>JAYESA010000019.1:5920387-6370387 GCA_036927795.1 Iris macrosiphon | reverse complement strand
AGAAGAAGAAGAAGAAGAAGAAGAAGGAAGAAGAAGAAGTGAAGAAAAAGAATGGAGAAGAAGAGGGGCTGCTGTCCATAAGCAAAAAGGGGGCGGCCATGAGCAAAAAGTAGGTTACATGAATGAGAAATTACCAAAATGCCCTCCCCTTAAGTCATTCCAATTGAAATTTGGGTTTGGGGTTCCAAAAGCACTCAAACTAACTCCTAATCTCTCCAACTAACTAAATAAAATATAAATAACTATTTTAAGCCAAGAAATAAGTCTAACAAGGGTGTTGGTTGGGTCTGGCATGGGTCCACTAGGGTCTGACATGGGTCCAGGCTAGCCAAAACCCTAAAACAATCAATAAAAAATAATACAACCATCAATTAAATATAAATATAAATAATTATAAATAATACACAATTAACCAAATTAAAATATAAAAAATACCCGGCTCTGGAAATGGGGTAGTGACAGTCATCCCTAACGCACGGCCCATACGTATAGGAGGCCAGACCTGTCACGCAGTCCGTGATCTATATGAGACTCACACGCGTGTAACAACTGTGTCACGGCCAATAAACCTAATGATGCTCCATAATAATAGGGTGGTCTCATAAGGTTGGTCCAAAATATACATAAATAAAATATGATACGACGACATCGTCGTTGCACCCAAGTTTCCTTGGACGCACAATTTATATAGCAATAAATGAACTAAATAAGCAAAAATAAATTATACAGGCATCATATGGAATGTAAATATTAGTACGATGGCAAGGTATACTTGACGGACAAGAAATTCGTATAGTGCAAGCGTCCAAATGTCAATGACACAGGATCTGGAACTAAGGCCTCCTAACAAACGTTTCCAGATGCGGTGAAGACGGTGTTGAGTTTGGTGGAAGAATTGTAGTTAGGGTTTAGGGTGTATTGCATGGGATATATATAGGGAAAGATGTCGGTTCCGCGGGGGTATAGTTTAGTGGTTTCAAAAACCACTGCTGCTGCTGTTTCTTTCTTTATTTTGTTTTGGTTTTGGTTTTTGGGAGAGTTTGGTAATAATAGAGATAAAGAGGCGGTGGAATGAGTCGGCTCACACGCGCGGAGAAGGGAAAGAAAAGTTAGTTTTTGCTGCTGTTGTTGATATTTTTCTTCCCCTAATGGGTCCGGGTAGGGGCTAAACGGGTAGTGGGTTTAGGGTAGAGGGTTTGGGTTTCGGGTTGAGATCCAATAGGAATTTCTTTTCTAATTAATTATATATATATGTATTATACATATATATATATATACATAGAAAATTTTAAAAATTATATCTGTGCATACCATTAAGCTAGCAACAGTCCAAAGGGTCTCCTACATGGAATAAATTAAGAAAATTTTATAATGGCTCCATAAATCTCCTAAATGCACAAACATCTCGAATAAAAATTAAATAAAATCTATTTCCTCCATTTAGGGGTTTTCAGAATTAGAAGTTTTACAAAACGCTCAAAAACCTCACCTCGATACTTAATACCTTGGGTATCTCAAGGTATTGAGATATCCACTTACCCCCTCTCTAACACTAACCATCTAGCTAACTATCTATGCATATATATACCTAGCTATATATATCTAGGCAAAATATATATATAAACATATATGCATATCTACCTACATATCTATATATATACCACACATACACATATATACATACCCATAACATCTCATATATATATATATATATATATATATATATATATATATCTAGCCCTCTCACTCACTGCCGCTGCTACTGCTAGCCTCAAGCTGCTGCTGCTGCCACGCCATGCTGCTGCTACTGCAGCATGCTGCTGCTGCAGCAGCATTCTGCTGTTGCTGCTACTGCAGTAGCTACTCCCTGCTGTTGCTGATGCGGCTATATCCTGCTGCTCTTGCTGCGCTGTGCCACTGCCCCCTCATGGTTGCTGCCCCTGCTGCATTTTGTTGCTGCTGCAGGCCTTAAGCCACTGCCCCTTCATCTCTAGCTCACTGCCTCCCTCTATTCTGCTGTATTCTGCTGCCCATTCTTCCCATCTTGTTGCAATGCTCCTCCAATCTGATGCTGCAGCCTCCATCTCGCTGCTACTGCTGCTCTTAATCTGCCCTCTCATCTCCCTCTCTAATACACTTAGACATACATAGAGATACATAGATATATATACACACAACCATATATATATAGGTACACACACACACACACACACACACACACACACACACACACATATATATATATATATATATATATATATATATATATAAACACACATATGTATATATATATATATACACACACACTCTCATACATATATATAAACACACACTCTCACACACACACACACACACACACACACACACACACACACACACACACATATATATATAAATATATATATATATATATATACACACAAACACACTCACACAACACCCCGTCAACACACGCACAACCACCCAAACACACATAAATACATATAAATATATAAAATATAACTCAAGAACTCTAGCACATACTCCCCGAAGCTAAACCAACCCGCACACAAGCCCGAAATCTAAAAACCAAGTCGAAATGGCCATTCGGTCATTTCGACGAACACGTGGAGTACGGTTCACGAAACCTCGTGAAACGCACACCAAACCTACTCGGAATCAGCCCAAAATTTATTAACGAGTTCTAATCAATGTCTAGAACCTAAAAAAAATGCTAACTCTCCGATTCTAGGTCTGTGACAAAAACGCGCACGCAAGTGGAACCTACGACGACGAAAAACTCCCAAATCGTCCGAAATGTCCAAATCTATGCGACACGACCTCACGTGTCCGTACGGAGACACGTACTTACCCTCAAGACACCCAAGTATGTCTACCTAGGTCCGTCTAACCTAGGACATCACCCAAAATTGGGCCAATTTCGGATTTCACCCAAAATTGACACAAAACCTAATGTCAAAGTCTCCAAACACAACCAAACAAGCTCTAACTTCCTCCCACATGTAGCTTTAAGGTCTAGAAAGGTTCTAAACTACTAATTACACTATATTAAAGCAACCACTAAGAGAAAAGTTAGGTTTTACCTCTTGGGAGTTGGAATCCCAAGGCCAAAGTCTCTAAAACCCTTGAAATCATCACCCTCAAGCCTCTAAGCCTCCAAGTCAAGCCTCTACACTAAGTCTAGGCTCTACACACCTTGGTTAGAAAAAAATATAGAGTTAAGATTTACATAAATGGAAGAAATAGAAGAAGGAAGAGAAAATAGATGAAATACTTACTTGAAGTTGGAAGAAGGAAGAAGAAGAAAATGGAGAATGGAGTGAAAAAGAAGAAGAATGGAATGAGGAGAATGGGTTTCGGTCATGAAGAGGAGTTAGGGTTGGGAAAGGGCCGGCCAAGTATATACAATAGGGTTTTCTTATAGCATAATGACTAAATTGTCCTCCAAATTAGTCATCCAACAAAGGGTTAGGGTTTGGGGTTCTCTAAACACATTCTAACTAATCCAAAATAACCCAACTAACTAAAATAAAAATACAATAACTATTCTAAACCCATAAATAGGCCTGACAAGGTTGTTGGTTGGGTCTGACATGGGTCCACTAGGGTCTGACATGGGTCCAGACTAGCCAAAATCCTAAAATAACCAACATAAAATAATACAACCAATAATTAAATATAAATATAAATATTTATGATTAATACACAATTTACTAAAAAAAAATCCTATTTTCTAGAATTGGGTAGTGACACTAAGCAACTTTGACAAAACGAAGATTCAGAGATATCTTTCTCTTCCAAATATTGTAGTGTTCGCCATAAAACCTCTCAAGCTTGTGAAAGATAGTAACGAGAAGGTTTGAGCGGTTCTCCATCTAATCCGAATCTTGCTTTAAGATTGTTAGTCCCGAGACAGATCAAAGATGGTAAAATATGGGCCAATAGCAGAGCTTCAAGCGAGACCCAAAAATATGCTCTCTACTAGAACCCAAGTTATCGTCGAGACACAGAGCTTCCAGTAAACAAGTTTGCCCTCTAAGAAAATCGATTCCAACAAATCACAAAAACAATAAAAAAGTTGGTTCACCAGAAACTTGCAAGAGTCTCTCTTCAAGTGATGCACAACTTCTAAGAAGCACACTTCCAAGAACAGGTTACAAACTAACTACCAAGAAAAGAAAACTACTACAAGAAATATCATGTTCTTCTCTTTACATTCGCAGACGCTACAATGAGGTAGAACTGACCAAAGAGAACAAGAAGAAATATCAGAAAAGAACTCCTGCTGGGGTGATTAAAACCACCGGTACTCAAAGCAAGATTCGTCCTATCCGCGATCTGCTCCCAAGAACCAGTAAGTTCTCGTAGAACTTCTGGAACGCTCGCATCACCTCTCTCCTGGACTCGTACGATCTCTTGGACTCCTCTTGTGGCACAACAACCTCTCTCTCTCTCTCTCTCTCTCTCTGATTTTATGTCTCTCTCTAAAAGAGCAACGAAGGAGAGTATTTATAAAGAAATCTGGCCACATAGTCGGTTACAAAGAGATTAGAACAAAATTAATTCAAATACCACAAAATCGGATCTGAATTAAAGACACAATCTTTTTATAACCGAATCTGAATTTAAGTGCAAAGTGAGCCAACAAAGTTCCACTTTGCGCCCTTGAACTCGAGTCCTAGTTCGAATCCGAGTCGCTCCGGGGCTTAGCTCCTATGGAATAAATTCCAAGAGCACGAGAAAAAGCTTAAAAGCTTTCATGAATGAGCTAATTTTTTTTCTCCTAATTAAAACACCCCCACATAGCACACATGTGCCTCACCACACCCCATATGCATACCTCAACACAAGCAAAGTATTATATTGAGATACCCACTTGGTGGTGTAGCCAGTGTGGGACTATCTTTCATAATCCAAAGACAAAAACACAAACAATATATATATATATATATATATATATATATCGTTTGTAAATTCTCAACTTAATTATTATTTTTTAAATTCTTTTAAATGCCACGTGTCCCTTCACCTTCATGTAAAAAATTTTAAAATTCTATCTAATTTAAATTCATATATCATTTAAACTATTTTAGCATATATAAACCAACTAAATAATATATATATATATATATATATATATATATATATTCAAAATTCTAAAAACATATCTACAATAATTTTTAATTAAATTATATTTAAACTATTTTAATAGAATTTAAATTTTATTTAATTATGGCATGAAATAAAAAAAAATAACTACGTGAATATCACTAGTGTATATAGTGTGTGTGTGTGTGGATTCAAATTCAAAATCTAGAGAAAGTAGCTGTCAGTTGGGACGTTAGGTAGCTGTCAGTTGGAACGTTAGGTGACTGCTAGACTTTTGGTTGAGTTGAGTGGCACCTATCACAAGCCAAACCCATACTACTACTACATTACACTTTAGCACGTAAAGTAAAACGCGTGAGCGCGTAATTGATTGGAGCTCGTGAATTGAATGCCAAGAACCTTCCTATACGTGACACGTACAAATTAAAGCTAGTCATCATTCTTCAATTTCCTCTCTTTCAAGTAGCCATGGGCTGATGTGCATATGTGCAATATAAATGACAAAAATCAATCCACGAATCCAATTACCTAACTATAGAGAACTCTGCACTGTAGTAATCTCAATCATTTTGGATTGCTTTGTATAAAAGACCCACAACTATCCTTACTTATTTTCTCCTATTTTAGTAGTCCCAAATAATATACTTTATTCTCTTTCTTTGAAGTCAATAATTTATAATTACGCAAAGTTCATAAGAGTCTATCTTTATTCATCCATCAAAACTACTAAAAATTTTAACATTTTCATTCAAGAGTTGTTACGTATCAATTTTATCAAACCTAAAATTATTTTGGAAGTGATTTAGTTAACATATACACTCAAGGGCAAAACTGTAGCGTGGTATCACAGACTTAGTGATTTTTTCTTCACTACGATCTGTACGGCACACAAATTTTTTCCTCGAAGACCCGTACAAACCTTTCCGACCGAATTTAGCTAGATCGCTAAGAAAAACTGAGAATAGTGGAACAAGATAGAAACTTAAAGACTTCTTTATTGCTATTAGAAAAGCTTACAAGTTTTCAGTGGTGAGAAGCAAATGAGTCTCCCCCCCCATTTATATTGTCTCAAGGACTTACAGGAACCTTCTGGAATAGAAATATTTCAGGAATTATTCTCGAAAATATGCTAGTAATTATTCTATATCCTAAGAATATTCTATACATTATTATTAGTGCCAAATAACTAAAAAAGAAGCCTCTATAATGGAAAGTGTATTCCTCCATGTGCAGAATTGTATTCCTTCATGTACAAAATTCTGGAAGCTTTTCGGATCTTGGTGGGACCACAAAATATGGTGCGTGATATTCTCCCCCACCTAATGTGTTGACGTTCCCATCACACACGTCCGCTGAGGAACGCTTGGATATGGTCCTCGAACTGATGCAATGTGTCAGTGCGTTCCCAGCTGGATTTGCCGTACGGTATTCCTTTCCACTTGATGAGATACTCCACATATGAAAAAATAGCTCGTCAGCGAGTGGTCCTTGAGTCAAGCAAGACGTCAACTTCTTTTTTCGAACGACGTAGTCATGGTCGTCGTGGGCCGCTTCCACTACCAGAAAAAGTCAAATTAGCGACGTCTAAAAACGTCGCTAAATAACCAAAAATCGTCGCTAATTTGGTTTAGCGACGTAATTAACGACTTTTTAAAACAGTCGGAAAAAATTAAGTCGCTAAAACAAAAAACGTCGCTAAACGTCGCTATGCCGACGTTTTTTAGCGACTTTAATGTGTCGCTAAATTTAGCGACATTTAGCGACGCCGCGTCACTAAATAACGACGTTTATTAAAGTCGCTAAACGTCGCTGATTAGCGACTTATATAGCGACGTTACACCGACGTCTTTAATGACCTGGCAATACTGCCATGTCAGCAATTTGCGACGTACATCGACGTTTTTAACGACGTCATTAGCGACTGGTTACAGCATCGCTAATTAGCGACGTATTTAGTGACTTAAGTGAACGTCGCTAAACGTCGCTTAAAACGTCGCTAATTTTCAAAAAAAAATATTGCATTTCTGGGTTTACCAACCCCCTTGGGGTCATTATCAGGTATATGATGGTAGTAGAAATAATTGAATAAAGAACACAGTAGCAGCACCAAGGAAAAAAATTCCAGTGCACTGGGTAAATACAGGCCAAGTATCAGTCATCAGTTGTAAACCAAAATATGAATAATATAATAAAATTTGAAGAAAAGAAAGCATCCAGCAAATCTCATCGTAAACGTAAAGAATATGGCAAATTTATATCCATACAATCGCATCCTAAATAATAATAAAAATAAAAATATCCAGTAACTAACTATACTACTGCGGATCTGCAGGAGGCTGACCACCGGCGCGCTTGAAGGATAAGAACTCCTCATACTCGTCCCGTGGAATCGACACCGATGTTGATGGAGAAGGCAGTGACGTCGGTGGAGTCTGTGTCGATGTAGGCGCACCAGGAGGCCGTGCCCGCTCCAAGTCTGCGAGTCGCTGGTTGTAAGAATCCATGGTAGATAACAACCTCGTACTGCTATGAACCATTGAATCCTGCATCATCGTCAGCCTCTCGCCCATTGATACCTGTGACGCCTGCAGCTCCATGATGTTGCGGTCATTAGAGGCTCTAATATCATTTGTCAAATCCCGGAGCTCCGTCATGCTGCGGTCGAGCATATCGAATCGTGCGATGAGCATCGGATCGTCCGCCTGCGGCTGGGACCGGGGCTGCTCCTCCATCCTTCGCAGCAACTCGTCACGGAGAGACGCAATCTGACGGTCAACGGCCTCCTGGACTCTGGCCGACGACTGCGAGGGCTGCGACTGCGAAGGCTGTGTGGAATGCGCAGCTTTCGGGGAGGCCCTAGATGACTGCGTCGCAACCAGGGCGCCATAGGAGCCCGTACCGTAGTACGTACCCCTCTGGAGACCACCATCTGCGGTCACCCACAGGTCGTCCGCCGACGGAGCTGGAGCGGGCTGCGACGAAGTACCAGCCTCTCCAGGTGTAGGTGCACTAGCAGTCGCCCGCTCACGCAGCCTAAGATACTCGGCCTAGAAAGGTTTGGAAACTCGATAATTGTCTAAGTTATATTAAAATTAACACAAAGTAAAGTAATACTTACATAGGTCTGCGAGGCCCTCTCATCAATGAGATTTTCGTCCTTGCGATGGGTGGCCAAGAAGACGGTCACCATGTTGGCATCCTCACCCCTCTGTACCTGTTAAAAATATATTATTTAGTAGTAAACTTAAACATTTTTTCCTACTACCATTTTATGGTACTTATATTAAAATAATATAATTTAAAATAAAAAATATACCAAACGACGGAAATATTCCGTCATCGGAATCGAGCCACCACACCACTTGGCAGCATTCCGCCTAGCCGTCTTGGCCTTCTCAGACCTTTCCTTGTAGCTCGGATCGTCGAATCTAGCCCTCATCACAGTCCACTGCTCAGGCGTGATCCAACCTTGGATCGGTTTTCCAGCACGATCACGAGCCTGGAACACATTGCCAGCTTGCCTAATGCACTAGGCCAAACTGAATTGAGTTCTGTTCCTGAAGCCTCATAGTTCAGTAGTGACACCCACACACAACTCGACTCTTCTACCCTCTCCCACATCAAGCACAGCTAGAAGACACTATGAACACCAACACAGATAACAATAGCTATATACCTATATATATATATATATATATATATATATATATATATATATATATATATATATATATATATATATATATATATATCGAGATACACATATATATGCATACACTCTCTCATATGCAAATAGATAATACACCAATTTACATATACATATCATATGATACTCTAAGGCATAAATAGACACACACACACAACCACTAGTCCAATTCACAAACATTTGGTGTGCAACACCAAGATACTCTAGGATACATCCTCCATACACCACACCACCATGATACCAACCCTCAATTCACATGGACACATCCAATAGATCAAATATTGTGTGTGTGTCAGTGTGTGTGTGTGTGTGTGTTGTGCCTGTGGCAGTGTCAGTGTCAGTGTCTGTGTGAGTGTGTGTGTGTGTGTGTCTGCGTCTGTGTGTGTGTGTCGTGTGTGTTAGTCAGTGTCTTTGTGCGTGTGTCATGTCTGTGTGCGTGTGTCGTGTCTGTCAAGTGTGTCTTGTGTCAGTGTCACATGAGAGAGAGAGGGGGAGAGAGAGAGAGAGAGAGAGAGAGAGAGATTACCTAGAGCTCGAGGAGGAGGAGGGGGATGTCGGAGTAGCCGCAGCCGTGGAGAGCCGGTCGCCAGAGAGGGGGGGGAAATCGAAAAGTTTCGAATTTTTCGACATATGGGGGAAAAGAAAACTGAGACCTAATTAACCAAAATTTAGCGACGTCAAATAAAAACGTCGCTAAAATAAAAATTAGCGACGTCAAAGACGTCGCTAAATACGTTGCTAAATATTTTTGATACATACGTCGCTAATTACGACGCTAAACGTCGCTAAATCAGATATATTAGCGACGTTTAGAGACCTTAATTGAACTTATTGCGACTAATCTTTTAAAATCTTAATAAAAGTCGCTAAACGTCGCTAAATGTCGCCATTTAGCGACGTCTAGCGACGTTTTTTATGGAGTCGCTAATTTAGCGACGTTTTTACTTGGAGTCGCTAATCCCGCTTTTTCTAGTAGTGTTCGAAACTTCTCGCTGAGGGTCCTCCAAGAATAAATTTTCATGCTTGTATATTTACTTGGTGGTAGTGGTGGTGGTGGTGGTGGAGTCACAAAAATATTAATATATGGTAATTTTATATTAACTTCAATAATAAATTTTTATGCTTCCATACTAACTAAATTTATACAATTAGATAGATAAATATGTATCAATAAAAATTCATAGTCAATAGAAAAAAATTAATTATTAGATTACGTAAATTATCAAACGAAATATTTCGACCAATTAAAAGAACTTCAACTAAACCTCCTTCATAAGCTAACTCATTTAGAACACCACCAAGCGAGCATAGTATTGTTATACTTCGATCCATGGCAACAAGAAAATGAACTTCAAAGATTGTATATTGAACTGAGCTTCTCCTATGTGGAAAGAAAAAAATTTCGTATGGAAAGAAATAATTTTTTTTTTTTGCAATATTTTATATGCTGATATGAAACAAATACTACGTTTATATAAGTACCTTCGAAACGAACGTTGGAAAAATAAAAGAGCCGTTGAGAGAGCGGTTGTGAAATCATCATTGGACATAAACCAACTACTAAACCAACACCAATCCATAGACCCAGATCCAATTTTAAACCCAAATAAAAAACAAATCATTCCCCAATTATTTGTCTTTCTTCTTTACTTAGTCTTCTTTTTTTTTCATAAAAAAAAAAATAAACCATTAAAATAAACTAAGTCTTAAAGGATACAAAAACATACTAGTTTTTATTTTTAGTTTTTATTTTCTTATCAAATATTGCAAACAGAAAATTATTCTTTACAATTTTCTAAAAAAAACAAACCATTTCTTTTTTTAATTTTTTTTAATTTTTCTTTACAATTATTTTATTTAAATTTTATTTCGTTAAAGTAAATTTCCATAAACCAAATTTCAAAACAAAACTAAAAACAAAAAACAAAAAAAAAAACAAAATCCAAAATAAAACTAAACAGAAAAAAACTAAATAAAAAAAATCAAAACATAACTAATTAAAAAAAATTCATAAAACCAAACCAAACCAAACCACCCTAACCCACCGGCCCCACTATCCAATTTCGGCCAACTAAGTTAGCCGAAATTGTGCATGCACAATTTCGGCCAACTCAGTTGACGAAAATTGAACAGTGGGCTCAGGTTGGGATCCATGTTTGCCTTCTTCTATACACGTGTCAGCTGCGGTCTGTTCTCTGCCAACTAAGTTGACGGACTGTTTCTTTATTTTTAATTTAGATAAACTTGTTTCGTTTGCATTAATTTAATATAAATTATTTTTGCTACAGTAAATTTTCTGTAAAAAAAATTTTGAAATAAAAAAAGATAAAAATGAGAAAAAAAAATGAGAAAAAGTAATTTTTTTAGTATTACACACGATTCCAGAGAACGAACTTTTATAAGCTAACTAAACCAAATATGAGAACATGATTACACCATAAATTTGTCCGGAAAATAAAATTCGCATACCAAACGCATCATTAAGATTTACTTGGATTTTTTTCCCCATAAAATGATGCCTTATTTTGTTTTTGTTTTTTCTTATATAATTTCTCTAGTGTGGTATTTGTTCTTATTCTAAGTCCATAGTACATACTATCACTAAATCTATATGTAGATAAATTCATTAGATAACAAGGTCAGAATTTTATAATCCTAAAATATTTTCAACTCCGATACCATTTATTTAAAAACATTTCATATATCAACTGATAAATGGTGTAGCAATGTAAAAAAAAAAAAAATCAAGGTCCAGAAGGAGTTACTATATGCGCAATCTTATGGTCAAAACAAATAATTTGTGTACTTTCTTAATCTAATTTGAAAGGCGAGTTCTCCTTCATTAACATCTTTGCGGCACCATGGTGACATCAGGGATGTTCCTATTAGGTATCATTTAATTAGCAGAAATAAAAAATAAAAAAATGCAATTCTTTGTCTTTTTTTCTTTTCTTTGGAAAAAGGAAATTGATTAAATTTGTGGTTGCAAAAGCCAACAAATTTTGAAAAAGAATTTTTTTTGAATCATTAGACGTGGGAAATCAAATGTTTGGATGGATAAAAATCCATTTTCTCTCGTTATATTTTCTTCCTTTGAATTTTTTTTTTTTTTTTTCATTTCTATTCATATCCAAATTCAGAAAAAAAAAAAAAAAAAAAATCTTTACACCTTCACTTGTTTATTTTCTCCACTCCATTCTTGTGGCTTCAATTCTCCAAAATCACAAGATTTTATTTTAGATTTTCTACAACCAAACTGTGGTGGTGCTCCTTATAATTGACTAATCTCCAATCCAAACATCTCTCAATCGACAGCAACCACAAACTACATGGTCGACAGATTTTCTTTTTCTCTTTCAGGTAAATTTGGCTAATGTTTGAGGGCGATTTCGGAATTTGATTCCAGGTTTTTCTTTTATTGTTCCGGCGATACGTTGGAAGCGGACACGTGTCTTTTTTATTCGTTGGCTACTCACGTGATGGAGTAGCTGGAGGCTCGTGAGCTGGAGACCAACCGGGAAAGTCGGTTGAGGGGTACCGAGTACTTGGTATTCTGCGTTCGGACACACTTGTTGCGGGGAAATGTAAAGTTTGTTAGATTACAGTTTAATCCTTATTTCCTAACCTTAATTACTAGAAAATTATTATTATTATTATTATTATTATTATTATTATTATTATTATTATTATTATTATTATTATTATGTCCGATGTAACATTCAGAATTTTGTGCACATAAAAAGAATAATATACTCCCGTAACTCAAATTTTTTATCTTTTGCCACCAAGCCAAAATCTTATGTCTCTTCTCGATAATCACAAGGATCATTCCAGTTCGATTATTATTATTATTATTAATTGAGCATGAAACTAGAATTAAAATTTTTTTAGAACATTTGAAAATTACGTGAATTTAGTTTTTAATCCTACATTCTTAAAATAGAGTGAGTGAGTTTAGCTCATCTCCAGCTTTTATAGTAAATAACTCGACTATTAGTTTTATTATTTAATTATGTTTAACTAATTATTATTTTCTAAGAATGGCATAAAAATTTAGGAGGATGTCCTTTTGGGGTAGTTTAGTATACGGTATTTTTTTTGTTATTTCGAGAAAATTTAGGGTGGAAATTTACTACAAAGTTTGTATAGACTATAAAAAATTATTTTTGAAAAATTATGAATACCAAGGTAAATTATTTACCCCACAAAACATGGGAGCCTATTCCTTAGCACACAAAAAAAAATATAAAAAAATAAAAAAAAAATTTATTTTTTAAGATTATTTTTTTCCATTTTTATTTTTTTAAAGATTTTTTGGTATTTTTTAGTTTTTCATTTTTTAAGAATGAATTAATTTCTTCTTCTTTTTTTTTGGTTTTTTTCACAATTTTTATCCTTTTTTTTTGAAAAATATGTATATATTCACAAAACATAATCATATAATTTTTCAGATAATTTAATTATCGAAAATTTAATTTTCGAAAATATATAATTTCTGACTATATAGTATTTTGTATATCAAACGTCCATACATAAGTAACTACTAGGTTGGTTATCCTCAAAATCCATGAAAAAAAATCCAAGATTATTAATTATCTAAAATTATTATTTCTCTAATTTTATGATTATTAATTATCTAATTCTGCTCATATTTATGGACTTTTACCGACTACTGTATTCAATTACTAGGTTTTTTTTTGGCATTATTTACAATTATTTGAGCTTCACTGTGATAATTTGTTAGTGAACTTTATGAAATATGTATTTTCTTCTTCTATTTTTGTCCAACAAATTTTTTCTTTCTTTTTTTTTTTTTTTTTAATTTTCGACATAACGTTCGAGGTCTGACATAAAACGTTTAGGACTTTGTGCACACTGCATTACATACTTTTGGATCCACTACCTTCTAACTTTTATCATTTATAAATAGAACAAATAATATACCTCCGATCCACTGATCTTTCGTCACCCAATCAGAATCTTATACATCTTCTCGGTAACCTCAAGATCAATTCTCCTTTCTTAGAAAAGGATGAAAACCTCAATGGCAGTTGTGTAATTGTGTGCAGAAAGTAAACTAAAGAGTAATGACAGCAAAGAGTACCTAACATTTAAATAAATTAATTGATGAAATTAATTAAGTAATTAAAATAGTTAAAAAGCAGTAGCATAAAGAAGTTCTATGGGCATCGCTCCTCTCTTTCTTCGCTATACCACTCCACCCCCATCTCCAAAAATATTCAACTTTTCTTCTTCTCTATCTCCTCTCTGGATCAATCATCTAGAGGGTTGTATCCGAATCTTCGGATCCAAACCCGATTGGAGAGGCTCTCCGAGCGATTGGAGCTCCGAATCGTTCAAGGTTTTCTTCTGAATCCCGTTCTTCGATCTTAATTTGTAAATTAGAAAGTTGTGAGCTTTATTTCAAAAAAATTTATCATAAAGATTGGATCTTTATTGTAATCTCATGATATAGAAAAGGAATTTGTGAAAAAGTCTGGAGATGTTGGTGTATTTGGGAGAAATTGTTGGTGGATCTTTACTTATTTGCCAAATATTGGTGTTAGCGGTGGTGAAATTGTCCGTGGGGTCGTAGCCTGTTAGTCACGTTGGGGGCTTCCGTGGGATGGACACGTCCCCGCTTGGCAACTTAGTTCCTAATCCGGAGGAAAGGACATATAAAAAAATGTATTAAAATCTTTGTTTGAATAATATAAATATATAATCCGCGTCCCTCAGCATATATTATACAGAAACTGGATTGGAATACAAAAGCAAATTTAAAGCCTTTTTTGTGGAAATGATATTTGACAACTTAACATAATTTTGTTGAGCAATAAATAAGAGCATCTCCGACCCAATTGTCTTGTAATGTGTTGTGATTTCTATGTGGCATGAGGCACAAGACAATGTCTTTTCTAGGTGGTAAGACTATATTCACAAAAGACAATGAAGTAGAAAAGTTTCTCCAATTCAAAAGTATTGAGATGCTTGCTTTTTTCCAACTTCCAAAACAACCTCTCATTTTCTTCCTTTTTTTCTATATATTTTTTTATTCATAATTGATGACATGGAGGTGAAGACATTGTCAGGTGCATTGTCTAGAACTAGACAACCAACTTCACAATGTCTTCTATAACTTTTGCCACATAAGTTTCACAATCTACTTGACAATTGCATTGGAGAAGAATTTGTAAATAAAATTTTGTCATTCCCATGTGGCAATAACTTTTTTCCAAAGTCACAATAGGGTTGGAGATGCTCTAATACTGGCAAAATGTATTGAAATCTAATTCCAAAGTAGAAGCTGAAGCTCATAGCAATTTTTTCTTTTTTTATTACTGAAAAGACCAATGAAGTACTTACTAAATTTAACATTGATCAAGTGTTGTCTGTTGGTAGGTAGTTACAACTGTTACCCGGATGTTTAAGATTCGAGGATCGGTACTAAGGTTAGTAAGAACTTTATAGAGATTTAATGAACTTCTGCAAGTAGACAATAGTTGCAATGGTTACGAGGAGCGTTGAGATATTAATTTCGAAGCATAACCAGAACTAGGAGTAGGCTTAAACAAACTTAGAGTGAGTCTGGAAACAAGGATATGGTTTTTGCTATTTTTACCGAGGACATGACCAACATAACTGAACAGGAGAGAAAGATTCAAATAGCCTAAACCAATTTTTTTGGATGAAGGCTTTGTTGTTGTTGTGAACTTCAGTAAAATTGACTAATGACTATTAAGCTAGATAAGGTGCAAGGTCTTCAAGAAGTAGTATAGGCTGTACTCAAGATGATATGGATGCTAGATAAAGTTGCTTTAATGACAACAGAAACAAATCTTACACAGATTTGAAGGTTCAGGGATCTAAGACCGCGTCAATATTAAGTTATAGCAAAATTATGTACACAATTGTGCAAGCTATATTAAAGTAATAAAGGCAGTATAAATATAAGGTACTACTTCACTATATGTAACCTGAAATTTAAAAATAAAATATTGCTTGTCAACCATATTGTTAATAAGTCAGATCTGGGTATTTCTAAACCGAAATCTGGAAATGCCATAGCTCCAAAACTTGATTGAGCTCCACTTTGACTATATAAACATGGTGTAGACCATTCCTTCTGCCTTCTGCTATAATTGCGATCTTTACATACTGTATACATCTGAAGTCCGAAATGTGGTGCACGATTCTTCCTATTATCTGGTCAGGAGAGCTATGCCTTTGTTTGGAATTTTAGGTTATAGCTGTTTTGCTGGTTATGTTGTGTATTAAATGACATTTTCCCCTTGTCACCTTGCAGTTATCTTCAACCGTTAACTCACAGAAAAAAACCTGGGAATGCTGAAAGATGTGTGTGAATGCTCAGACATCATTTCCTGAGGTTAATGAGATCGTAGAGGTTGTAGTTCTGTCTGGACAACACTTTTTCATCTTTGATGAGATTGGCCTGCAGTCACAAAGGCTCAATGTTCCTGATAAAACTAGAAAGCCTATTGTGTTAGATCATGATGATGATGGTTGAAATCTTCTTCTCATAGGACTTTTTAAAAATAATATATCTCAGGGGAGGGGTATTTTAGTTGTTTGGTAGATATCATATATACAAATGGATAATAAAGGGTCTATATTACTACAAAGATATGAATTAGGGAGACAACTAGGGCAAGGGAATTTTGCTAAGGTTTACCATGCCCGGAATTTGAGGACTGCGCAGAGTGTTGCTGTAAAAGTGATCGATAAGGAGAAGGTCCTGAGGGTTGGGCTTGTTGAACAGATCAAACGAGAGATATCAGTAATGAGATTGGTGAGGCATCCAAACATTGTTCAGCTTTATGAGGTCATGGCTACCAAGGCCAAGATCTACTTTGTTCTGGAGTATGTCAAAGGTGGTGAACTTTTTAATAAGATAGCTCAAGGGAGGCTCAAAGAAGATGCTGCTCGGAAGTATTTTCAGCAGCTCATCAGCGCCGTGGACTATTGCCATAGCAGAGGTGTTTATCATCGTGATCTGAAACCTGAAAACTTATTATTGGATGAGAATGGCAATCTCAAGGTTTCAGATTTTGGTTTAAGTGCCCTCTCGGATTGTAAGAGACAGGATGGCTTGCTCCATACCACCTGTGGGACTCCAGCTTATGTTGCTCCCGAGGTTATTAACAGAAAAGGTTACGACGGTGCAAAATCTGACATATGGTCATGTGGGGTGATCCTATTTGTTCTCCTGGCTGGTTATCTCCCTTTCCAAGATCCAAATTTGATGGAGATGTATCGGAAGATTGCGAAAGGGGAATTCCGATGCCCTAATTGGTTCCCTTACGAAGTTCGGAAGCTCTTATCGAAGATTCTAGACCCCAATCCAAGTAATAGAATCTCAATGAACAAAATCATGGAAAATTCCTGGGTCAGAAAAGGTTTCAGTGAGAAGTCGACAAAGAATGAAGTAGGCAAAAGGGAAATGGCTCCTGTGGATATTGATGCAGTTTTCAATTGTTCCAACAGCAGTACGAGTGATGGGAAGCAGGAGCCTGAAGGAAAGCAGGAGTCTGTACAGATGACAAACTTGAATGCTTTTGATATCATCTCTCTTTCAGCAGGATTTGATCTTTCAGGTTTGTTTGAGGAGAGTGAGGTCAAGAAAGAAGCACGATTCACGTCCCGACAACCAGCAGTGGTCATCATCTCAAAGATGGAGGACATTGCGAAGCAACTCCAGTTGAAAGTGAAGAAAAGGGACGGTGGGGTTTTGAAAATAGAATCATCAAAGGCAGGAAGAAAGGGGATTCTGGCCATGGATGCTGAGATATTTGAGGTTACCCCTTCATTTCACCTGGTAGAAATGAAAAAAACTAATGGTGATACTTTAGAGTATCAGAAGCTATGGAAAGAAGATGTGAGACCGGCCCTCAAAGACATTGTTTGGGCATGGCAAGGGGAACGAAACTATCTACCGCAGGAGCAGCAACACTCTTGAATACATTGCTACTTGGTAGATTTGAGCTTTTTGTCAGACGTCTTTTACAGTTTCCTTGTTCAAGAAGTTTGTAGATGTGTGTCATGTGTGACGAGAACTTTCAATGTTGATAGTTGTTTTTTTATAATTGGTGACTCTTCAAGTTGAAATTTTTTATTCCATAATATATGTTTGAAAAACTTGTGTTTGCTTGATTGAGCAAGTTGTTGGGATATGGTATACTTTTGTTTCTGGGTCTAATCTGGGTAGATTGAAATATAGTTGCAGAATTGATCGTAGCATATGTTTCTCCTGGGGACCAGACAACTGGAGCCTTAAATTGGCGCGTCTTATCTTATGTTTCTCCTGGGGACTATTCATTTTAACGGTATTAGCGCGTGATTGAATGATGCCCACCTCTGGGTGATGCTTTCTGTGAATCAAGCATGTGCAGTCTTTGGAATTATTTGGTTCCTAGCTGGAATGAAACCTAAATCCTGGGACTACAATTGTATTTGAAAATGACTACTTGTTAATGAATTTCATACTAACAATATGGAGACTTCTCTTCTTTTAAAAATACAAGATTTTTTTTTTCCAGATTGCATCATATTTTAGCATCAAGTGAAGCAATCTGCCATAGCATGATGGGGGTTCAGGCAGCAGCAGCATCTGTCTCTGGCTTCAGTCTTCCTCAATCTACAGTCTTCCATCTTTTTCATAAACAAACTTAGGAACATGACTTTTCTAGGTAGCGAAGTTCAATCAAATAACTAAAACTGAATTTGTAGCAATTGACATTTCCTCAAGGTTGACAATCGAAACCTCCGCTATTGGGCAACAGATTGGTAAGATCCCCATCTCAGTAACAAGTATTTTAGCAATTTGTAGCAAAGCCGGTGCAGGGGTTTACAAAGAAACCTTAGGTTCTAGGGCTAATTAGCATTTAGACCCTGGTTTTATAGAGTTTAAGTCCTAGCATATCCAATTGAAAAGTTTGGACATTGATTTTTTTTTCCCACCTTTTCAACTTGTATTGGTTGTTCCCTTGTACTCATGTTAATAGTATAAATTCAAAGTCCAATTTTTTTAATTGGACATGTTAGAGCTTAAACACTAAAGCGGTATAAAATTCAGGGTTTAAGCGCTAATTAGCCCTAGGTTCTAACCTGTCCCAAAATAAAATAAAAAAATTGTATAGTGCAGCAAATACGGGCATTGATTTTAGGTATTTGTAGCTTTTGTTGTCTCTAGAATGTACACGAACAAATAGCTATTCTCAACAAATGTCCTGTATGGAGAAACAATTTGTTCGTAGTTGAAATGAGAATGTTAAAATAGATGGAAATCAATATATTAAAATGATACATGAAAAAAAATTTAGTAGGAATCAATTAGTCAAAATGAATTTGGATTGAGAATGCAAGAAATGATTTCGTTTTGGTAACCCTTAACATTTTGGATTGAGAATGCAAGAAATGATTTAGTCAAATGTAAAAGTATGATCCAAATAGCTTACCTTAGCATTTTTGTCACAAAAGGGATATCCTACATCTATACAAAGCTATTTTCAGTACACGAAGATAATTCTTTATTTTCAAGAAAAGAATATTGTTGGTTTAACTTAAAATTTGATTTTAACAAATATTTTGCAGCAACATTTCTAATATGAATTTTCAAAGTTTTAGGCGTTAAATTAAGAAAATGATATAAAACGTGTAGATGTGTTAATGCAGATATGGTAATTTGAGAACTTGTTTGTTGTAAATGTAATCTAAGCCAACAAGCACATGTAAACAAGCTTTTCCTCCCATGTCCAACTGCTCTTTTACATTTTTTTTCCCATTCTTTCTTTTTTAGTGAAGTGGGCATTTTAATAGTCAGCAATGCACTGTAAGTTGCATGTTTGGAGATGCATGCTATCGCTACTAATTGCTTTGGTTCCATCTTTCTCTGCAACTCAGGGACGGAGCCAACTCGCGTTACACAGAAACCGAACACCCAAATAAATTAAATAATAATTATTATTATTATCACATCGTAAGAGTCAAAACAGAACCAATTTTACTAATATTCTCTCAAAAGAAGCTTCAAAATTGATCTAAACCATAATTAATATATAACCTACATATATTCTATAGATAGGATTTTTTTTAAAGCGATAGCAAAAACTAAGCAAAAAAATTTGCAGCGGAAAGATTCCTCTTGACTCTGCCGCTAAGTCCATCCTTGGAACACGGTCCACTGAATATGGGAATCGTTATATAAAACACATTAGCCTTGTGCTTAGCGCAACCTAGGCACGCACAGCGTCACGCCCAGGGGACGACTATCGATTATTCGGAATCGGGACGTGACATATTGATATCAGAGTACAGTTTCAAGTTCCTTTGACCCTTGTGTCGGAAAAGTTCCTTTAACAATCTATTACTTATGCGTACTCTTGAACTTGTTCGGCCAAAATGGAATGATGCGAGTGGTTCAACAACAAATGCGTCAGAAGCTTCCCAAAGGGGGTTGGGAGGGTGGGAGAGAAGGGAGGCAGGTCCCCTTTGGCCTTAAGGTAGCTTCATCCCTGGTACAAGTAGACCAACATTTTTACTTATTTTGATTAAATTGTATGTAAGTGGTAGTTTGGTAGTAATTGAATTTACTTACAGTAATCTTAATTTATATGCTGAAAACAATTTAATTTTATAGAGAAGATTTCGTTGTTTGTAATTTTGTAATTGGACTTGTGACAACATCTCTGTTATGGTGAATTTTTTTTTCCCTGAGATCAGTTATAAAAGTTGATTATCAATTGGAATCTGTCGTAATGCTTCATAGAGACAAGATAAGAAATGAATACATTTGTAAAAACTAGGGTGAAAAATAATTTGCTATAAGAGTATTTTTGTGCATCCACCAAAACTATGATGGATATTCACTCTTACACTCAAAGGTTGTCACTTGTTATTTTTATCCAACATAAAATCACTTAGCAATGGTAAGGTAAACATCCATCCTAGTTGTGACTACTAATTTGATACGTGACAATCTTTGAGTAGAATGATAAACATCTACTCTAATTTTGTTGGGTAAACTAAAATAGCTCTGAGTTGTAATTGTAGAATATCTATATCCAAAAATGAAAATGAAAATGAAAAAGAAATAAGGGATCAATTGTCGGCACACCAGAAAATAGCAGTAAATTTACAGCTGGATGACAAGCACGGACATCTTGATGTTTGCTAATATTGGAGGGGGGTTCTTGATAGAGGAAGAAAATGATGGTACGTGCAAATATAGTAGACAACATTGTTATGAACAGAGGGAGAGAACTGTTGACCCCGAATATAAAATATTGTCTAATCATGGTAAATCGCCACATCTGTGCATGATTTATTTTCTTTACTGAAAATGTTACTAAATATTGTTTAGCCTGGCAATTTTGGTTTGCGGCCGACTGTGTACACCAGCCAACAATTGTTTGGTCTATTACTCAATTCTGGGTGCCATACGAAATTCACACTGGAAACCTGAGATTCCATTCAATTTGATGATCTATTACTTAATTAAAACTAAATTTCATTTAACGGATTAGTAAAATTGATAAAATAAAATAAAATAAAATAAAGTTGCATGGCTAATTTGGATGTAAAAACAGAACTAAATGAAAGAATATTTGATGTAAGAGGAAGTTCAACTTATCAAAAGAGACCCTTTTGTCAAACCATTTGTGAGAACTGGCCTATAGTCCTATGTCAAAATGAAATATTTAATTTTCTAATTTTCACCTCGCACAGTAATTTGTAGGTTTGATCCAGATGATATATGCAACTTCATGGATATGTGTATTCCATTCTGGACGCCTGCAGCTATAGTCAAATGCCAATTCCGAACGTTTCTCGTAGATTTCAACATATATCTAGAAAATGTGTAACAAGAAACAGAGACATTGCATGGTTGCAATAAATGGCTGGATTCACCCCCAACTCACTGATTTCTCAAACTAGTGGTAGGGACTGGGGAAACTAATTTGATCGTTCCCGCCATATTACCGCATATTTATAATGCAAAAGGAGAGGGGTACTATAGATGTTCAGGGTTATGTTGAGCCAATGTGGTAAGGACACAATGCATGCATCAACTCAAGCACGGCATCAAGTTATGAAAAGGAAATATGACCATTATCATTATCTTTAAGAACGATACACTGCAACTAGTTTTTCCTCGACTCTTTTCTTCCCAAAAGGGGCAAGTAGGCTCTTGCCTTTCTGCTGTTGGAAGTTTATATCCTATCCTATTGATAATTATAAGACCAGACCGACTGTGCATCTGGACCCCCCAATATTTGGAGGCCTCACAGGGGTTGTTGAATTCTCAGCTTCCTTCATTGCAGGTAACACCCACTCTTCCCTGGAAAGCAGAAAGCAGGAATTAGTCAATCGTAATGGATAATGGAGACTGGTTAGTAGAGAACTGTTCAGCGGCAAACGTTCATATTCCAATGGGGTTGCAATAGATAAGAACAAAATTTAAACTAAATCAAAGATTCATGAAAATGACATTAATGGTGAACTGAATGTAGGTCCAATAGGTTATATTCACTTTATAAGCGTAGGTTGATATGGTTACATACTTATACTGTTATGTTCATTCAGCAGTTTATATTGTACAGCTATGATTATTACATGTTTTGAATGGGTTCAAACAGGTAATGCCAGGTTGAAAACAAACCTCTAAGATGCTAAAATAATGGTCCAACCTCCTAATGTCTTCTAATGTAAGTCAGCAGCTCATGCTAGAATGAACAGAATCATACTTCTGATAGACTAGTCAGTTCAGTTCTGAGGTACCGCAGTCCCAGCACTCTTTGCAGCAGTGTCCAACTCTGAAGTTGCAAATTATACCATTTCCACCACTGCAGATAAATGACATTCTCAAAATTGAGATTCATTAATATGGTATTATAACTGATGTGTTAAATGAAATTTGGAAGAGATTAAAATCGTCTCATTGAAGATTCTAGTCGTGAACGGTAAAAAGTTTGACAACTGTCATCAGAATAATTTGGATTGGATCGGCTGCTAGTTCAGTTGATCCCATCGCATGCCAAGTTTGATGGAATAAAATCATGTTCAACTCATTCCTGTATTCCCTCATCGATCCCATCTATCTTGGATCCTTCTCTCTCAAACCCCTTATCTTTATCTAATACTCCCAACTCACTTAGAGGCATCATACACGGCCCTGCATAGACAAAGCACCCCAACTATAACCAACCATGTGAAAAACCTAATCTTTCCTCTAATTCACTCAAGCACGCACACTTCTTGTTCTACCTTGTTAAAAATTCGTTACAAGGTAGTCAAGGCACAAGGCACACTCGAGGCTCAAAAGGTCCATATCGTCTGAGGCCAAGGTGCAAAAATATAAAATAAAATAAAATAATACGTAAACAAATAAATAAATAAACTAGTAATGTAAGAAATAAAATCAAATAACATATTAAAACCAACAAAAAATATGTTAAAACATAACCAAGTGAACTAGCATAGCAGCATTAGCAGTCAACAGAACTAACAAGAGTTTGTATTCTTCCTACCACGCTTTTAGGTAAATTTTAGTTTTTCCAGTTCAAATGTAACCAACTTGGTCAACCGTGAAAAATGTTATCTTCCTCCCACTTGTATGAGGTAAGGGTTATCTCCCTACCTCAAAGTTTTTTGTGTAAATAAAAAAACCCTAAAGCGCGTCTTTTGGTTGCGCCTTGCTGAAAGGTGCGCCTTAGGTGCGGCTGGAGAAAGGCGTCTCGCCTAGTGAGGTGTGAGGCGCAGTTGTTGCGCCTTTCTGCAAAGCGTGCCTTTGACTACCATGCTTCGTTATCAATCTAATCTAGAACGCATCAAATGTCCTGCGTGAAGAACAAAGTGTTTGAACTCCTTGCATGACTGAGTAGTGGAGTAGATACTCGTTCCATCTTTACCAATAATTAAAATATAAAAGAGTACATATCAGTAACAAGAAAAATGGCAAAAACCTAGTAGAGAGGATTTAATTTCCTTTTCAAGGCACAACGAGCATTGAACTATTAACAGTCACAGATTAATGCAGGTATACATCATAAAAAAAGGTGAGCATACAGTAGTTGTAGTATCATCCAAACAGCCTGGAGCTGTTAACGGGTCCATATTCAATTTAGGATTTGTGTCCAGACAAAATCCATTCCTTCTAACTACATTCAGGTCTCAGTTTCGGGTTTTATGACTTTATATATTAGTGTAAGTACTTGAATTGTACACATGTAAACTCTCACTGAGGATCATATTTGACTCGTGTACTTCTTCAACAACAATCCAGATGGTTTTCACCCAGGATACAATCTCATGAAACATTATTAAGGCTTGATTTTTTAAATTTTGATAGCACATTCAAACTTTGCTTCAAAATGTGACAAACTCAATATTTGGGATATGTAAATTAGTATCCAATCTCTTATCACGTTTCGGATTGAAGTCAAATCCTAAACCCTATCCATTAAAGGATTCAATTTACTTCTGAAACCGAACCCTATAATTTTTGAATTCTGATCGGAAAATCAGTCACCATTGACAGCCAAGCTACCCGGTGTCAATCTGGCACTGAACTAGTAACCCCAGTCAACTGAGCTTTACCAAGAGTCTGAAGACTGATGGAAGAAGACCCATCTTTATCAGCAACTAACCAGGTTTTTTTTTCTATTTTGTCCGTCAATTGTTTCAAATTATATTGTAGTGATGCTGCTAGCTATCTAGAGTTTTCTAATAATCTCATTCTTCAATTTCATTTCCTTTAATTCACTAGCAATTGTAGATGAAAATAGTCCTTAAATTCCCCTTTACGGTGGGAAGACAACTTGACCTAAAATTCCAAAATTCAAAGAAACAGAAACTAGGGGCTGGCTAATAGTACGAACATGCAGATATAAAGGGGCCAGCTACCAGTATATACTTTTTAAACAACCAATGCAAATCAAAATTTTCCTCTCCCCTTTTCTTCCCCAGTTATTTACTTGTGATAGTAAAAAGAAAATGTCTTCAAATCCGTGAGATGGTTTTTCCTAGGTTTTTACACTAAAAGAACTAGTTTCCTTATCATAAGGTGTGTTAAAGAATTATTGTCCCCAATCACTACTTTGATATCATTGTTCTTTAATGCATTCATCAAAACCTACTCACATCAAAGGACAATACAAAGCCTTCTGATAAGCTCAAATTGGCAGTCTACTAAAAATATAAAAAAGCCTCGACTTACACAAAGTGAACTTGATTTCACTGGAAACTATTCAACACTGATGCAGTTGATTATTACTTCCCTAACAATTACTCCACCAAGTAGCAAAACAACCTTAAGAGTGTGTAATCTTCCTTGAGACCAGTCCAAAGCTGAACAAGCCAAACATAAAGAATACCAATAAAAACTGAAAGCCTCTTCATGTGGTCAGTCTGGAACCTAAAACTTGAAGGTTAATTAAACATGTCACTCTTTACATATGGGACTTAAAAGTCCTAAATCAAAAGGCACATACAAAGTCCCAACAACCTCTAAATGCCAATTCAGCAACTTACCTAAAATAAGTTCAATCTAACCCTGAAGCAAATGCCGATAGAGTTAAATTGCTGAAAGAGTACTAAATCCTTACACGGCCATTCTATCAACTTGCACTTCTAGAACAAATAAAATATCCTCCTATTTGCATTTTAACACTATAATGAGACTTTAGGATTTTAAAATGTTTTGTCTTGCTTCTAATACTTTAGTGGGTTATGAAATTTTGAAGCTATCCTCAACTTGAAGAGTACCTATATAAGATTTATCAAAATCATATTAAAACTAAATAATTACATCTTAATTTTTAATTTTTAATTATAAAATTTAATGCTCAGTAGATTATAACAGTATAGTCGTTAAAATTTGTTTTACCCTTTATTAGTTTCTTCCTTTCTTTAACTTCAAAAGGAGAGTCGAATTAATTGGTGATTCAAAGATACCATACAGCCTTGTACACCTTAAATAATTAGCAGCCTAATATAAATTGACTGCAAAATAGCATCATACATCACTATGTTTTACCTACAATAACAAAAGACATATATATTACTATTTTTTTAATATTAAAAATATAAGTATAAATTAAAAAATGAATTGTGCAAAAATTGCTAACAGCATCAATATATCTGAACTTGAAGTTCTAGGGGATGAAACATGATCAGAACTAAAACTTTGTTTCCTTAAACATATATACTATAGTTTATAAATAAGCTTGCAAACTCAACGAAGTTGATTAAGCTTCCAAGACAGCATTAAATGCTTGCTAAGTTGAGTTCAAATGGATAATACAACAACAAAACATCTTCGTCAAGTCTTTGGGCATGGGTAATTGAATCCTCCTTTTTCCCAGAAAGCTATATTACTAGGCATGCCAATGTAGGGGTGTAAGGAGCCAAGCTTTGAGCGGGTACCCCTACTTGGGCCATGCTCTCTAAGGAAATGTAGAGCTTGAGCTTAAGCCGAGCCTAAAATCTAAAGCTCAAGCTCTCTATAATATTCACAAGCTCGAGACTCTTTAAATTAAAAAAGCTTGATGAAAAAAAGAAGAAAAACATAAGCTTAAATTGAGATTGTGTATGAGTTCATGAGCTTTGTCCCAAACCTTAGGTGTAGCTCGGTGAGCTTAATATTAAATTGAAAGTGTTTATGAACTTCATGCCAAATTGGAAATGTTTACGAGTATAAGATATTTCTCTTATATAAACAAATAAATAAAGATGAGCTGGCTCGCAAGCTCAACGAGACGAAAACCTTAAGCTCGGTTTCGGGCTTGTTTATCTAAGGAGCCTGGTCTTAAGGCTCAAACTAGTGCTCTCGAGCTCAAAAAGCACAACTCATTAGCTTTTTAGCGAGCCAAGCCCGAGCCGGCTTGCAAATAGATTAGCTCCATAACAGTTAACACCCTACACCAATGTATCAAAATAATCACCACCAAACATTGTTCAATCTATGTTCCATTAGGTTTAACCCCTTATAATGGCATTTCAATTACCATCCTGCCATTCGCCAACTAACATGGTGGCCCATTAGTGTATGTTGCACATTGTCCAAATGCTCAATGAATTCCCAAACTTGAAGATGCACATATTCTCTTCCTCTATCTTCTCATATGGCTCAACATTCTTATTACAGCTACACTCATCTTCTGGACAAATTGTTTCTACATTGAACACCATTTTGACCCATAGAGCTAGGCTGTTTTTGTAGTCTTTTACAGTTTTTCCCCTTCAACTGCATGGGTATTCCAAAGTCATATATATAATAATCTAGAATCACTTCTCTAATTCTATGAATAAAATCCTCTCGTAGTCTCAGATGCACATCTCTAAGTAAAGAAGACAATCACCCTAATTTTTTTGTTGATCATCGTATTTCCTCATATTTCTAATACACTTGCTAAAGTTACATTTGGAATATTCACTTTCTCTTAGTTTGGGATCATCAGACTGTAAAGTTCTATCTCCATTTGCATCAAAGTTAAATCCCTTCTATTTAGGTAGGGGTGGTAACAGATCAGCTTAGGGTTGGATGCTACATATCCACAGAAATTTTAATTTTGTCAGCCACAGATCCAGAGGTACTAAAAAAAACACGTTTCATGGACGACTCCAAAACTCAAATTTTCAAATTGGAGAATTTCAGATTAACAAGTTTACATTCTTTTTAACTAATGTTTTTTTCAAAGAAATAGCAGAAAATTGATAAAATTCATCTCTCTCTCCTATAACTTCATTGTGTGGCTACTGCTTTGATAGCTAATATGAGTTGTTACATGTTACAGTTTCGACAAAGTCTTTACATTTAGAATCACAAATATTCTCTCTATGGTTTGGCATATTCCAGAATTAAGATATTTGAACAAGCATGAACACCAGCATATTATGTTCTAAAATCATTGTTGATTGGCAATAGTTCCTAACCATTTGCTTCACTTTTCAGAACTATCTCAACATATTTGCTAATAGTGCACTATCTTCCTATTTCTTGCACCATTCCTAAGCTTCCATGCATTCCTTAACATCCTCAAGGTCACTGGTCTGCCCTTTGTTATGCATCCGGTTGATCTTCTACAAAGATAGTACCCACAAAAATTGCATGTATGGGATGAATTGGGCATCACGTGAAGTACAATGTGATATCAGTAAATGTTGTTGTCTACTTATACGATTTAGTAAGTGTTGGCGCTAAAAAATGGCAAAAGTTACGTTCCCGCAATCTTCAAGCCTCTTATGAGATATCGTCTGACATGTGGTGCGAAGCGCCTGAAGGTTGACACAAAGCCCCATAGGGGGTTCCGTTGTCCAGTTAACAGACGAAGGGTCGAGGGGTAGCTCCCCTTCTAGCCATCGTTAGAAAAAAATTCCGTTGAAGAGAAGAAAAAAAAAACAATCTTCCACTAAGTCAGATCCCCCTTGGGAGCTGCCTTCCAGCGTGAAGGATTTTTTCGCAGGAGTCGGCTTCCAGCGTGAAGGGTTTCCCTGCGGGAGCTTCCCTCCAATGTGAAGTGTTTTCACACAAGAAGCTATTTCCAGCGTGAAGAGTGGAAGCCGCCTTATAGCGTAAAGGGCTACCCCGGGGGTGCTTTCTCCCGCGTGAAGAGTTGACCGGCGAAAAACTTCTTCCAACATGAGTGCCCCCGCAGGAGCTTCCTTCCAGCGTAAAAGGCTTTACCGCGGGAGCGACCTTTCCGCGAGACTCAGTCACCAACATTTAATGCACTAATAGTGCGCGCATCAATGTGGCAATTTCAAAATACGAGGAGGTGCTACATTGAACATGGAGTGATGACAGAATTTGAGACAACTGCCACCACCATAATGTTATCATAAAGGCAATTGGCTGCTATGTTACTTAATGTGCTCCCATCACATGAGAGTGTGGATTCTCGTGTAACTAGAGCCATGTGGTAGGATTTTCTCAATCCTTGAGTGAACATGTGTGCAAACGTAACTTTACATGAAATCGAGCACGACAGGAGGGTGCCTCCCGCGAGAAGTCATCTCCCGCAGGACAGTGCATTCCACGAGAACTTAGCAGTTAACCATTTTTTCGGGGGTTTGTTATAAATAACGTTCATTGTTGTGCATTCAGGAGGCATCTCTGCCCAACTTGTTCCTCAATACTCTCCACGAGAATTCTAAGTGTTTTTCTTGGGTCTACTACGTCCATATCACCTCTAGTAGACGTGCTATCAAAGAACACCGAAGTTGCTCTCATGTAGAATTCATGAAGCTCATATCTACGAAGGAGAAAGCATCTCGCCATTCTTGTATTTGAAGTCGGATTGTCATCGGAGTAAATGAATCACGCACTGATTCGATCTCCACCACTACACTCTCCAGAATCTCAAAACTTGTATTTATAATTCTTGTGTAATTACATTTTTTGTAATAGAGTTCTACGTTGCTTACAAGTTTTATAAAAGTTTTCCTTTGAGAGGAATTATACTTTCTTTTATATCCAAAAAGAATAAGTATATTCACTTTAAAGTCTATTGTAGCCCTATTAAAATTAGGATAACTTTACAGGTATGCATGGTTCTATATTTCTCACCAAATAATAGGGTCTTCTAGTCCTTTTATTCATAATAATAAGCATATGCTAATTACGAAGTAAGTGTTCCACTTTGTTAGGTGTCTTGTACCAAATATTTTTTGCTTTAACGTATCATAAAAGGGCCCATAAATGCAATAATGTGTGGTTTTCATAACGAAAAAAAGAAGTGTTTTAGTGAAGTTTCCTCCAGCGTGTCACTTTGATCTTCTATCCTAAACCTTCTCTCCGTCCCTGGTATCATTATACTTATGGTGTCATTTTGCCATATTTCAATAATAATAATAATAATAATTCTCTTATCGAAAGTTTTATGTATTTCAATTGGAACCCAATTTCAGCCTAAATCATCACAAAACCTATTTGAAATCCCTATAGCTAGATCGATCCCTTCGCCATCTCTCCCTTCCAACAGCCCAAAATAATCATCCATGAGAATTAATATGTTCGCTAGATTATGGGACAGCAAGCATAAAACATACGCAAACCCAACTTCCATCCCTCCTGTTGCCAAATCAATCCCAAAATAGCTTCAAATCCTGGAACCCTATGATTTCGCTCTTTCTACTGCCAGTGTCAAGTATCTCCAACATTGAGAAGCAATTGAACTGACTAAGGCTTTGTGGAATTATTTTAGGAATCAATCTATATGTAGATTGTTATTGTGAGAAGTGGTATATTTACATAAAGCATATGGTATTATTCTTAGGCAAGTGTTATTTGTACAAGAATCACATTACATTACAATTGTAGGGCACATCCATGTTTTACGTGATTGCTTTGTCAAATCATGATCTGAATATCGGGAGAAAAGACCATTAATAAAAATCTAAGGTCTTGGAAGGTGAAGACTAAACAAAAGAACCGTCAACCTTTTATAATAGTAGACTCCCCAAACAAAAAATTCCCCAGCAATTCTCAAGGAAAACCTACTTGGTACCAATTAACGATTACAGTAAGAAGAGCATCCCTTTGCACTGTTAACGCGGTACGTTGACAAATATTGATCTTATTTGAATTTTTAAATAGTTGTCTTGAATTTTGATGCAAGGTATATGGGAAAATAAGGTACGGAAGACAAGTGAAATGGCAATAATTGTAACTCTTTTGACATAATACATCTCCCCTAGGAACTACATAGGTGTGGGTAGAACTCAACAGGTATTCATTCTATATAAAATTCCTAAAGCAACAATAGATATCCACCAATGGAACAGTTGCAGTGCTCACAACACTTCAAGAAACTTGTTAACTAAAATTCAAAAGAAGTATATAAAGTACTTACGTGGACCAACCATTAGCTGGAAGCACTTCAACAGGATAGGTAAGAGCTGAGCTGTTGGAACTACAATATGTCACCTCATTTCGAGCAATGTTATCTATGAGATCAAGCGGAAGGAAATGGCTTTCTCCCTCAACAAGTAACGGTGACTGGAAGGGACTATTGTGCACCCATTGATCATTGCCATTCAAACATGGACCTATAGGACTAAATGTCCTGCAATCATGATGATTATTACCACAAACTTTCTGAGTGCATATGCTAGGAAAGGAAGGGTTGTCCTTTCCAATCTGGGGTATAAGTGGTCCCTGAGCCAAAGGATGAATCACATCTTCTCGGTTTTGCATTAGGGGTGAAAACCAGCTGGAAGGTCGACCTGCCAAACCCAGTCCATCCTGAGCCAATGGAGTTCCCCACATTTGCCACGTCTGTGCATTACTTGACTCGTTCAAATTTGATGAATGTGATTTCTGTGGCGCTCGTGTGTTTGAATCCTGCTTTTCTTCTGAAACACGTAACTTGGACAACGGGGACTCAATTGGAGAAGGCTTACTTGGTTCTGGTAAAGCTGCTACTTTCTTAAGGATACGAGGACCTTCCACCATCTTGTCTTGAACAAACCCATTCCCTAGATACAGCGGAAATTTGTCGAGTGACTCGGAAACAGGACCTGGTAACAACACAGGGTCTGGAACATAGCAAGGGTCTTCAAATAACTCACTATCTTCTAACGGTGAACTCGGTGATGGTTCCTTAAAAGGATTAAATGTAGATTCAGCCCCAACATGAGAAAACAATGTGTCATTCGAGGATCCATTTGGTGAAGAATTTGCAGAAAGAGGCAAAGGCCGCCCAAAATTGAATCCATTATCCACAGCATAAGGTAGAACTGTGTAATCAGTTTCACTCGTAGCTTCGAGGTGACCATTAAGATTTACAAAGTTAGTGGTATTTGTATCAGGGTCGGGAGAAACAGCGGAAGAGCGGGTAAAAAGTTGATGCCATCCTTTTTTAGGGGCAGGTATTCTTGGCTGTAAATCAGTTCCCACCTAGAAAAAGAGTAGACCAATATAAATTGAGATCTTAATAACATTAACTAAAGCTAAAATAAATGTATAAATAACAAATCACAGCTCACAGGTCTAGTATCTCCATTCACAGTAGCCGTGGCACTCCCAGATGAATGGGCATCTTGTTTTCTACCATGATTAACATGCCGCGTGGCCGGCTTGTTTGCCTTGGCAACAGGAGCAGCAGCACTCTGGGCATTCCGTCCGAAAAACGATGGACCGTTGAAACCTCTGGAAGAGGATAAAAAAGTACCCTTCACTCTATCGAAGTACCTACTCTTGCTTTCAGCCTGTGACCTAACACTCTCCACCAACACCCTATGCCTCTCCATCTCGCCCTTCTTGTCAAACTCCCTCTTCTTCTCACCCTCCCTGCTCATCAACCGCCTATAGGGCTCCTCCCCGTCCGAATTGCTCCTGCTCGAACCCTTATCCTTCTCCACCCTCCTCCTCTCCCTCTTCCTCCGCTCCGTCTCTTTCCTACTGGTATCCTCCTGATTCAAACAACCCTTTGAATGCCCCCTCTCGGCCTCCAACATCTCGTCCCTAAGCTTCCTCCTCTCCTCAACCAGTTTCGCCACCTCCTCCCTCTGCTTCCTCTCCTCCTCCTCCAGCAGCTCTCTCTCCATCCTCGCCTGTCGCTTCTCCTCCGCCTTCCTTCTCGCCTTCTCCATGCGACTCTCCTGAAAACTCTCCCCGTTCTCCCCTCTCCTGCTAGACAGCCCCTTGCCCTCCCCGTCCAACCCTCCATCCCTCTGCCCAACCCTGGACACCTTTGCAACAACCCAACCGACACAAAACCCCACACTAAACACGACGGAGTACACGGCCCTGTACGCTCCGGAATATGACTTCTCCGTTAAGCACCTCCCATCCCCGGCCCCACTGCACTCCCCGGTCCAGTCCGGCCACCCGGGCAGATCAAGAACCGGCCTCTTCGACACATGCCCGCAATAGGAGCACATGAACTTCCCTCCACCGCCGGGAGTCTGGTCCCTGTACGGGGTCTGGCAGTTGCGGCAGCGGCGGGTGGCGGTGCGGCGGAGCTTCTGCAGCTCGATCGCCTGCGTCCGGCGCCGCTCGCGAAGCCGGGCGGACCGCCGGGCCCGCCAAATCGAAAGCTTCGGCATGAGGACCTCGTACCAGAATAGCGTTACTAGCAGGACCAGGACGCAAGCCAACCTAGGGCTGGTGATTTCGAAGCGGAGGTTCGGGGGAAGGAGCTGCGAGAGGATCCAGAAGGCAAGGAGTGGGACGACGAGCCACGGGAGCATGGAGGCGACGCGGCGGGACCATTGCTGGACCACGCAGAGTATGCACATTATCCAGAAACCCTAGGGGGGGGGACTAATGTCGAAAAGACAAATCGAGACCCTAGAAGTGGAGGAATGGGGAAGCAAAATTTGGGGATTGGGAAACCCTAATTTGGTGGGAAGGAATAAAATTCGGATTTGATTAGGGTTTGGATGAAGGGAATTGAGGGATTACGTGGAATGGAGAAAACCCTAACAAAGAGTGCGAATGGTTCGCGTTCATAGCTTGATGGAGGAGAGAGAGAGAGAGAGAGAGAGAAGAATAGAGAAGAAAGAGGGACAAGGAAAAGATAAGGGCCTTGATAACGGCACTAAAAAAAAAGAATCGGGACTAGTCTAACATTGGTGTAATCCAGTTACAAAAAATTTTTATTAATACTAGTTCAAAATTTATTAGAGTTGTCCACCTCTTCTCATCCCTCCTCCCGCTCCTCCCCCACCCTCACCCCCCTCCGACCTTCCATCGTGAATAGCTTACTTGTCCTTGATCAAGATTTGGCCTTGTGCAAGCGCAACTTAGGCTTGCACGGCATCGTGCCCAAGCGAGGACGATCGGCCCTTACGGGACTGGGCGTGACAGTTATGACTTGCAGCAAAGTTTTAACAACTTTAAACATATGGGCAGGACTGTCGACGGCTATGCGGCAGTGCTCTGCAGATTTGGTCAATTTTCTTCCACCTTAGTGGCAACCGAATTAGATCGAGCAAAAAGGGTCCAGCAAGGACTTCACTTGGAGATCATATTGGCAGTGGAACAGCACGATTTCCAGATTTTTGATGTTGTGTTAAGAGCAGGAAGGAGGCAAGAGTATACCTCCCAGAGAATAGTGAATATGACTGGAGGTCGTAAGAGGACCCATACTTCAGGAGGTTCTTACACCCAGTCTTCAGCACCAGCCCCGGAAGTTAGGACTTTAACTATCGGATCTCCAAGGAGGCCAGTTTCGACAGCCTCAGTTCAGCAAATAGCCCCAAACCGAACTCAACAGCAAATGACATCTTTTTCAGCAGGGTGTTCTCATTGTGAAAAACCTGGGCATGCTTTGGACTGTTGGTCCCTTGGTTTTCTTGGTAGGTAGCTATGATGAATCCGGGTGAGAGACATGGATTATGATCCAATGGCCTACAATCAATCATTTGGCTATATAAACAATCACATTCTCTTTCTCCACTTTTTTTTTTCTTTCATTTCTTTTTTCTTCTTCGTTTCTTTCTCCAGCAGAGAGCAGCAACCGAGCTTGGCCTTTGCCATGGGTGACCTTGGTAGTTTTGGTATTAGGCTAGAACTGGACCGTAGGCAAGTACATCTTGCCAACTGTAAGCCCCTGATTTTTTCAAAAATATTAAAAGTGGATTTTTCGCAATTTTCTAGAATTTTCTGGGAATTTTCTGTAATTAAAATCAGGATTTTTAAATATTAAATGATTTTTAATAGATAATAAACGATATTAAAATATTATGAAAATAATATTTTTGGGTGTAAAATGAAAAACTGGACTTAGGACAATTTTTCTGGAATTTATTGGGCCCCGGACATATTTTTAAAACACCTAAAAGTATTTATTTATTTAATTATTCATTCATTTATTTAATTAATTAATTAATTAATTATTAATTATCTAATTAATTAGAATTTATTTATTTTTATTTTAACCCTGGCCCATTGGGCCGGCCCGGCCCAGCCTAACCCGGCCCAGCTCCTGGCCTAGCGGGTCGGGCGGGTCGGCCAGACCCGCTAGCCCGACCCGACCCGGCTCCCCTCACCCGTCTCCCCCAGTCGCCTTGGCCCGCATCTTCCGCCGCACCCGCCGGCGCTTCGCCCGCTCCGCTCGGCCACGGACCGCCCGCCCACGCCGCCACGACCCCCGGCCCCTCCGCCTTGCTCGGCCTCCCCTCTCCCTCGCTCCTCCCTATAAAACCCTCGCCGTCTCACCCCCTCTGCTCCGCCGCTCACCGCCACCTCGCCACCACGCCGCCATCGCCAGCCCTCCGTCGACCACCACGCCGCCAGCGCCACGCCCAGCCCCTCCTCCTTCCTCCTCTCCGGCGGGCACCGCAGCCGACGACAGCAGCAGCAGCTCGGGCAGCTCCCCGAGCCGCCTCCGGCCGCCCCCGCGTCCTCTCCGCCTCCGCCCGGACCGCCCCGGCGCGCCGCCACCTTGCTGCACTGCCCCCGGCCGCCCAGCCGCCGTCTCCGCCGTCCCCGCCGCCGGCAGAAAACCCTAACCCTAACCCTAATTCCAATTCTTCGTGTTGTGTCGGACACGACACGGACACGATTTTTTTCAATTTTCGGGTCCTGTTCAGGTACTCATATCTTTCTCCTTGCTGCCCCGTTTTCAATTTCGTAAATTGCGTTGTGAAGCCTGTATGACCCTCTCGGTGTCCGGATAAACCGCTCTGGGCATCGCGTCCTGTAGTGATCGCACACCGCGATCCAAAAACAGGAAAAACCAGACCCTGATTCACCCCGGAACTGAGTACGCCCCGCCAAACGGGATGACTTCGTCGCGTGCGGTCTTCACAGATACGTGCGCGCCGTCGATACGGACGTGTGAGAATTCGCGGAAGCTGATTCGGGTATGCGTGCACCCCGGAATCAACGCGTATCCGCGGACACCGCCCCATATCCACCTTTTCTGTTTTACGTCCTAACTTCGTGCACACACATCGGATCGAAACAAAACTTATGCCATCGGACTCGTAGCGATACGCTGGTCCTGTGGGTCAAGTTTGGTTCGATTCTGAGAACGTTGACGAAATTGCGTGTCGTTGGCCCCACATGTCCCGCTCGACGGGCGATTTTGTGATCGGCTCATCGGAATCCAATTCTGAAAGTTCCATTGGGTTCGTATCAGCGTTCCTGACCTGTTGACACTAAGTTTGGTGAATTTGGAGACCTTTGACCCTGACACGTTTTTCGGTGCAAAGCGGGCCCACATGCGGACCCCGTTTTGACCCGAAACTGCCGTTTTTGCCCTTGTCTCCAAATTGGACCCAAGGACAGGCGTTTCTAGCTATTTGATATCTTCTGAGCATGATGGTAATGTTTATTTCAGTATCCGGAGTCATTTCTAGAAATTTTCCCGAGGCACAAAACTGTATTTGGATCCAAACATCAGGCAAGTACCTGCACTTCAAGTTTAAATCTTTATATTATGATAATTAATTCCCTGCTCTACTAGTACCCTTGATGATTACACGTAGTGTTAGAATATTGAATTTTATGTCTTGAATATTGGATTTTATGTCTTGCTTTTCGTGTCGGGTGGGAGAATACTAGGAGGCATGTAGTTTACCCTTCCCCCTATCGTGACGAATAGCTGTTGGTACACGACTGTCCATCAGCCGGATCTCGATTATTCATTGTGTGATAGCCGCCTAGGACGGCCTTATTAGCCTTATAAACCCCTACATGCCAACTATATATTCTAAATACACAAGTTCACACACATAGTTTCTTGTCTTGTTGCAGTTCCTGTTGTCTTGTTGCGGTTTCATTTACTTGTCTCATTTATTCCTGTTTTACTCATATCCCTATTTACAGCAATTAACTCTTAGTTATTATTACTTCTTATTTATACATATTCTCAACATGATACTTAGTCAGTTCTTTTCTACTTGTCATAAATATTTAGTTTAATCTTTGTTGTGCATTGTGTACTTTGCTCCTTTCCTGACTGGATCCGTTGATTTAGGCGATGATGAGGTCTATGCCCCCACCTTTTATGGTCCCTATGAGGTAGCAGGTGATACTTTTGAGGAGCCGGTTCCTACTCAGGAGACTACTTTCGAGGAGTAGTCAGCCAGTTAGCTAGTATCTTCTTTCAGCTTAGTAATCGGGTTTGTCCCCGATTTATCTTCTGGTTATGTAATAAACCATGGATCTGGTTGTCACATTTTGTTTATGAAATCTTAACATTTCTATTCCCCTGTCATTATTCTTGTCTATTTATTCTGTGGATGAGCTAGATGTTAAATTACCAGTGAATATGATCTAGACAGCGTACTACCGCCGACACTGCGGCGTAGGCTGGACGTACCCACGTACTCGTGTCCGAATATCCGGGTGCGGGTCGTGACACGTTTTTATGGTGGCCCATGCAGGTCAACGACTAAATTGTTCGATTTTAACTTAGGGACCGAACAGGCCTGCAATAAGATTGAGGATTTTAGGAAAAGCTCATCCACTTGATTGAATCGTTCTTGATATTCATATCGGCTTCGAATTATTTTATTGACTTGCATCCTGCCTTGATTCCTGTGTGCCCCTTATCGTTTATTTTGATGCAGAGTAAAAGATCTATCAGCAAGCGACGAGGTTCCTACAAGATCACCACGAGATGCTCTACCAGCATGATCGTGGAGAACACGCATACTCTTGGAGTAGCCAATGCGCGTAAGTAATTTGTAGCTGCCATTTCTAGTTTAGCTCGTGCCTATTGGTTCGTGACCTCAGCCACAACTTAGTAATTTTAAACTTGCTAATAACCTGGTATGCTTTTATATCTGATAACTAGAGATTGTAGAGTCTTTTGCTATTGTGCTTATTATGTGTTGTTTTGTGAACTTAAATAATTTGTACCTCCTTTCATCATCATCTAGCGCACTTAATTTTGCTGTACTTGACTTATGCTGCTATTCTATAGCCTAGTTTTGCAAGCTTACTCTTTATCGAGCTTGTTCATGACAAGTGTATTATTGGGGAGGCCCACAATAATACATTTCAGAATCAGTGTACTACGGTCTGATCAACCTTAGTGCATTTTGATTCGCACTTCGCACGACTACTTTACGTAGATTGAGATATATAGTTGACTAGTATACTTGCCCCTAAATATGACCGAGCATATCGTATCAGTTACATAACTGTACTAATACGAGCATGCGAATATATGATTACCAGAATAGGATTTCAATCCATAACCGCCTGACAATTCCCATTAGAATTCCTTAAACGCCTTGATCCCTATGCCTCTGTTCTACCACCTCGCCCTTGAACTCTTATTATTGACCCTCGTCTTCCCTTATTTCGGAAAGACAAAATACTGTGCTTGGTATAAGTTTGATAGTACTAGATATACCCCTCAGACCGGTCGAATTGTTGATAACCCTTTATGACTAAGGAATACCATAAGTGATGTGTTGTGTTAAAGACTTAAAGATTCAATACCATGATTAATTAAGTTGGGACCTAGCTTTACTAGTTGTATAGCCTTAGAGGATAGATGGGTAAATTCTAAGTTGGGTAGCGACCGCAATGTTTACCTGAGAGAAACCCGTTAGCCTGTAATCAAGTGAGATTGGACAGAGAGAACCCTGCCATATTTTAAATTTCGAGGACGAAATTCTTATAAGTTGGGTAGATTGTAAGCCCCTGATTTTTTCAAAAATATTAAAATTGGATTTTTCGCAATTTTTTAGAATTTTCTGAGAATTTTCTGTAATTAAAATCAGGATTTTTAAATATTAAATAATTTTTAATAGATAATAAACGATATTAAAATATTATGAAAATAATATTTTTGGGTGTAAAATGAAAAACTGGACTTAGGACAATTTTTTGGAATTTATTGGGCCCCGGACATATTTTTAAAACACCTAAAAGTATTTATTTATTTAATTATTTATTTATTTAATTAATAAATTAATTATTAATTATCTAATTAATTAGAATTTATTTATTTTTATTTTAACCCTGGCCCATTGGGCCGGCCCGGCCCAGCCTAACCCGGCCCAGCTCCTGGCCTAGCGGGTCGGGCGGGTCGGCCAGACCCGCTAGCCCGACCCGACCCGGCTCCCCTCACCCGTCTCCCCCAGTCGCCTTGGCCCGCTGTCACGCCCCAGTCCCAAAAATATACGGAACTAGGCCACGTGGCATTGGCCAGCTGACACGTCACTAAGGGATTACCCAATTTAATGGACCCAAAGTGATGTGCTACGCTGTCCTAAAATACTACAAGTCTAAATACAGGTAAATCTATCTCATCCACAAGAATAACAGGGAAAGTGCTGAATATATATATAGATGCTAAATCTGAAATGTCATATACAACCCAGATAAAGTCAGGTGGGAACAATCCCACTACAAAAGTAAGCAGGAGTGAAATAAGATAAACTAGCGCAACATCCTCAAAATATGTAGCTCCAACTCCAGGTGTACTCAGGTAGACTCTGACGGCATCTCCTCTAACTCCATCTCAAGGGCATATCCAGACTCCAGTCCAGGTCCAGGTACTGTGGGGTGGAATGTCTCAGCTAAACCTGGTCAGGGAACCAGGTCCTCAGAGGGACGTAACAAGATACAAGAAAATAACATGCCAAGTATGTAAATACTGAATTAAACTACTGAATAAAATAAATACAGGGTGCTAACCATCTAAGTGAATGCAAATTGAGACAACCTAATACGTATGGGAAATGTGTGGCTAGACATATGCTGACGTAATTCACCAATCTGTAGTGACAGGCTAGTATATGCCACATATGCCCCCGTTCAAGGGCACTATACAATTTTTCATCTACGATGAGAATGGTCACATGAATACATATCTATATCATCCGTATCACTCCGTCGAGTGCGGCACATGGTAAAGAGGTGGGTGTCCCATACGTATTTTAGTTGTTCTCCCCTCCCAATGTAACTAAAGGTCAAGTCGTATATTTCCTGAATTATTCTAATCCGTGATGCGGTCACACGTACTGGTAGCTAGTCAACTACGCAGCTCGCATCCCAATATGCATTGCAACCATGTTGCGTGTTCCCGTGATAGGGTCTAGGAGAATATCAGGATATTCTCACAATTGTTGGTAAGTCTGTAACTACTACATTGATTACCCTAAGCCAACGTATCTGTTGACTGTACCCAAGGCAATCTCAGATACATTTATATGTAATTTCAGGAGCAGTATTATATGACAATAATTGAATTTAAATAAGAACATTTAACATTTAATATTTAAGCAGTACAAACTTGGCAAGGTATACTTGCCTACTCCCTGATAGTGTTTGGTAACCTGATCTCACAGTCAGGTTTGTAGTTGCTTGTGACAGGGGTCACTGGTTGTGCTAGAGATATTCTTTGTTAAAAAAATATACAGGTTCGTGAATTATCAGGGCATAATATAAAAGTATATATATCTACCTATGTATAATAAATAATATATATAGGATACACACTCACATATATATAGATATATAGTATATATATATACTTATAGATATAGTATGTAGTAGTAGTATATATATAGCATATATATACAGAAAAGAGAATGCAGGAATGTAAATTTATATAATAGCAGGGTATATCCACTGTCATAAATATTATAATATAATAATATTATCAGGGTGTATCCACTGATTATAATATAAATAAATTAAATGACAGGGCAGAAAGTAAATACATATATATCTATGTACTGCATAATATATATATATATATAGATAATATATATATATAAAAAGAAAATGACATTTGCAGGAATTTAAATACAATATAAATGCTGTAATATCCAGCACTAATACCAGGGTCTATATGTGACCACTGTTATATACAGTATTTATAATAATAATATTATCAGGGTCTATAGGTGACCACTATTTATATATAATAATATATGAATTTAAAGACAGTGCAAGAATTTAAAATATACATATAAATATAAGCTGTATTATCAGCAATATTTATTAATAATAATCATAGTATAAATATAACATATAAATAATATGTTATTATATATAGTATACATATTTTATATAACTATATATTATATATAAATATATGTAGACACATATTTATATATACTATATATAGATATATATATATAGAAAACAGAAATAAATGCATATAATATACTATATATAAATATATATATATATATAAATATATATTTACATAATATGTAAATATATATATAGTAGATATTTATACTTAATATACATATATATAAGTATATAAATATACATAGATATGTATATTTACATATTTACATATAATTTATACAATAATAATCATATACATTATACATATATATATACATATATATATAATAATACATATATATAAATATATGTAGATATAAGTATATACATAATTTATACATATATTAAATACATATATATATAATAATATATCTACAGTATACTGTATATATACAGTATAATTAATATAATATATTTTATTATATATAAAACATATATATATATGTAATTATACACATATATATATACATATATATATATATGTACATACATACATAATAATATACATAAATTCATGTATATACAGGTATTTATACCTGAGGAAGGGTGACAGGGGGTCCACGGCGGGTCGACGGCGGGAGGACGGCGGCGGAGTCGTCGTCGGCCGGCCGGAAAGTCGCCTGCAGCAGCAGCTGCAGTCGGCAACAGCAGCAGCAACAGCAACTTGCGGCAGCTGCAGCGCCGCGTGCGGTGGCGGGGGCGACGGTGCAGGCAGTCAGGGCGGAGGAGGAAGGGCCGGCGAACAGTTCGGGGTGGGTGGCGGTGGTCGGAGGCGGTGGAGACGGTGTCTAGGGAGGTCGGGAGGTGGCTCGAGCAGTGGGCAGGGAGAGGCGGTGGTGGCGCTGCGGGGGTGATGGCGGAGGCTGTGGTGGTCGTGGAGGGACGGGGCGGTGGTGGTTGGATAGAGGGAGTCACGGCGGAGCGGATGGGGGTGGTGGCGGAGGTCCACGGTGGCGGGTGGTGGCGGAGGAGGAAGTCGGGTGGTCGGAGGCTGCTGTGGCAGTGTTGGGGGGTCGGGTCTGTGGCCGTTGCTGGAGGCGGAGGCGGCGGCCGGCGGGTGGTGGCAGTGGTCGGAGGGAAGGGGAGGGATGTGGCGAAGTGGTCGGCGGCGGTGCGGTGGCCGGAGGGTGGCCGGAGGGGAAGTGAATGGAGTTCGGGTGAGGAGAGGGGGTTAAATAGGGTTTATATAGGTTTTACCCCCAATGGCATTTTGGTAAATAAGTAGAACTTTGGGGGTATTTTGGTAAATTTGGATTTTTGGGATATTTTCAGCAAATTTTTCTGTGGGTCCCATGCCACCTATTGTCTAGCCAATAGGGTAATGCCATCTAACATGCATTTTGCATAAAAATCCTTGACTTTTCATAAATTGCATAAAAGTCCAAAAATTGGAAAATTACGCAATTGTGAAATTTGTCTGGAAAATCACCTGGTTCTAAAAATTACCAAAATTCACAGAATTGAGGGAAAATGCTGGGGAGAATGTTTTGAACTGTGTGGGGTGAGTCTGGGCAGATGCAGGGTCTGATTTCTTAGGTGATACGGGTCACCGTATTTATTATTTAATAAATACTGCGCACGGTGTTCACTAATTATTTAAGGGCAGTTAGGGTCATAATTTTTCTACGGTGTCAATACGATAATTGTAATACAATTAGTGTAGAATATTATCGTATTTTTGGTTGGGCAAAACAGGTGCCTACTGGTCCTCAAATCTTTAGGGTACAGAGGTGGGTAAAGAGCAGGAAATTAAATGGGGATTAAATACGTACGTTTGTAACGATATTTGTGCGACTAAAACGAAGCACAAAACGAGGTTTCTGGGAGTTGCTAAAAATATAGAAAATGTAGTCTATCAAGTCTAGGGCAGGGATGTGAAATTAGTTTAGGGTTAACAGCTAGTGTGGTGCCCTAATTTATTGTGTAATAAACAGGTGCACAATCAATAGAATATATAATAAATAAATTTAAAAAGTTGCACTAATTCTAATTAACTAAAAATAATATTAAAATACTAAAATCTGGTCGAGGGAGTTTACAATCTACCCTCCTTAGAATATTTCGTCCTCGAAATAAAAATAAACATATATTGAGAACGAAAGATTGATTAAGGACATATGAGGACATAGACATAGCTGAAGATTTGATTTGAAATATTTTGACATACCCTAATCTGGAAATAGATGGGGGAAACATTATCGGATATCCTCTACACGTTCCCAGGTTGATTTTCCTGGTGCATGATGCTTTCATGCAATATGAACTAGAGGAACGTAAAACAACGTAAGGTAGGTAACAGAAATCATTCTAAAAATAAGAACAGTGTTAAACTGCAATCTAATCTATTAATAGGGTTTGGTAATTCTCCAAGAGACTATATAAATGACTATGGAACAATACACTTCATATTTATACTATATACGAGGTTTCTTCTTTCCGAAATAAGGAAAGACGGAAAACAGTAATCAAGAGTTCAAGGGGGAGGTAATAGATTAGAAGTATGGAGATTCAAGGCGTTTAAAGAATTCAAGGGGAATTGTCAAGGCAGTTGTGGATGGAAATGCTATTCTGGTTAATCCCTATTCACATATTCGTATTAGCACAGTTATGTAGCGGATACGATACGCGCAGAGGATAAGTACATCTGTCTACTAATCACTATATATCTCAATCCACGTAAAGTAGTTATGCGAAGAGCGAACCAAGTGTATTATGGTTGATCAGACCATCATACACTGATTCTGAAATGTATTAATGTAGTACTCCAATAATACATATTTAATGAACAAGCTTGATAAAGAATAAGCTTGCAAAACTAGGCTATAATAGCAGAGTATAATTTAAGGTAGTATAGCAAATATAAGTACGCTAGATTAGGATATGAGAAGTACAAAACAATTCAAATTCACAAAAAGACAAGATTCTATAATCTCTAACTTCTAGTCTAGGTTGCTAGTTGACCCAAAAGAGGTGTGGTTTTCTAAGTTCTACAACCTTAATATACACTATAGGTTGTCCGCATTTAAGCACATGACTTGTATCCAGAGCGTACCTCTTTAATTGGAATATGTGGAAGACGTCATGTACTTCTTCCAATGTCTGAGGTAATGCTATCTTGTAAACAACTTCTTTGATGCGTTCCAACACATCGAAGAGTCTGATGTACCTCGAGCTTAGTTTTCCTCTTCTTCCAAGTCTGATAGTTTCTCGGGTAGGTGAAAACACAAGATTAGAAGTTACTGACTATCCTAATAAGTCATGTATATCAAATCTAATTTGGAAACTACCTGTAGTATTCAGCTATTACTACATTCACATATTTTGAGCATAACAATCAACGTCTAGCAATCTACCTAGATGTGTTTGCTTAATCCTGATATCCGAATGGGTAACTTGGTAGTCTAAGGATGACGCTTCTCTTCCTGTAGTCTAGGATAGTATGTGAACTTGGTTTAGCCAGTCCATGTCTAAGACAACGTTGAAGTTTGGTATTGAAAGTACCGGGAATTGCGTCCTCATTACTCTTTTATACCTGACTACTAGCAGGTTTTAGTAATGTTGGTAACTGGAACAATGCCTCTTCCGGTAAACCTGGCTATTTGCATGGGTACGAAACTACTAGATGTGAAAAATAGTGTAGCTCTAGAATCAAATATGCGGTTTGCTGGTAATAATGTAACTATAAGGGTACCTGAAATGGTTTCACCTTCCAGTTCTTCTGTAACTGCAGCTAGTGCAAAGGCCTGCTCGTGCCTTTGTCTACCGATTTGTCGTCTGGCTAGGCAGTACTGCGTATCTTGGGTGGCTAAGGGTGGTCCCCTCTGAAATCTTCCAGATGCTGGGGAATGCTGACCTCTAGTAGGAGGTTGCATTCTCTGGGCTAGTGCTGCTGGTCCTTGCCCAGTCCGAAGTGTTGCTTCTCTGTGTTGTGGGCAGTCTCTGGCCCTATGTTGATTATCTCCACATATCAAGCATAGTCTATACTTCCTTCGGCAGTTTTTGGCATAATGTCCTTTCCTGCCACAATAGTGACAAGTCGGAAGTTCCTTGTATTGATATGGCCCTGTCTTGTGTTGTGCCTGATTTCCCAGGTGACGGATTGGTCCTCCTGCTCCTGTCTGGTCTATGGCTGATATGGTTGGATTTGAGCATCTTGCTTCTCGGCCAATGGCTTCTTGTATCCTTGCCTCTGAAAGAACTTCTTCGTATGAAATCCTCGACTGTGCCGTAGTATACCCTTGGAGTTCGGGGGTAAGGCCGTGATGGAACTTTAGGGCCTTCTTCAGCTCGGTTGGTATTAGGATGGCACCGAATTGACTTAGTCGACTGAATTCTGCATCATAGGCGTCGACGGTCATATTCCCTTGTTCCAAATGCAGGAACTGGAAGTACAGTTCATCTCTGACCATGGCTGGAAAATATTTTGTATTAAAATATTCCAGAAATTGTTCCCAAGTATAGTTCTTGCCGGTGCTGCGCTCGATAGATTCCCACCAGTGATGGGCGTTACCGAGGAGTAGGGTCCTTACTGCGGTTATCCATAGATCGGGGTGAAGTTGGAAACCTTCTAGCAGTATTTTCGTGTTGGAGATCCAGTCTGAGATCTTTTCCGGAGTTTCATTGCCCTTAAAAGTTCTCGGGCTCATCCGGCTAAAGCCTTGAACAGTGCTAGCGGGTTGGACAGGGGCTGGTGCTAAAGCAGTTGTCCTCTCCAGAACCGTCATCAAGCATTGTCTCAGGACTTCATTCTGTTGCCACTGAGCCTGCAATATGGCTTGGAACATCTGAGATTGTTCCTCAAGTTGTGGCATCAGGGCTGCGAGAACTGGAGGTGGAGACAAAGGTATCTCTGCCTGCAGTGTTGGTGCCTGAGAAGTTTGCCCTTCTTGTCGGGCTGATGTCGTCTCCTGGGTAGGATCCTGGTGAAGGTACGAGGTTGTTGGATTGACCAGCATCCTTCTCAGAGGTTGGTCTCTCGGGATTGGTGTCCCTTGGACATCTGGCGAGAGGTCTGTTGCTTGGTCAGTTCCATCAATCGCAGTTTCCCCGGGTATGTCCATAATTCTGAAAAAGATAGAAAATTTGAGAAAAGTACGAAGGATTTAATAGATGATAATCAAGCATGATGCAAAAATTATGGATGAAGTCAGTGTGGATGAGACCTAGTATTCCTATCCTATTTCAGGTTTGCTGAACATGATATCATGTTACTAGCAATTAACTCGACCTGCATGGGCCACCACTAAAACCGTGTCACGCCCCAGTCCCAAAAATATACGGAACTAGGCCACGTGGCATTGGCCAGCTGACACGTCACTAAGGGATTACCCAATTTAATGGACCCAAAGTGATGTGCTACGCTGTCCTAAAATACTACAAGTCTAAATACAGGTAAATCTATCTCATCCACAAGAATAACAGGGAAAGTGCTGAATATATATATAGATGCTAAATCTGAAATATCATATACAACCCAGATAAAGTCAGGTGGGAACAATCCCACTGCAAAAGTAAGCAGGAGTGAAATAAGATAAACTAGCGCAACATCCTCAAAATATGTAGCTCCAACTCCAGGTGTACTCAGGTAGACTCTGACGGCATCTCCTCTAACTCCATCTCAAGGGCATATCCAGACTCCAGTCCAGGTCCAGGTACTGTGGGGTGGAATGTCTCAGCTAAACCTGGTCAGGGAACCAGGTCCTCAGAGGGACGTAACAAGATACAAGAAAATAACATGCCAAGTATGTAAATACTGAATTAAACTACTGAATAAAATAAATACAGGGTGCTAACCATCTAAGTGAATGCAAATTGAGACAACCTAATACGTATGGGAAATGTGTGGCTAGACATATGCTGACGTAATTCACCAATCTGTAGTGACAGGCTAGTATATGCCACATATGCCCCCGTTCAAGGGCACTATACAATTTTTCATCTACGATGAGAATGGTCACATGAATACATATCTATATCATCCGTATCACTCCGTCGAGTGCGGTACATGGTAAAGAGGTGGGTGTCCCATACGTATTTTAGTTGTTCTCCTCTCCCAATGTAACTAAAGGTCAAGTCGTATATTTCCTGAATTATTCTAATCCGTGATGCGGTCACACGTACTGGTAGCTAGTCAACTACGCAGCTCGCATCCCAATATGCATTGCAACCATGTTGTGTGTTCCCGTGATAGGGTCTAGGAGAATATCAGAATATTCTCACAATTATTGGTAAGTCTGTAACTACTACATTGATTACCCTAAGCCAACGTATCTGTTGACTGTACCCAAGGCAATCTCAGATACATTTATATGTAATTTCAGGAGCAGTATTATATGACAATAATTGAATTTAAATAAGAACATTTAACATTTAATATTTAAGCAGTACAAACTTGGCAAGGTATACTTGCCTACTCCCTGATAGTGTTTGGTAACCTGATCTCACAGTCAGGTTTGTAGTTGCTTGTGACAGGGGTCACTGGTTGTGCTGGAGATATTCTCTGTTAAAAAAATATACAGGTTCGTGAATTATCAGGGCATAATATAAAAGTATATATATCTACCTATGTATAATAAATAATATATATAGGATACACACTCACATATATATAGATATATAGTATATATATATACTTATAGATATAGTATGTAGTAGTAGTATATATATAGCATATATATACAGAAAAGAGAATGCAGGAATGTAAATTTATATAATAGCAGGGTATATCCACTGTCATAAATATTATAATATAATAATATTATCAGGGTGTATCCACTGATTATAATATAAATAAATTAAATGACAGGGCAGAAAGTAAATACATATATATCTATGTACTGCATAATATATATATATATAGATAATATATATATATAAAAAGAAAATAATATTTGCAGGAATTTAAATACAATATAAATGCTGTAATATCCAGCACTAATACCAGGGTCTATATGTGACCACTGTTATATACAGTATTTATAATAATAATATTATCAGGGTCTATAGGTGACCACTGTTTATATATAATAATATATGAATTTAAAGACAGTGCAAGAATTTAAAATATACATATAAATATATGCTGTATTATCAGCAATATTTATTAATAATAATCATAGTATAAATATAACATATAAATAATATGTTATTATATATAGTATACATATTTTATATAACTATATATTATATATAAATATATGTAGACACATATTTATATATACTATATATAGATATATATATATATAGGAAACAGAAATAAATGCATATAATATACTATATATAAATATATATATATATAAATATATATTTACATAATATGTAAATATATATATAGTAGATATTTATACTTAATATACATATATATAAGTATATAAATATACATAGATATGTATATTTACATATTTACATATAATTTATACAATAATAATCATATACATTATACATATATATATATACATATATATATAATAATACATATATATAAATATATGTAGATATAAGTATATACATAATTTATACATATATTAAATACATATATATATAATAATATATCTACAGTATACTGTATATATACAGTATAATTAATATAATATATTTTATTATATATAAAACATATATATATATATATATGTAATTATACACATATATATATACATATATATATATGTACATACATACATAATAATATACATAAATTCATGTATATACAGGTATTTATACCTGAGGAAGGGTGACAGGGGGTCCACGGCGGGTCGACGGCGGGAGGACGGCGGCGGAGTCGTCGTCGGCCGGCCGGAAAGTCGCCTGCAGCAGCAGCTGCAGTCGGCAACAGCAGCAGCAACAGTAACTTGCGGCAGCTGCAGCGCCGCATGCGGTGGCGGGGGCGGCGGTGCAGGCGGTCAGGGCGGAGGAGGAAGGGCCGGCGAACAGTTCGGGGTAGGTGGCGGTGGTCGGAGGCGGTGGAGACGGTGTCTAGGGAGGTCGGGAGGTGGCTCGAGCAGTGGGCAGGGAGAGGCGGTGGTGGCGCTGCGGGGGTGATGGCGGAGGCTGTGGTGGTCGTGGAGGGACGGGGCGGTGGTGGTTGGATAGAGGGAGTCACGGCGGAGCGGATGGGGGTGGTGGCGGAGGTCCACGGTGGCGGGTGGTGGCGGAGGAGGACGTCGGGTGGTCGAAGGCTGCTGTGGCAGTGTTGGGGGGTCGGGTCTGTGGTCGTTGCTGGAGGCGGAGGCGGCGGCCGGCGGGTGGTGGCAGTGGTCGGAGGGAAGGGGAGGGATGTGGCGAAGTGGTCGGCGGCGGTGCGGTGGCCGGAGGGTGGCCGGAGGGGAAGTGAATGGAGTTCGGGTGAGGAGAGGGGGTTAAATAGGGTTTATATAGGTTTTACCCCCAATGGCATTTTGGTAAATAAGTAGAACTTTGGGGGTATTTTGGTAAATTTAGATTTTTGGGATATTTTCAGCAGATTTTTCTGTGGGTCCCATGCCACCTATTGTCTAGCCAATAGGGTAATGCCATCTAACATGCATTTTGCATAAAAACCCTTGACTTTTCATAAATTGCGTAAAAGTCCAAAAATTGGGAAATTGCGCAATTATGAAATTTGTCTGGAAAATCACCTGGTTCTAAAAATTACCAAAATTCACAGAATTGAGGGGAAATGCTGGGGAGAATGTTTTGAACTGTGTGGGGTGAGTCTGGACAGATGCAGGGTCTGATTTCTTAGGTGATACGGGTCACCGTATTTATTATTTAATAAATACTGCGTACGGTGTTCACTAATTATTTAAGGGCAGTTAGGGTCATAATTTTTCTACGGTGTCAATACGATAATTGTAATACAATTAGTGTAGAATATTATGGTATTTTTGGTTGGGCAAAACAGGTGCCTACTGGTCCTCAAATCTTTAGGGTACAGAGGTGGGTAAAGAGCAAGAAATTAAATGGGGATTAAATACGTACGTTTGTAACGATATTTGTGCGACTAAAACGAAGCACAAAACGAGGTTTCTGGGAGTTGCTAAAAATACAGAAAATGTAGTCTATCAAGTCTAGGGCAGGGATGTGAAATTAGTTTAGGGTTAACAGCTAGTGTGGTGCCCTAATTTATTGTGTAATAAACAGGTGCACAATCAATAGAATATATAATAAATAAATTTAAAAAGTTGCACTAATTCTAATTAACTAAAAATAATATTAAAATACTAAAATCTGGTCGAGGGAGTTTACACCCGCGTCTTCCGCCGCACCCGCCGGCGCTCCGCCCGCTCCGCTCGGCCACGGACCGCCTGCCCACGCCGCCACGACCCCCGGCCCCTCCGCCTTGCTCGGCCTCCCCTCTCCCTCGCTCCTCCCTATAAAACCCCCGCCGTCTCACCCCCTCTGCTCCGCCGCTCACCGCCATCTCGCCACCACGCCGCCACCGCCAGCCCTCCGTCGACCACCACGCCGCCAGCGCCACGTCCAGCCTCTCCTCCTTTCTCCTCTCCGGCGGGCACCGCAGCCGACGACAGCAGCAGCAGCTCGGGCAGCTCCCCGAGCCGCCTCCGGCCGCCCCCGCGTCCTCTCCGCCTCCGCCCGGACCGCCCCGGCGCGCCGCCACCTCGCCGCACTGCCCCCGGCCGCCCAGCCGCCGTCTCCGCCGTCCCCGCCGCCGGCAGAAAACCCTAACCCTAACCCTAATTCCAATTCTTCGTGTTGTGTCGGACACGACACGGACACGGTTTTTCTCGATTTTTGGGTCCTGTTCAGGTACTCATATCTTTCTCCTCGCTGCCCCGTTTTCAATTCCGTAAATTGCGTTGTGAAGCCTGCATAGTCATTTCGATTTCTGTGCCATGTCTTGGAACTTGTGTTTTGTCTTTTAGTAGACCTTCATGCGCTTGTTTATGCGCTAAACCTCACTACTGGCATACTTGATGAAAGTGCGCCATGTTTATAGCTTGGGTAATTTTATTTGTGCACCAATGATAGATTTATGCACCAAGCTCCTAGCTCACGCACTTCTATTATTGTGCGCCAAGATCCTAGAAGTGCACTTTAGTATGATTGTGCGTCATCTTTGCTCAGAGCACTTTTGTATCAAAGTGCGCAAGAACTTCCTGAACTAATGATTTGTGCGCCAAAACTATTTTTGGTCATTTGTACGCCAATACCCGTTTTGGCTATTTGTGCACCAATACCCGTTTGTGCGCCAATGGTGGTTTTTGATATATTGTGCGCAAATTTTATTTTCTTGCCTAATTTTATGCGCCAATCCTGAATTAATAATTTATGTACCTGCATGCCAGTATTCTCTTTTATATGCTTAACTCTTGATGATTCACTCGTTCTCTTTTGTTCCGTTATTTTAGTTAATCCTGATTATTTCCTGAACATGGCATTCTTGATTTTGATCCTGATTTCCTGACATGATCTAGTGATTGTACATTATAAATGAATTCCAGAATCTTGACATGGAATTGATAATACTGATAACCCTGATACTCATGATCCTGATAATCCTGATAGTGGCTCGATGTAGCACACCATCCTGATACTCCTGATCATAATACTTCCGATAGTGGTTCGACGTAGCACACTCCTGACTTGAGAATTCCTATAACTGTCTTGATCAAGGTTGTTAGTAGCACATGTACTGCATGACCTGTATCCCCGTTGCTGATTTTGATTGTACTCGTCAAGTTACTGTCATGTCTTGTATCATGTCTAAGACAGATTCCTGAGTACCACGATCGGAAATCATTGATAATTGTCTAGGCTAATAACTAGAATAATAATCTAGAAAGCATCTAGAGAGATTTTCTGGCTACATGCAATCCCGGTATCCCAGCGACACCTGATGGATTTGGAGCTCTCCGTCGTGAAGGGCACACTTCCAGCACACCGTCGAGTGTTGCATTACTAGAAATGATAATAAATGATTATACCTAATAAATCTATACTATGTACATGTTCGTTTGGATAATCTGGATAGTCTGTAGGGCATGTGGCTTTAAGGAATCTCAAATTGCATGTATTAGTAACTAGGACTGCGATAACCCTAGTTAGCTAATGATACCAAGTCGTAGGGCATGATTGGCCGTGATCGCTTGATTTTCAGTCTAGTCTAGTCATGTCCTGATTTTATTGACAGTTGATCCAGAAATGGTAATCGGAGTACTGATTCCAGATGTCCTTATTTAATTACTCATAAACTGCTTAACTGTTATTTTACCCGTTGTACTTATTTAACTGATTCTTATGCTATTTCTTACTGATTTTTCTGCATGTTGATTTTAGTTCATAAGTTTGGCTCCCTTATGGTACTTGCTATTTTGGGGTCTGATCCCACTGATTTTGTATGGCCAGATTTCGGAGCAGGACCACAAGATCTTCCGTACTTTCCGCCTCAAGATGGTGAACACTAGGATTATCCGAGGACATGAGTGGATTTTCTTCTTCATCACCCACTTGATCTTATACCTATTGCTTTTGAGACGTTTAGCCACCGAGCACGTTTTTAGTTCATATTTTGGAACTTGACATTCTAGCCTACGGGCCTACATGTAAAGCATATTCTAGACTATAGCTAGAGCTGATCATGTAACATTGTACTCAGTTAGTTCTTCATTTTTGGTACTAACTTCATGATCATCTGGATATGTATAGTTTGGGACGCCTTACTATTATATGTTGGTGATTTATACATCTTGTAAACTTGTTGCTTTCTTGAGATTGAGACACCTAAGATTCTTGATCCAGGACTGCCTGATGGATTGTAGAGTAAAACTCTCACATGTCTAGATAGTCGTGACCGTATCTCGGGGCTTAGAGTACTCTGGTATACGTAGCTGGCTTTGTCTGCCTCCGTTCTCCAGTATTCTGGTTCTGGGACGTGACACAATCTCTTTCTATCTTCAAGCGCGATCGACCTCTAGGTAAAAGAAAAAACATAATTTTTCACCAAATTCTAGGGTTCCCTGTTCCCCCATGATCCAAAACTAGGGGTTTTGGTTCTTGAAGAACACTCATTTTTGTAACCAAAGTGCTCCATAGTGTAGCAATCTTAGGTTTTTTTTTTCAATTTTTTTTTATTCTATGTGAAAATGAATGAAATAAGAAGAATAGGAAACGGTGAACGTTTTTTTTATGCTTTATTTTGCAATAAGTGTTTCAATGAAATGAAAATAATTCTTGATTATGGATTTCGTTTCCCAAACTATGGTTTTTGGTCTATTAGTTGAAGTTAAATAGGAATTTTTTGCACACTATGAATCTAGGGTTTCTGTTAACCAAAACGGTGTTTTGAGAAAAAAAATTAGACAGGAAAGAGGAGAAATTGTTTCTGGTTGCTTAGTTAACTAGAATGAACCCTGATTATCGATAGGAAAGAGGGAATTTATTACTACTTTATGTAGTGTCATCTTTTTATTACTTGATCAGTGCACGTTTCTTCCACTAAGCTCTCATGATACAAAAGGAAGTTAATTTATAATTTTTTTGAGTATCTTCGTTCATTTTCAGGCCAAAATTTATGTATGAACTTTGCGAATTGCTTTCCTTATTGTATTTTGAAATTAATTTATCATAAACGATGTATCATTTTCGTTCCTAGAGATAAAACTTAAAGGACTTGATTATACAAAAACTTATGGATTTTATCAAGAGATTGTGTATTTGAACAAGGGAAGATTGATATTATCTATAATGCTATACAATAAGAGAAGTTAGACTTCTTGGTAAAAGTTTTTTTTCCAAATTTATTTTTATCTATGTAACAACTATGTTTACTAATTAAAATTGTTCATTAAATTTAATATAAATAATAGTAATTACATATAGGAAAAGAGTAGAGGGTTGTTGTTTGCTCAGAGGTCGGTGTCCTCTCCGTTGGCGAGAGCCCTCCTGGTACATGTCTTCTTGAGTCTATTCCTTTGCTTGCTAGAGGATTGACTTATAGATATTTTCTATTTTGGATAATGTTTTCTTTGGAAGCACAATTATCTGAAGCCAAAACGAGACGACCACATTGATCACGGCTCGAACCAACTAAACATCCCAACCCCTCCCTTCCAATTGCATATGTCAGAACTTAAACTCTAAGCTGATATAAAATTCAGGGTCTAGGATTTCATGGCACATTAACAACCATAGATTTATACAAGTATGATTTAGAGACATAATTATGTGTGTGGATAATTTCAAGTTATTGGTTTTGTATAATCGCAACTTTATAGAGTTCATAAGATAGTTAATGATGCATGCAATTGGCAAACTGGGTTTTGTTTATTTTGGTTATATTGCTACTACATCATTCCTATGAATAGGCACATGGCAAGGATTCTTCATCAGCTGCACCTGCTCTTACTTGAAGACATTGTTCCATCAAGTGCATATGCTTACTAACATATGGGTGCTGCTGTGGACAAATTTGGCTTTACAGCAGTTCCTGTACATACAATACTATAAATTATTCAGCGGGTCCGCCTCACCCTAAGCACTAGACAACACAACATAACATTAAATTTAACTAGAAAATAATATATATGGCAGTGTAACATATTGTTATTGTTATTGGAGAAAAATAAGATCTCGTAATTGCCATGAGATATGTTGGTCTGGAATAATTTTTAGTACAATACATCCTCTTGCTGCATTTGGAAGTCAATAATTTTGGTTTTATCGATACATAACATTCAATTTTTTTTTAGTTTCATGTTCCATTTTACTGATTTCTGTTTTCAAGTTCTTCTTCGATTCTGATTTGCCAGTCCGTGTATTTTTCAAAAATGTGTTATCAAAATTATTCTTAAATTATAAGAGAACTATAATTTAATTTTAAAAAATAATTGCTTCGTTCTCGCAACAATACTTTCTCAGGTGGTGATAATTTCATCTTGGGATATTGAAAGTCTGCCATTTAGAACTTCATCATAATTTCATATGAAGTGTATGAACTCTGAAGGTTGGAAGGTTAGCTTCCAAAGCTTTTTCTATGTCATGTGATCGATGTGATGGAGATCCCATCATAGTCGGCACTCCATGCCATTTCATTGTTTGTGGTCGTGATCTGGTCCAACCAATACTGCTCAAATTGTTGCCACGTCCGCCCGACCCATAAATTTTGTCTGTGTTGACGACGACGTCTCGCTTGTATTGTATTTAGTGGCGGATTCATGCACATATGCAAGACCAATCCTGATATAAGTCGGATAAGTCATCGGATTTCAACAACTCTTTGATTAGAACAATTCTCTCCTTCTGTCCTCTCCGGACTCCTATGTTCGTACATTTTCTCCAATAGATCCTCCGTCGCGATCTATCTCAACTCTTCCATATCAGTTGAACTAGTAATCCATCAGATTTATTTTTGAGTTTCCACTAAAAAGTTTTCGAGTAGCACAAAAATAGAAACTCGAAATCCGAACTTTTCGACGCTGTTAGAATCGTAGACTTTGATGTCACTGTCAACCCGGTCCATTCGCCATCAATTTTTTTTAATATCTCCTTTTGAAGTCAAGAGAAAGAAAAAATCAAAAAAAAAAATCCGACTAGGGCACCAATTTGCTGGACCGATCCTACACATAGTACGTGATGCTCCATGATTTTTATACCATTATTCGGGTGGTGACAATGCCAAGAGAAAGAGGAAGTGCATGAATGAGTTGGGAGCAATGATTATTATTTCATCTGTGTGGCAACCGTTCATTGAAAAACGAAAAAGAAATGGAACCCAATGACTGTCCAGATGGTCGTCACGTGGAGTTGAAAATGACCCACATAGCAAGGGTTGTAAGTATTTGGTAGTAAACTTAGCATTATTGCAACATTATTTATCCCCAGATCCAAGCCCCCTTCCGGACTATATATGTTTTTTTACCAAGGGAACTTATATTTCAATTCTAATAAATTCTAATGGCAGATTTTAAGGGGTTTTCTAAGCAAATAGCGGGATTTTGGTACTTATCTATACATATAATAGATTTAAGGGGCTTATGTCCAAACTCCATTACAAAAAAGGAAAATAATTATTCGTCGACAGCAGGGTTCGAACCTGCGCGGGCGTAGCCCAACAGATTTCAAGTCTGTCTCCTTAACCACTCGGACATATCGACCTCTGTTTGTAATTTGTTTATATAGTAAATCATTGCTTACAGTTTCACTACAAACAAGCTAAAGATCTGTTATGTTAAATTTAATCACATAAGTTAAAAATATTTGACTATAGTTAAATAATATTATATAATTAAACAATTAGTTAAATTTTATTTATTTTAAAATTTTAATTATATGAAAATATACATATGGTTAAACGATTTCAAGTTTCTCTATAGAGTAGAGATCAAGGGAAACAACAAACAAAAACAGTTGAATGGAAGCTGAAAACTTTGATTATTGGGCACAATGAAACCTTAATCCAGCTCCTCGACCAACTTGGTCATCTCAACTTATAAAAATTCTATGAATCAAAATTTACGTATAAAAAACTCCTGCATTGCAAATAAGAAGATTGCTGATAGGTTGTTTTATTGATTGTATATATGGGTGTTTATGATTCACCAAAAACATTTTAACCAATCGAACCAACCGAATCAATTAGTGATAGGTTCAGTTTAGTCCAATAAACTTTATAGGTTTAGTGATGCTTTCTAAATTATTTACGGTTCGATTACTATATATATATATATATATATATATATATATATATATATATAAAAGTTAATGTGCACAATATAGACTAATATGTCATATAATTCATAAGCTAGTAGTTTGAATATATAAATGGATTAATAATTAATAATTTAATCTAGTTAAACTAAAAAAATAATAGTCAAAATTAAATGAAGTTCTAATCTTACTTTTTCGAAATCATAACAATCAACAACTTTTTTATCCTTTCTTTTTTTTTCTTTAGCTTCTCATCTTCTTAATACTTTAAGATGCTAAGAGATAAAAGAAGACTCGCCATAGAATTATTCGTTTCTCTTTTTCACAGCACATATTGTGTTACTTTTCTTTTTTTTATCCGCTTCTCCTTTGTTCCCTGTTAAAAGAACATTAGCCTAATTTTAATTTGAGAACCCTAATCAGAGCCATTCAATGAAAAAAGAATGTCATTTAATTCAACTTGTTACATAATGGTGATAAAGTTGAGGTATTTTTTTTCTGGCATTGATTTGTTTTGTTACATTTTATGTTGGATGACATTTCCCATGTTATTAGATTTCACAAAGCAAATCAATTGTAACAAACTTCAAATGATGTGTTTTATCAATCATATCCAACTACATTAATCGTGAGCAAAGAAAATGTTAATGTTCTATCCACTGAGCTAAGCTATCTATTGATTGTTTTACTGAATTGTTGATTTTTTTTACTGAATTAACCGACCAACCAACACGTCTAGCCGGTTAATCAAACTATTAAGTTATTAAGAATATGCTAGTCGGGTTTGATTATATAAGTTGTATAACCAAATAAATCGGTTGACCACCAAAAATGTAAATTGGTCATTTAACGGATCGATATATTGGATATTTTACATATAATAGGAATATGTCAATGAATTTAGATTTGAATTGAATATTCCTACATATAATAGGAATATGTCAATAAATTTTGATTTGAATTGAGTATTCCTATATATAATAGGAATACTAGTTGTGGGTTTGAAGCTATATATATTAGGTGTTTTCTAGCCCTAAAATATATCTCAAAATATTGCAAAAGGGGGGAAGAATGTTTTTACAACATTGGAGAGGAGAAAGAAGGATTAGAGGCCGTTTCGGAGAAGGAGATCAATTTTGGGTATTTCTCATTGTCTTTTTTCTTCGTGGTTGTAATTTATTTTCTGTTCCAAAGAGTTATGGTGATCCGTTTGGATCGGTAAGAAATTTGTAAGGAGTCGGTGTATTTCTTATTCAATTAGTGGAGGCTTTTCAGGGTTGGACTCCGATCGTCCCGTGGTTTTTTCCGCAAGAATTTTTCACGTCAATTTTTTTTTTGTCTGCGAATTTTTTTTGGCATTTTTTGTTTGGGTACTTTTGTCCGGTTCTCTTGCAGGTACTTTCTGGTTTGGGAAACGGTTTTCGTGCTTTCGTTCCCAACAAAGTGGTATGAGAGCTTTGGGTTCAAAGATGTGTCAGGATTGACAGGCAAACCAGAGAGGAGAGATGGACGCGAAGCCGGTACGCATGGTAAACCTGAACGGTACCAACTATCATTATTGGCGAGCAAGATGAAGGATTTGATGTTCGTCAAGAAGCTGCATCTTCCAGTATTTGCGTCCGAGAAGCCTAGTGACAAATTCGTAGGGGACTGAAAGTTCAAGCATATACAGGTGCGTAGATATATCAGGCAGTTCGTTGACGAGAACATGTACAAGCACGTTGCCGATATTGAGCACGCAAAGACGCTTTGGGATAAGCTGGAATCTTTGTATGCGAAAAAGACTAGGATAAATAAATTATTCATGATCCGGATGATGATGGGTCTGCGGTACAAAGATGGGACGTCTATTATGGATCACTTGAGTGAGTTCCAGGGCATGGTGGACCAGCTATCCTCGATTAGAGTCAAGTTCGACGACGAAATACATGGACTATAGCTGTTGTGTACATTGCCAGACTCATGGGAAACCGTACGAGTGTCTATGATCGCTTCTGCTCCGGAAGGCGTGGTCAGTCTGAAATTTGCCAAGAGTGGGGTACTGAATGAAGAGATGCGGAGACGTTCTCAGGGCACTTCATCGACATCCCACTCAGAGCGCTAGTTTCAAAGAGCCGCGGAAGGACCAAGAGCAGGGGTCCAGGTGGTGGGAGAGACAAGAGAAGGGACAAGTCCAAGGGCCGGTACAAGGACTTGCAGTGTTACCATTGTGGCAAGAAGGGTCACATCAAACAGATCTATGTCGCTTGGAAGAGAGAGAAGAAAGGCGACAAGGGGAAGCATAGTGAGAATACTACATCGACGGCCTCGATACATGGAGGCGATGTGATCATTGTAGGTGATGAGGTAGCTATGAATATCGTCTGCGATGACAACTCCTAGATGGTGGACTCAGGTGCTTCGGCGCATGTATCTCACAACATAACACTATTTACTACTTACATAACAAGTGTCTGTGGAATGTTGAAGATGGGCAACGAAGATGTGTCGAAAGCTGTTGATATTGGAGATGTGCATTTGAGGACGAAGACGGGTGAAGTTCTTGTTCTCAAAGATGTCTGTCATGTCCCTGATATCCGTTTCAACCTGGTGTCGGTTAAAATGTTTGATGACGAGGGTTTCTTCATTCTTTTCAGGAATGATCAGTAGAAGATTTTCATAGGTTCGATGGTGATTTCCAGAGGAAGCAAGAAGTCCGGACTCTATTATATGGAAGGGAGCGCACATGGGGCACAAAAGGTGAACGTAGATATTGATACGTCTACCGAGTTGTGGCACAGGCGGCTCAGCCATATCAGCGAGAAGGGGATGAGCTAATTGGTGAACAGGAAGGTTATTCCGAGGCTAAAGTCTATAAAGTTGGAGAGATGCACGCATTGATTGGCGGAAAAGCAAAATATGGTATCTTTCCAAAGTCACCCAAATTCGAGGAATCCGACATTGTTCGAGTTGATTCACTCGGATGTATGCGATCCTATGAATGTAAAGTCCATTGGTGGTGCTTCTTACTTTGTGACTTTTATTGATGATTGTTCCAGGAAGGTTTGGGTCTATGCCTTAAAGACCAAGGATCGGGTTCTTTCAACTTTCAAAGAGTTTCATGCCTCTGTTGAAAGAGAGACGGGCAAGAAGCTACTATGTGTTCGGTCCGACAACGGTGGTGAGTACATTGGTCCCTTTGATGCTTATTGCATAGAGCAAGAGATAAGACACCAGAAGACTCCACTAAAGACACCGCAGCTCAACGGTATAGCGGAGCGCATTAATAAGACGCTGATAGAGAGGGTACGATGTCTGCTGTCAAAAGCAAACTTATTGGGAAGTTATTGGGGTGAGGCTCTTTACACTGCTGCTTATATTATTAATTTATCTCCTAGTGCTCTTTTGCAGGGTGATGTGCCAGACAAAGTATGGTATGGCAAAGAGCCGTCATACAATCACTTGTGAGTGTTTGGTTGTAAGGCCTTCGTGCATGTACCGAAGGACAAGAGATCCAAACTTGAGCCGAAGACGAGGTAATGCATCTTTGTCAGCTACGGTCGGGATGAGTTTGGCTATAGACTCTATGACCTAGTGGGAAGAAAGCTCTATAGAAGCATGGACGTGGTATTCGTCGATGATCAGACCATAACCAACACTCAGGTTCCGAGATGCTTTCTGAGGCTGAGGAATTGCCTGAGTTAGAGTCATTTTGCTTCGAACAGTTTTCAGAGGACATCGCAAAGGGTCCAGTTATGGAGGAGCCAGTACATGGAGTTGCTCTCAACCTTGATCTGTAACGCCCCGCAACCATACGGTGCGTTACGCTGAGTCGGATTGAATGAAACAAATGCTGGTTCCATTTGATTTGTTGGATTTTGGAAATAAGTATTGATTGAGTTGTTTCATGTGCAGATGGCTAGCGGGTTCGATGGAAATCAGGTGTTCGTTCAGAGCAGTACTGAGATAGCTGAGTTGGAATGATAATGCCATCTTCCTTAGTCCGATCGGTCGGATGATTTGTAGAGCACGGCCTGCTCGCACGGTCATACCAGTTGAGTAGATCGCGCTTGCATCGGACCACGGGTTCAAGGGATTGGCCGTATCGACAGGACAGGATGCCTAACGGGATCAATCATTGTGAGTGGGCTCTTTTCCTTCTCCTCTACTCCTTCATGCCTAATAATATGGAAAACACGTAATGGCTTGAACACTTGGGCTGAAACATTGGGAATCACTACACTGAGGCGTGCATAGAGTGTACGCCATTGGCTTGGTAGGATTGTGGCTTGATTTGGTTTGTGCGTTGGATAGTTGGAGCTAGAGTTGGAATATTACATTTGAGGCAGTTGGTTGGATAATTGGGATTATGCTTGGACAGTTGGAATGATGCATTGAGAGATTGGAAACATTGAGATTTGGGCGAGCGAGCGTGCATCCGTGCACGGGTATCACTTGGTCGCTTTGTCTTGCAAAGCGAGCAGTTATGGTTCAAAACCGAACAACTGCATCGGCGAGGGTGTTGTGCCGCTTGATGGGGCATCGTGCCACGAATGGGGCATTGTGCCACTGAAACGGCATTGTGCCATGGGTTAGCTTTGAGCATGGGTGTTGCACCATTGGAAATACTGTGTTGAGAAGAGGCATTGTGCCTATGGGAATAACTTGTGAATGGTGCCTTGGGCTATATGTTGGAAGAATGGTTATGGATGTGTTGGTTGGATTATTAGCGGAACGAGTCTAGGATCGCTTGGTGGGGCGAGAATATTCGATCCTCTCGTCATACCTACTTGGTGTCTGCATGTCACGGACAACCTGTATTGCACAGGGTTTGGTCTCCTCGAACGGGTACTCCGGGGCACCGGGACCGTTCGGCCATGGAGGAGACAATTGGGTAACGCGTCTTGGGCGCGGTGCCAGCGGTTGGAATCGATCCAGGTGGGTTAGCTACTTAGCGCTGTTTCGAGGAGAACCGCATTTGATCAGTCCGATCAAAGTCCTTTATGGCTTGGCCAGTGACTTCATATAGTATAGTGTTGGCTTGCTTTTCTTTTGTTGGTTTGGCTTTCGTGTAGGCGCGGCCACCTTGCCTCGGCAAGAGTGTGCACTGTGAGATTTGGATTGTAAGTGTTGGTTGAGGATGGATATTGAGGCTTGGTTGATGGTTCGACATGTTATCGTGTTGCTTGGACTTGAGCAGGACGGTTTGCATGCTAGTTTCCCTCGAGTTGCTTATATATTTGCTTGTCGTTTGGTTTGAGTTGAGTACTTGCATGCTTAAACTGCTTTACAGCTTTCCTTAACATGTCATCCCTATGCCATGAAATGAATCTAGGATTCAACTAGAAAGATCACCATATAACTGTTTGCATTCACTATTTTTTACTTAGTGTCGGCTTAGGCGAGTGGGTTACCCCGCTCACCAGTACGGTTGTGTACTGACCCACGTTTGTGGGCATTATTTCAGGTACGCAGGCGTAGTGGCGCTGCTTGGATATACGGGACATGATGTATGAACTGTAAGTACCTTTGTGGGCTAGAGAAAAGAGCAAGAGTATTTTATCGCCTTCGTGGCCTTGTCTTCGATGAGGCATTTCATTTGACCCTATCGTGAGCTTCACTGCGTATTACTCTGATTGTGTGCTTGGTACACAATACTTGACTTCCGCTGCAACTTGGTTGTTTCAATGATAATATTTGGTGTTTGACAACATCGCCTTGTACGAGCGCAACTCCAGGCTCGTACGGCATCACGTCTCGATGAGAACGATGGTCCTGCGGGAGAGCTGTAAACGTGGTGATTCACGTTCAGCGGGGACTATCGAGCTTGCGGGAGATTGGGGCGTGACAGATTGGTATCAGAGCGCCTGGTTCATTTTTTCGGACTTGGTCCTTCGCTTCATCACAAACTCTAAATAGCTTCCGTGTGTCGTCTAGCTCTTGACTCTACTCAGTGCCGCATTGGATATTTCATGCAATAAGTCTATTTATTACTGGTTGTGGCTGCATTTTATTCTTGGTTGTGTTGCCTTGGTTGGATTTCGTAGGATTGTTTAGCCTCGTTAGGCGTTGTTGCATTCGTGCAGCAAGTTGGGTGGCGTTGTTGCATTTGTGCAACAAGTTGAGAGCTTTCGTTGGGTTGCCTTGGCTTGTCGTTCAGGGAGTTTCTGATTGCATCGTGGATCAGTTGGTTGGCATACGAGATTGGTTATGCGGCATGTTGTGAGTAGAAGCATTTGATGAGAATGGATCGTTGCACGAGTTGCTCGTGTAGCGACTGTGTTGGATAGAAGTTAGAATTTTGGCTGTGGCGCATCGGTTGAGCATGTTTGAGTTTGGCTCAGGAATATCAGAATAGTTGGCACGAGTTGCTCGTATAACAAATGTGTGGAACCATTGAGTATTGGGTTGGATTACTTGGAAGAGAGATCGTTGTACGGGTTGCTCGTGTTGCGAAAGTATCAGACGGCTTTGAGAATAGCTGGAAGTATTGTGAATGGGATATGGCACGAGTTACATAGTGAGATTTATGGAAACAGTTGGATAATTCAAGCATTGCCTGAGTTTTTGTGTCAGACTTGAGTTGAGAAAGGCATGATCATGCATGGAGAATGGTTCGAACGGATCTTGGATTCGTGCAGGAAAACGTAATGTGAGTAGTGACTTGATTCGAAGTGGTATATGGGATCAAACGTGTTAAGCAAGGCATTGGAAATATTTTGGTTGGACATCTATGGGAATTGCCTGAACGAACTCGAGTAACAGAAATATAAGTTGGTTGGTGCAAGTCGATTGTGTTGGGAAGAATAAAAATGGAGCAAGCGAATATTGAGTTGAGCATATCGTGAACGGACTAGTGCAAATGGAAGTATCATTGAGCATAAGAGATGGACGAGATCGGAATGAACAGTTGGGATACGCTTGAGCAAAGCGATGGGTGAATCGAAGGATAGCGAGCACGAACTACGATTTTGGGCGACACATTTGAGCTGTTGGTTGAGCAAAGAAACACGATATTGGTCTGGAGGGACAATGAGATGGATTCACACAAACTTGAAAGATTTTGGATATTGCTGCTCGAGAAGTTGACTCAGGTTTAGCGGAAATAGAATTTTGGGCAAAATGGTGCAACAATGATAGACATATTCTCTGGAAGACGTTGACGGATTATGGCAACAATTAAAGGCAAATATTATGGCGGACAGACTTTTAGAGATAGCTAAATGTGGGAGCAAGTCGGAACAAATCACTGTGTTGTTTGAGCAAGTTGGACGTGCATTGTAAAATGCGGCAAAGGAATAAGAATTGGAGCAAGTCTTGAGTTTCGAAAATCATTGCAGTGGTAGTGCGAGTAGACGAATATGGCAGTTCGAAAATTTGATGGATTCAGGGCATATGACGGACTGATGGAAGACGGTTTCAGCAAGCGCAGTTCTCGGATTCGGAAGTTCGCTCCGATGGAATGGTTGGATTTTGATTCGGATTTACAGATGAGATATAGCATGGTTCATAGTAACTGTCCATCGTGATGATTATAATTATCGAGCGTAGCTTTGGGACAGCTGACCCTAGCGACCTTGACCCGCTAATCGGATATGAATATGGTAGACCCATAGAACGACCCTTGAGGCGGCGTATTTGGGAATGCGTCGAGGGCAGATGTGAGCAATGAGATTTGGCCCATTGACTGAGTGTTGGATTGGAGAGATCCTTGGGATAGCCTTCAACTGAAGATGCAGCCGGAAGACCGAAGCGATTGTGGGATTGGCCTAAGTCAACTGATGAGATTCAGAGTCACAGATTTTTGTAGATGGCATCGCCTCTGACTCATCGTGCTCTGGAAGGGAATAGCATTTATATGAATGGACGACTGTGGCGGCTCGTTCAAATCAAATCTTTGCGAATACTGGAAGGGACAGACGTGCTTCAGATTTACAAGATGTCTCGAAACTTAGTCTGGGAAGCGTGCTCATTCGGAAGGCGAAGGTGATATCCTATGCTTCGAGGCAGTGGAAGCAGCGCGAAGAACTATTCCATGCGCAACCTAGGAATTATGGCGAGTGTGTCCACGTTGAAATCGTGGCGACACTATCCCTTTAGCGTGGCGGCGAGATCTTCGTGGATCACACAAACCTCAATATAGATGTTCACCCTGTGAGGTATTGAGATTGAGGAAGAGGTGTTGGACTGAGCTGATGAAAGCAAAGTTGATATTTGGGTAAGTCGCCTAGATGGGGTAGTATCATTTGAGTTGATCGTTCGGTGCATGAGATATATTTGGAGATATTGCTAGTACGGATTCAGAAATAGTTGGATGGATTGAGTTGGAACTCAGACTGATTGATCGGTGGAAAATCATTATATTGAAAATAGTGCTCAAGCGAACATGTTGGAATGGAAATCAGGATTGGTTCGATTTGGGAGTGAAGCTAATGGATGCCTCGGACATAAAGATACCCTTGTAACTTATCCAAATTCGCTATCGCAAAGCTCGGCTGAAATACATGTATTTTAGGGACGCCTTAAATATGTGTATCGATCCAAAACTAAGCGATACGAAGAATTCGTATTGAGCTGCAAGGAGGATGTGGGAATATAGAATTTGTACGAGCATTCAACAGAGCGAGATGCTGAGTCTGGATCAGGATAATGTGAGTTGCATAGAGCAGATCCATGGAATTGGATTGTGGCATGTGATAGGAATGAGTACCAGCACGGTTCGTGGACGAACCTGATTCTAAGTGGTATATTATGTAACGCCCCGCAACCGTACGGTGCGTTACGCTGAGTCGGATTGAATGAAACAAATGCTGGTTCCATTTGATTTGTTGGATTTTGGAAATAAGTATTGATTGAGTTGTTTCATGTGCAGATGGCTAGCGGGTTCGATGGAAATCAGGTATTCGTTCAGAGCAGTACTGAGATAGCTGAGTTGGAATGATAATGCCATCTTCCTTAGTCCGATCGGTCGGATGATTTGTAGAGCACGGCCTGCTCGCACGGTCATACCAGTTGAGTAGATCGCGCTTGCATCGGACCACGGGTTCAAGGGATTGGCCGTATCGGCAGGACAGGATGCCTAACGGGATCAATCATTGTGAGTGGGCTCTTTCCCTTCTCCTCTACTCCTTCATGCCTAATAATATGGAAAATACGTAATGGCTTGAACACTTGGGCTGAAACATTGGGAATCACTACACTGAGGCGTGCATAGAGTGTACGCCATTGGCTTGGTAGGATTGTGGCTTGATTTAGTTTGTGCGTTGGATAGTTGGAGCTAGAGTTGGAATATTACATTTGAGGCAGTTGGTTGGATAATTGGGATTATGCTTGGACAGTTGGAATGATGCATTGAGAGATTGGAAACATTGAGATTTGGGCGAGCGAGCGTGCATCCGTGCACGGGTATCACTTGGTCGCTGTCACGACCCGCACCCGGATATTCGGGCACGAGTGCGTGGGCACGTCCAGCCTACGCCGCAGAATCGGCGGTAGTACGCTGTCTAGGGCATGACCACAAGCAATAAATCTAGCTCATTCACAACAAATAAATAGGCAAGAAAATAGCAGGAAAGGAATGCTAAGATTTTATAACCAGAATATGAAAATCAGATCCAGAGTTTATTACAGAACCAGAGATTTATATCGGGGACAAACCCGATTTATGAGATAAGAAATAGGAATAAAGATAGCTAATGCTAACTACTCTGCAGGAGTAGTCTCCTGGGTGGGAACCGGCTCTGCAACTGTATCACCTGCTGGCTCATAGGGTCCATAGTAGGTAGGGACAAGGTTCTCATCATCGCCTAAACAACGTATCCAGTCAGGAAAGGAGCAAAGTACACAGTGCACAACAAGACTAAACTTAAATATTTATGACAATTAACTGAGTATCATATTGAGAAATTGCGTAAAGGAAATATCAACATCTCAGAGTTTAATGCTATAAACAGGAATATGAGAAAGCAGGAAGTAAAGTGAAACAGGAAATGAAACTACAACAGTCAGTAAGAACTATAACAAGACTAGAACTATCTGTGTGAACTTGTGTTTGTTTTAGAATACATAGTTGGCATGTAGGGGTTTATAAGGCTAATAAGGCCGTCATAGACGACTAGTGTCTGGAACAATCAAGTATAAGGCTGATGGTACAGTCGCGTACCAACAGCTAGTATCTGGACCTGGGGAAGGGTAAACTACATGCCTCCTAGTATTCTCCCACCCGACACGAAAGCAAGACATGAACTCTAATATTCAAGACATAAAAATCCAGCATTTCTGACACTAGGTGTAATCATCAAGGGTACTAGTAAAACAGGAAATTAATTATCACAATATATAGATTTAACTTGAAGTGCAGGTACTTGCCTGTTGTTTGGATCTGATTAATTTGGTTCTTGGGAGAAATGTCCAGAGATGAGTCCAGAAGCTGAAATAGACATTACCATCATGCTCAGAAGATGTCAAATAGCTAGAAACGCCTGTCCTTGGGTCCAATTTGGAGACAAGGACAAAAACGGCAGTTTCGGGTCAAAACGGGGTCCGCCGTTGGACCCGCTTTGCACCGAAAAGCGTGTCCAGGTCAACGGTCTCCAAATTCACCAAACTTAGTGTCAACAGGTCAGGAACGCTGATACGAACCCAACGGAACTTCCAGATTTGGATTCCGATGAGCCGATCACAAAATCGCCCGTCGAGCGGGGCGAAACAGGGTCTAATTTTTTCCTGTTTTTGGATCGCGGTGTGCGATCACCACAGGACGCGATGCCCCGAACAGTTTGTCCGGACACCGAGAGGCTCATACAGGCTTCGCAACGCAATTTGCGGAATTGAAAACGGAGATACAGGGTGCAAGATACGAGTACCTGAACAGGACCCGAGAAACCGAAAATCTTCGTGTCCGTGTCGTGTCCGACACGACACGGAGAATTGGGAGCTAGGGTTAGGGTTCAGGGGATTCCTCGCTGCGGTGGCCGGAGGACCGCCGGAGGGGCGCCGGAGAGGGCCGGGGAAGGGTCGCCGGGGCTGGACGGAACCGGTGGCGGTCGGCGGGAGCTAAGGGCGGCCGGCAGCGGCGGCTACGGCTGCTGCTGCTGGTGCTGTCGGGTTCGTGGGCCGCCGGGGGAGAAGCGGGGACGGCACGGCCGTGGCAGGGTGGCTGGGCAGCGGCGGCGGAGGGCGTCGACTGCTGGGGAGGGGTCGCCGGACGGGGTGGTTAGGGTTGCGGCGAGTGGCTGTGGCGGAGAGGAGGCCGGAGGGGGGTTATATAGGGGAGTGAGGGAGAGGGAGACGCCGGGAACGGCGGAGGGGGAGGCGGCCGGTGCGGAGGTGCGCGGAGCGGGCGGGGGCGTGGCCGACGTGGCGCGCGGCCCGGGCGGAGCGGCGCCGGACGCGGGCGCCGCCGGAGGATGCGGGGAGAACTGGGAGAGGGGGCCGGGTCTGACGGGTCGGGTCGCGGATCCGGGCAGACCCGCCCGACCCGTTAAGTCGGTGTTGGGCCGGGGCTGAGGGTTGGGCTGGGCTCGGCCCACTGGGCCGGGCCGGCCCAAGAAAATAAATAAAAATATAATAATATAAATAATAATAAAAATAATAATAATAATAATAAACAGTTTTAATTAATTAATTAATTAGTAAATAGTTTTTTAGGCATTTTAAAAATAGGCCTGAGGCCCAGAAAAATCCAGAAAAATTGCCCTAAGTCCAGTTTTCCATTTTACACCCAAAAATATTATTTTCATAATATTTTAATGTTATTTATTATCAATTAAAAATCTTGTAATAATTCAAAACCCTGATTTTAATTACAGAAAATTCCCAGAAAATTCCAGAAAATTGTGAAAAATCCCAATTTTAATATTTTGAAAATTCAGGGGCTTACAATCTACCCAACTTATAAAATTTCGTCCTCGAAATTTAAATTATGGCAGGGTTCTCTCTGTCCAAAACTCACTTGGTTACAGTCCAACGGTTTTCTCTCAGGGGAACATTGCGGTCGCTACCCAACTTATAATTTACCCGTATATCCTCTAAGGCTGTACAACTAGTAGAGCTAGGTCCCAACTTAATAAATCATGGTATTGAATCTTTAAGTTTGCAACACAAACACATCACCCAGGGTATTGCCTTAGTCATAAAGGGTTATCATCTAGCACTACAAATCAAACTTATCTCAAACACAGGATTTCGTCTTTCCGAAATGAGGGAAGACGATGATCAATAATAAAGAATTTAAAGGCGTGGTGGTAGAACAGAGGTATAGGGATCAAGGCGTTTAAAGAATTCTAATAGGATTTGTCAGGCGGGTATGGATTGAGATTCTATTCTGGTAGTCATTTATTCGCATGCTCGTATCAGTATAATTATGTAACTGATACGATATGCTCGGACACATTTTAGGGGTAAGTATATTAGTCACTATATCTCTCAATCCACGTAAGGTAGTTGTGCGAAGTGCGAATCAAAATGCACTAAGGTTGATCAGACCGTAGTACACTGATTCTGAGTAGACACTTGTATTAGTGGGGTTGATCAGGCCTCAGTAATACATGTGTCCTGAACAAGCCCGATAAAGGTAAGCTTGCAAAACTAAGCTATGAAATAGCAGCATATGTCAAGTTCAGCAAAATTTAAGTGCGCTAGATAATGATGAAAAGGAGGTACAATTTATTTAAATCCACAAAACAACACATATTAAGCATAATAGCAACCTCTAAAAATCTTCTATAGTTATCAAATTTAAAAGCATACCAGGTATTTAGCAAGTTCAAAATTACTAAGTTGGGGCTAAGGTCACGAACCAATAGGCATGAGCTAAACAATACTAGGAAAGGTATCTACGAATCACTTACGCGCATTAGCTGCTTCCAGAGTTTGCGCGTTCTCCACGGTCATCACGTAAGCTTGTCCGCGTCCTGGAGCAGTGGGGCAGTCCCTCACTAGATGTTCTGTTGATCCACAATATAGACAGACACCTAGTCTCATCCTACAAACTTGCCAGGTGTGACCTTGTTTTCGACAAAAGCCACAAGTGGGAACTCGTTGGTTCTGTCCTTGAGCTTGGTGTTGGGGTGCTGGAGCTCGAGGGAGAGGACGCTGGGCTTGCTGCGGGGACCTCTGCTGTTGTTGTTGTTGAAAAAGGCGTTTGTTGGGTCCCGCATTTCCGGTATCTCTTTCTCGCTTTAGCTTATGCCCCATGTCTCTCTCAACGCCTTGTGCCACGTTCAAAATTTCCTCATAGGTGCGAGCTCGGCTGGTGGTGACAGCAAGGCGAATATCCGGAGACAGCCCCTTCTTGAATCTACGGGCTCGGTCCTCCGGGGTACGAACCATGCACTCCGCAAAGTGGCTTAACCTGCTAAATTCAGCAGTATATTCATCAACAGTCATGTTACCTTGTTCCAGTCTCTCGAATTGGCTTTCGAGAGCTTCCCGAGCCACTTCGGGGTAGAATTTCTCCCTGAACAGCCTCTTGAAGTCCTCCCAGGTGACGTCGGAAGCAGATAGTTGGGGTTCATCTCTGAACCAGGTTCGAGCAATGTCAAACAGTTGCAGGCTTGCAGACTCCACTTTGAGATCATCGGGAACCCGAGCAGTCTTCAGGAGTCTCTCGACATTCTCTATCCACTCATCCGCGTAGAGAATGCCCTCAGTTCCGTAGAATTCCAGAGGCCTAAGGTTCTTGAAGTCTTTGGCACTTCCTGGCCTCTTGAGTGGCGACTCCTGGGACTTAATAGCTTCTGAGAGGCTGGTCCGCAGAAGTGCAGTCTGTTCTTTCTGGGATTCCACTAATCCCTGGAATACTCCTATTAGCTGTGCCCCATCTAAGGTAACTGCCGGGACAGATGGAGGCGGCGGGAGTGCAAGAGTCTCGGGCACATTCTGCTCAGCTGGTTCTGATGTGCCTCCTACTGTGTTCCTGGTCTGGACCATTCTGAAAGATTAAGGGATAGGAAGATCAGAATAGGATACTTGGAAATCAAAGGCGATAGGATAATTGAGCAGAAATGATATCAAGAATTGAAATAATGACCCTATACTGTGAATGAGCTTTATCCTAAAATCCTCAATCTTGTTGCAGGCCTGTTCGGTCCCTAAGTTGAAACCGAACAATTTAGTCGTAGACCTGCATGGGCCACCATAAAAACGTGTCACGACCCGCACCCGGATATTCGGGCACGAGTGCGTGGGCACGTCCAGCCTACGCCGCAGAATCGGCGGTAGTACGCTGTCTAGGGCATGACCACAAGCAATAAATCTAGCTCATTCACAACAAATAAATAGGCAAGAAAATAGCAGGAAAGGAATGCTAAGATTTTATAACCAGAATATGAAAATCAGATCCAGAGTTTATTACAGAACCAGAGATTTATATCGGGGACAAACCCGATTTATGAGATAAGAAATAGGAATAAAGATAGCTAATGCTAACTACTCTGCAGGAGTAGTCTCCTGGGTGGGAACCGGCTCTGCAACTGTATCACCTGCTGGCTCATAGGGTCCATAGTAGGTAGGGGCAAGGTTCTCATCATCGCCTAAACAACGTATCCAGTCAGGAAAGGAGCAAAGTACACAGTGCACAACAAGACTAAACTTAAATATTTATGACAATTAACTGAGTATCATATTGAGAAATTGCGTAAAGGAAATATCAACATCTCAGAGTTTAATGCTATAAACAGGAATATGAGAAAGCAGGAAGTAAAGTGAAACAGGAAATGAAACTACAACAGTCAGTAAGAACTATAACAAGACTAGAACTATCTGTGTGAACTTGTGTTTGTTTTAGAATACATAGTTGGCATGTAGGGGTTTATAAGGCTAATAAGGCCGTCATAGACGACTAGTGTCTGGAACAATCAAGTATAAGGCTGATGGTACAGTCGCGTACCAACAGCTAGTATCTGGACCTGGGGAAGGGTAAACTACATGCCTCCTAGTATTCTCCCACCCGACACGAAAGCAAGACATGAACTCTAATATTCAAGACATGAAAATCCAGCATTTCTGACACTAGGTGTAATCATCAAGGGTACTAGTAAAACAGGAAATTAATTATCACAATATATAGATTTAACTTGAAGTGCAGGTACTTGCCTGTTGTTTGGATCTGATTAATTTGGTTCTTGGGAGAAATGTCCAGAGATGAGTCCAGAAGCTGAAATAGACATTACCATCATGCTCAGAAGATGTCAAATAGCTAGAAACGCCTGTCCTTGGGTCCAATTTGGAGACAAGGACAAAAACGGCAGTTTCGGGTCAAAACGGGGTCCGCCGTTGGGCCCGCTTTGCACCGAAAAGCGTGTCCAGGTCAACGGTCTCCAAATTCACCAAACTTAGTGTCAACAGGTCAGGAACGCTGATACGAACCCAACGGAACTTCCAGATTTGGATTCCGATGAGCCGATCACAAAATCGCCCGTCGAGCGGGGCGAAACAGGGTCTGATTTTTTCCTGTTTTTGGATCGCGGTGTGCGATCACCACAGGACGCGATGCCCCGAACAGTTTGTCCGGACACCGAGAGGCTCATACAGGCTTCACAACGCAATTTGCGGAATTGAAAACGGAGATACAGGGTGCAAGATACGAGTACCTGAACAGGACCCGAGAAACCGAAAATCTTCGTGTCCGTGTCGTGTCCGACACGACACGGAGAATTGGGAGCTAGGGTTAGGGTTCAGGGGATTCCTCGCTGCGGTGGCCGGAGGACCGCCGGAGGGGCGCCGGAGAGGGCCGGGGAAGGGTCGCCGGGGCTGGACGGAACCGGTGGCGGTCGGCGGGAGCTAAGGGCGGCCGGCAGCGGCGGCTACGGCTGCTGCTGCTGGTGCTGTCGGGTTCGTGGGCCGCCGGGGGAGAAGCGGGGACGGCACGGCCGTGGCAGGGTGGCTGGGCAGCGGCGGCGGAGGGCGTCGACTGCTGGGGAGGGGTCGCCGGACGGGGTGGTTAGGGTTGCGGCGAGTGGCTGTGGCGGAGAGGAGGCCGGAGGGGGGTTATATAGGGGAGTGAGGGAGAGGGAGACGCCGGGAACGGCGGAGGGGGAGGCGGCCGGTGCGGAGGTGCGCGGAGCGGGCGGGGGCGTGGCCGACGTGGCGCGCGGCCCGGGCGGAGCGGCGCCGGACGCGGGCGCCGCCGGAGGATGCGGGGAGAACTGGGAGAGGGGGCCGGGTCTGACGGGTCGGGTCGCGGATCCGGGCAGACCCGCCCGACCCGTTAAGTCGGTGTTGGGCCGGGGCTGAGGGTTGGGCTGGGCTCGGCCCACTGGGCCGGGCCGGCCCAAGAAAATAAATAAAAATATAATAATATAAATAATAATAAAAATAATAATAATAATAATAAACAGTTTTAATTAATTAATTAATTAGTAAATAGTTTTTTAGGCATTTTAAAAATAGGTCTGAGGCCCAGAAAAATCCAGAAAAATTGCCCTAAGTCCAGTTTTCCATTTTACACCCAAAAATATTATTTTCATAATATTTTAGTGTTATTTATTATCAATTAAAAATCTTGTAATAATTCAAAACCCTGATTTTAATTACAGAAAATTCCCAGAAAATTCCAGAAAATTGTGAAAAATCCCAATTTTAATATTTTGAAAATTCAGGGGCTTACAGTCGCTTTGTCTTGCAAAGCGAGCAGTTATGGTTCAAAACCGAACAACTGCATCGGCGAGGGTGTTGTGCCGCTTGATGGGGCATCGTGCCACGAATGGGGCATTGTGCCACTGAAACGGCATTGTGCCATGTGTTAGCTTTGAGCATGGGTGTTGCACCATTGGAAATACTGTGTTGAGAAGAGGCATTGTGCCTATGGGAATAACTTATGAATGGTGCCTTGGGCTATATGTTGGAAGAATGGTTATGGATGTGTTGGTTGGATTATTGGCGGAACGAGTCTAGGATCTCTTGGTGGGGCGAGAATGTTCGATCCTCTCGTCATACCTACTTGGTGTCTGCATGTCACGGACAACCTGTATTGCACAGGGTTTGGTCTCCTCGAACGGGTACTCCGGGGCACCGGGACCGTTCGGCCATGGAGGAGACAATTGGGTAACGCGTCTTGGGCGCGGTGCCAGCGGTTGGAATCGATCCAGGTGGGTTAGCTACTTAGCGCTGTTTCGAGGAGAACCGCATTTGATCAGTCCGATCAAAGTCCTTTATGGCTTGGCCAGTGACTTCATATAGTATAGTGTTGGCTTGCTTTTCTTTTGTTGGTTTGGCTTTCGTGTAGGCGCGGCCACCTTGCCTCGGCAAGAGTGTGCACTGTGAGATTTGGATTGTAAGTGTTGGTTGAGGATGGATATTGAGGCTTGGTTGATGGTTCGACATGTTATCGTGTTGCTTGGACTTGAGCAGGACGGTTTGCATGCTAGTTTCCCTCGAGTTGCTTATATATTTGCTTGTCGTTTGGTTTGAGTTGAGTACTTGCATGCTTAAACTGCTTTACAGCTTTCCTTAACATGTCATCCCTATGCCATGAAATGAATCTAGGATTCAACTAGAAAGATCACCATATAACTGTTTGCATTCACTATTTTTTACTTAGTGTCGGCTTAGGCGAGTGGGTTACCCCGCTCACCAGTACGGTTGTGTACTGACCCACGTTTGTGGGCATTATTTCAGGTACGCAGGCGTAGTGGCGCTGCTTGGATATACGGGACATGATGTATGAACTGTAAGTACCTTTGTGGGCTAGAGAAAAGAGCAAGAGTATTTCATCGCCTTCGTGGCCTTGTCTTCGATGAGGCATTTCATTTGACCCTATCGTGAGCTTCACTGCGTATTACTCTGATTGTGTGCTTGGTACACAATACTTGACTTCCGCTGTAACTTGGTTGTTTCAATGATAACATTTGGTGTTTGACAACATCGCCTTGTACGAGCGCAACTCCAGGCTCGTACGGCATCACGTCTCGATGAGAACGATGGTCCTGTGGGAGAGCTGTAAACGTGGTGATTCACGTTCAGCGGGGACTATCGAGCTTGCGGGAGATTGGGGCGTGACATGATCAGCAGCCTCTGATGGTGGTCAGGATGACCCTCGGGAGGATGAGCATACCGAGGAGGCAGTTTCTGAAGGGGAGGACATTGTTGACCTTCGGATACAAATCGTGAGAATGTATATGATTCATAAAATCAAATATGCTACTGATGGTAAAAGGGTTAATCATTTTTAAGAAATAAAGTTTTTTTCGGAATATGAAAAAACCCGAAGGACCCCTTAACTATTTAAGTTGTTAATAGAACGAATCTTACTTTTACCACTAAATTATACCCTCTACATATTCATTATTGTATATGAATGGATCATTTGTCGAACAAAGGAATAAGACACTATAAAGATATCATCAAAGAAATAATATCGTTGACACTTCGTCCCACTGTGGACTTAAGAAATAGGAAAATTGAGGAGGATCTATAGAGAACGTCGACCATCTACGAGATACTCACCGAGTGAGTATGTGCTACTGACTGACAGGGGCGAGCCCGAAAGCTTTGCAGAGGCTATAGAAGACGAACACATGCAGTAGTGGATAGAGGCTATGCAAGAGGAGGTAAGTTTATTACATACCAATTCTACTTATGAGCTAGTGCAGTTTCCAAAGGGCAAGTATGCTTTGAAAAATATATGGGTGTTCAGAGTGAAGCTGAAAGATGATGCTACTCGCCCTCGATACAAAGCGAGGCTGGTAGTTAAAGGCTACGGTCAGCGGAATAACGTGGATTATGATGAAATCCTTTTGTCAATTGTCAAGCAGTCGTCTATTCGGGTGGTGCTAGCTTTGGCAGCCAGTTTCGACTTGGAGGTCGAGAAAATGGACGTGAAGACGACATTCCTCCACGGTGACCTTGATGAGGAGTTGTACATGGATAAGCCAGAGGGATTCTATGAGAAGGGCAAATCACACTTGGTCTGCCTGTTGAAGAAAAGCTTGTATGGTCTGAAGCAGGCTCTGAGGCAGTGGTACAAGAAGTTCAAGTTGTTTATGGGGGAGCATGGTTATGCACGGATAACGTCGGACAACTGTGTATTTGTGAGGTACTTTGTCGAGGACGATTTCATTATTTTATTGCTCTATGTTGATGATATGCTACTGGTGGGTCAAAATGCCACTATGATAGCAGAGTTCAACTGGGTACGGCCTTCTCTATGAAGGATTTGGGTGCATCAAAGACTATTCTTGGGATGCAGATCAACCGAGAGAGAGAGAGAGAGAAAGAGAGAGAGAGAGTCCAAGCTGTTACACTTATCCCAAAAGAAGTACATTCATCGGGTACTTTAATGTTTCGGGATGGACGGATCGAAGAAAGTGAGTAACCCACTTGTGGCTCACTTTAAGTTCACTGAGGAGCAGTGTTCATCTACCGATGACGAGAAGGAAGATATTGAGCGGGTTCCATATGCCTCAGATGTAGGGAGTCTCATGTATGCTATGGTGTGTACGAGGCCAGACATCGCTCACGCAGTTGGCACAGTTAGCAGGTATACTTCCAATCCTGGAAGGGTATATTGGTGTGCGGTCAAGTAGATTCTACGATACCTTCAGGGCACTGCCGATTGGAGACTTTATTTTGGTGGTGACGAGCCGAAGCTGGTTGGGTATACCGATCCTGATATGGCTGGAGATGTAGACACGAGGCGATCAACTTCGGACTATGTGATGATGTTTGTTGGTGGAGCGCGGTATCGTGGCAGTCGCTGTTGCAGAAGTGTGTTGCCTTGTCGACGACAGAAGCATAGTACATTGCGACGACGGATGCTTGCAAGGAGTTGTTGTGGATGAAGAAACTGTCACGCCCCGGCCCCGAGGGCCGTCCGGACCACCGCCTCCCCCGCCGCGGACCCCGACGCGAATTACCGCACCTCGACGCACCAGACACAAATCACCGCACCTCGACGCTTATCCCGATGGGGCAAGGAATGGCCCGTTTGATACCGGAACATGATGTCGTGCGAGCCTGGGGTTGCGCCCGCACAAGACAATATCGTTAGAGTTTGTTTGGCTATCATCGCATCAATCGAGTAAGCAGCAGAGGGACATTGTTGCAATGCAATGCATTTAGCCAACTGAGTATTCGGGACAATTCGAGGGACTTGAGTTTCTTTTAGCAGAGGCATCGTTCCATACATTATGCCCTTTTATACGATAGCAACTCGAGACAACCGAAACCAGAATTTTTGGGTCTTGGGAATTGAGGCACGCCTATCGCTCCCTGGGACGATCTAGTACCTGCAAGCAAGTAAACTGTTGGTGGGTCAGCACTTTTATAAGTATTTGTGAGATAAAATAACTGAACAGAAGCAAGCATTCACTAAAACCAACACTAAGTAATCATGTTGTAAAATATTATATTACTAGTGATCTTTCTAGTTTTACCTAGGTTCGTTACATGCAACATAGAACGGAGTCATATTACATTATTTTGGAAATATCTTTAGAAAACAGAGTTTCATATGCGATATAAGCAAGACAAGCTGGTGTTCTATTTCAGGGTGTGCGCAGCGTGTCTTGTGAGTTATACTCAAAGACTCTAGGGGCAAATGCATATCTAGACACACATGCATATCTTTGGGGCAGTCCTCTATCCAAGTCAACACAATGAACTAGCTATATGCAGTGCGGTCCCCGAGTATCTCAGGATCGGCAGCTGTTGGTCCAGCATACCAATGACTCATTTATCTGATACTATTGGCAGCTGTGACTCATGGTTGCTTTCCACTATCTCTGTAGCAGCCGTGGCACATGCAGTTCAGCTCTCCACCAATAGCCATTATCCGACCGATGCAAATGCATGAAACACTATCAAATAAACTTTAGGATGCAGACGAGACGAACCATCAGACTATAATCTTTGTTGCGTGGCAAGCCGTCTTATCCTGAACACATTCAGGCACACGATATGGTTCTCTCGGAGCATAGGCGATAGTGAACATGTTCATGCAAACACATAGTTTTAGATAGGCGTTTCGTTAAGCAGACATGATCGTTTCAAAGACAAGCTAGGTGAGTTCGTTTATTAGCATGCAAGGCAGGTTCTATAATTCTTTTATGAAAACAAGCAAGCAAAAACTCAGATTTATTATTAAGGCGTGCAAGAATCAGAGAACGAAGTTTTGCCCACTCACCTTGATACATAATGCCAACGCGGAGCGGGGCATTACAGAAACTGTTGCAGAAAATGGAGCTAAAGCAAGAGCAGTACCCTTTGCTTTGCGATAGCCAGAGTGCAATTCACCTTGTGAAGAACCAGACATTTTATAGCCGGTCCAAGCACATTGATACCCGATATCATTGGATACGAGATGTGGTTGAAAAGAAGCAAGCAACGCTTGAGAATGTTCATACGGATGACAACGGAGCAGACATGTTCACAAAAATTCTTCCAAGAAAAAAATTTGTGTACTACAGGCGGATCGTCGGGATGACGACCCCCTACACATAGTTGTGAAGGGGGAGATTTGTTGGAGTGGGTGAAATTTTCAACCTATGTGAAAAATATCCCAGAGTTGAATTGAGTATTCCTACATATAATAAGAATACCTCAATATATTTGGATTGGATATTCCTACATATAATAGGAATATGTCAATGAATTTAGATTTGGATTGAGTATTTCTACATATAATAGGAATATGTCAATGAATTTGGATTGGGTATATCTATATATAATAGGAATACTAGTTGTGGATTTGAGGCTATATATATTAGGTGTCTCCTAGCCCTAAATTATATCTCAAAATATTGCAAAAGGAGGGAATAGTACTATTACAACATTTGAGAGGAAAAAGAAGATTAGAAGCCGTTTCAGAGAAGGAGATCAATTTGGAATATTTCTCATTATCTTTTTTCTTCGTGGTTGTAATCAATTTTCTGTTCCAAAGAGTTGTGGTGATCTATATGGATCGGTGAGAAGTTTGTAAGGAGTCGCTGCATTTCTTATTCCATTAGTAGAGTTTTTTTCATGGTTGGACTCCGATCGTCCGGTGGTTCTTTTCGCAAGAATTTTTCACGTCAAAAATTTATGTGTCTGCGATTTGTGTTTGACGTTTTTTGTTTGTGTGCTTTTGCTCGGTTCTCTTGTAGGTACTCTCTGATTTGGGGAACGGTTTTCGCACTTTCGTTCCCAACACGATATACGCCCCTAACTGTAAAGAATAATGCTATTTGTATCTCCAAAATATTTCTCCAAACCATTTCTACTTATGTGGCAGATGACGTGACGGTTAATGTGACAGCTAACATAAAAAATTATAAAATTAAAATTAATATTATGTCAGGACAACGGTCACATAGAGACATTTGTTGCATAAAGCATTGGTTGCATATTTAAACCCGCAACTCTAATTAACAGAAGAAAGAAAGAGTGAAAGAAAAAAATCCACCGTGGATGAATGAGAGTTAAATTTTTGTTACTAGTAGAAAATATAGGTTTAATAATTCAATAAGCAGACAACTTAAAAAAGCAAGAACAAAAGATAGATTATTTCCTTTCTCACTTAACACAAAAAGGTAACTCCAAAGTTTAGGTTGCACGATCAACCAAAGGTGAAGGGCAGTGTGTTTTTGTTGATCAGTTAATGTTGCTGCATTTCTTTCTGATCTCTCCGTTGGAACCAGTAAGGGGGCTAATATCCCCCATCTTGATCATCGCCGCGACGAAGTCGGAGTTGAACGCCCCTGCGCTGCTGCTGTAGGTCCTGACCAGAGAGTCGGTCGATCCGTTGTTGAACAGCTCCTGATCCGAGTGCAGCAGGCCCTTGTTGTTAACAAGGTTACTGTAGTAGCTGTTGTCGAAGTTGGTCGGAGTCTGGAGGTCCAGCGGCGCCAAGTTGTTGTCCCCGGACCCGGACCCGGACTGGCTCGGGCACTTCGACTGTCTCGTCTTGGCAAAGGAGGGATCGATGTTGCTTTCGTTGTAGATGTGCGCCCTGAAGGAAGTGCACCGTGATTGCCCGATGGTGTGCGCGCCTGGATCGATCCAACGATTTTACAATGATTTAGTGAGAACAAATTAATCCTTATATATATATATATATATATATATATATATATATATATATATATATATATATCAAAAAATTCCATATTAAGCATCAATTTTTTTAAAATTGTACCAAAAATATAAAATTTGGAGAAATTATAAAATCATACGTCCTTTTTTTTTCCTCACAATTTACGTCCTTTGAAGGGCTTATATTTTGCATATTTTTTTTCCGGAGAGTTTTCGAGAAATGTAAAAAAACAAAAAACAAAAAACAAAAAAAAAATTGTCGGTATAAGTCCAATTTCGTCACTAAAAATCTAAGTTTATCATTGAAAATTCAATTCCATCGTTGAAAGACAAAATTCGTCACTAAAATTTTGTCAGTAAAACTTTCAAACCTTCACTCCAGATCAATAAATATAAATGCAAAATATACGCCATTCAGGAAGACGTAAATTGTGCAAAAATAATTACGGACGTATTGGGGCTGTGTTTATAATTTTTTCAAACTTTATGCTTTTTGGTACAATTTAAAAACATTTTGATGCTTTTTGGTACAACATACAATTTTATATATATATATATGTATATATATATATATAGTTGGATTCCCTAAAGAACTAGTCTAGTGGTAGTGCGGAGGTACACCCACGGATAAGTCCTCGGTTCAAATTCTTTCCGGACAGCCAGGTGGCTTATATAGCCACGGTTGGACTTTGAGAAAGAACACACACACACACACACACAAAAAAGTATATATAAAGTTGGAGACAGACCGGATAGTGCAACCATGTCCTTTGTTGACAGTCCCTGGGCTGCAAATTTAGAGATGAGATTGCTAAGGCTCGAGGTTGGAGCTGGGATGTTATTGTTTGCTGCAGATTTGCTTGCTGTCCTCGCATCTCTTCTCCCTAGCTTCACATTCCAGTTAGGCCCACCAAGCTACGTACGCACACGCACACACACAAGAATTAACAAACGAGTAAATGCATGCTCTTAACAGAAGCATTTTGTAGTTAGAACTGATTAGGATTAGTTCTCACAATGACCACCGAGTCTCTAGCGCTGATCGCCACTATATCTGCACACGACACGACTCCCGGACACGCCTTCTCCACTGCAACCTTGATCTTGTCTATAACCTTGAATCCTCTGATCGATCTGTTGTTAGGGACCGCATGCTGCTCTCCTGTGAAGTTGGCCGTGTCGGACAAGAGGATCGATCCATCGCATCCCTAAAGTTAGATACGTAGTACGCACACACATAATATAAGCCAAACTACATTGTTAACATAAAATGAAAAAAAAAAAAATTTCTCAGTGCCACGAGTCTCTCACTTCTCGTGTCAAGCAATTATATGCTTACATTAACGAAGCAATCATGAAAGAAGAGACGAAGCAAGGATGCGCCCATCCTCTTCTCTTTAGAGAGTGCGGATTGCAACACCGGTTTCACGGTGCCCAAGAGATTGGGGCAGGAGGACGAGTAGAAGCTCGTCGAGAGCTGAGCTGAAGCGCTCCCGAGGAATAAGAGGAAGAGAACTAGAACTAGAGCCAGAGTCATAGCCGAAGCCATTGTCTCTTGAATATATCAACAAGTCTTGTTCTTGGTTTGATACATAACATAACCAAACTATTTATAAGAGAAAACAGAGTGCATGGAGCTAAAATTCGGCAACCTAAACTATGTTGACTTGTTTGTTCATGGGATGGAAGGACTGCGCAAATTACGGTACTTTGAAAAAGATGGGAGTCGACGTGCATGATAATTTAATTAAGAAATTAATGCGATTTTGATTGAAAGCTTCATTTCCTCTACTCAGCTATTAGATTAATTGAGTGTGCGAATATATATGCATATGTCAACAACAACAAAGAGTTGTTGGTTCATGGGGCCTCCTTGTTTTGTCACATGGGAAACCTGGAGGTTCTGGATTAGTGAAGTAATTATCTTAAGAAAGAAATTGGAGTACTTTTTCAAATGCTCCCAAAGAAGGGAACACTTGAAAAAAGTGGTGTCATGTTCAATTTGTTGGTAAATATTTGTGAGTGCGTGAAAGCTACATGTTAGGTTAGTGTTAATCACTTTTAGGCTGAACTTTCAGCTATATGATTGGTGGTTCCTGTATGTTGTTGCGCGCTATTTACTGTTTAGCAACTTTGTGACTTTCTTTTGTAACTTTGTAGATTCTTTTTGGGCTTTCCTTTTATTTTTTTATTTTTTTTATTTCTTTCTTTTTCTTACAAAGTCTTGCTTAGGCATTCTTTATCAGTCTTGTGGAACTAGTTACCCAAGTTCACAATATTCTCCTGAAATTCAGTATTATGTATAGTGAAAATGTTTATTGTAAGGTATTATCAGGGAATACAAACTCTGAAAACTAGCTCTGCACCGTGTCTGTATCACATTTTATCGGACACAACATATAAACACTTCAAAATATACCAGAACACTAGTGTCATAAGTTAAAAAAAAAAAAAAAAAAAAACTAGGACATATCGAAATCAATATCTCGTCCTCCCTTAACCATTTTCCGTTGTCTGTATAATGTGTTCCAAAATGAATTGTAGTTACGCTTCATCTTAGACGGGTTCCATATGATGCCAAACACAAGCCAAGACCCAAAGTGCATGCTTTCAAGATAGGCGTTTGCTCAAACATGCCATCGATCCATTTGTGTCTCAAAATGGACATTTATGTAAAGCTAATCCTGGAAATGAGTTAAAACTGCAATCCAAATTATGTTTAGGGGCACATTTTCTTTTCTGTCGTCTTTCCAACCTTAATTGAGTATGAGAGCACTGCTATTTGCACCGCCATTTGCAGTCCGACAAATGTCCCGTATGTCTCGTGGTATTTCCTTATTGTCAGAATATTTTGGAGCCGGGCGGAACCGCAAATACGATGCAAAAGGCATTTCCCATTGAGTAGTATACCTCATAGCAGCATAACTAGTTAACGACACGACGAAAAACGAAAGACACGATAGCTAAAGAAGAGAGCATACGTCTTTAACTAAAGACTGATAGAGACATGAGTGGCTCACAAGTCTTCGAACAGTCGGTAACATGTCCCGTTTTGATGGAGACGTCCTCACCAAGCAATTAGAAGGAGGGGGAGCTAGCGATGAATTGGCTTCCGGTCGAAGCTACAGATTGTTTTGTTGTTTAGTTCTAGATGGGTCCAACGCATTACCAACTTTCACCTAACGACTTTACTTTGATACTGAAAAGAAACGGAGAAGTCAACGTCTGCATACTTGTGTAATCATGCATGCGCATGTTCATCTACTGAGTGGATGCAGCAATGCTCAATATTATTGAGAGGAGAATTTTTCAGACGCAGAAGAAGATTTTACATCTCTAGCTAGCATTCCTAGCCGAAGGAGAGTCATAGTGCTCAGTTAGATGAGCAATTAATGGTAAGTACAACTTGATTGAGCTTTGCTCTTGCGTCCTGAGTATTTTGAGTATCTGAAGTAAATCATATTATTTTTGGGCGTTTCACTTAAACTACTTTGTATTTATCATGGTATATTTTTGCTAAAGTAACCAAGATGCTGAGATCGTGAACAACTTGGTTTCATGTTTGTGTTTGGGACTCTCTCAAGCTACATTGTATTTATCATTATCATTCAAGCCTTTCTCCCCTTAGAAAAGTGTACATACAAACAAAAGCTCAAAAGATTCGTAATTTTTTTTGGGGACCAGACTATCAATGCGACATCAACCATCCTACCACGATAAGTCATTTTTTGTTCACCTACCAAAATTAGGATAGATGCTCATCTTTCTACTCAAAGACTGTCATATGTCTAACCATTAGTCAAAACTACTGTAGATGTTCACCAAACCACTCTCAACATAGTTTTAGTTTAGATGAAAATAATGTGACAATTCTTGAGTGTAAGGATGGACATCTATCATCTACCCTCGCTTTGATAGGTAGGCCAGTAGACCTACCACATTTTGAGCTCATGCGACCAAAGATTCAACGTTTTCAATCACTTTGAAGTCTCTCATCAAGTTATCAGGGACTGCAGTTAGGCAGACAGACTGATCCGTCTGAATCATCCAACAGACGAAGCAAATCATGGACACCGACACATAAAATATATATTTCATTTTTAGGTACGACTTTTAATGGCTTCAGTAAATAATAAATAACAACGTGTACTCCAGATCTATTACTTTTCTTTCCTCTTTTTTTTCCCGTTACAAACCAGATCTATTGTTTATTGTCATGTATAAGCACAATGATGGTTATCAAGTTAACAAGTTACCATTCTCATGAATAAGGAGATATTTCCAAACAAGTATTATGCAACTCCAAAACTCATCCAATTCAGAAAAGAACTAGGACCATTTTTTTTTTAGATACGACAGCTAGACAATCTTGCTCTAGAATCCATGGCAAATTTCAACTTCCTGCTACTAGGGAATGGGTGAGAATTGCATCAGACCAGCCGTGTTACATTGAATTGGTGATTTTACTGACTTGGTTTATCACCCAAAATCCAAATTATTCTCTTACAAGGTAATACCATCAGTGTACAACAGTTATTAATCAGTTAGTTAGTCATGCATCATACACAGTTTCTCCGGACCTACTTCACTCTCGCTTCATCATTGTCGGAGACTTCTTCCTCTGGCAGCTTGAATGCATCAATCTCTGCAAAGTACGCTCTTTGTTTTTCAACAAAATCTCCAGGTAATATAGATCTCTGAACGGGCTCAGGCTCCTTGTAAGGCTTCTTCTGCGAGTATTACAGAGGTAGATTACAAACATGGTGAGGCGACTGCAAATATATATATATATATATATATATATATATATATATATATATGGTGACTGCAATTATGAAGTATGCTGGTCATATGTTAACATCTCTCTTTTTCGTCTACCATAGTTTTGGTTTATATTTGGTCATATATATATGAAGTATGTATATACAGAAATGATCTAGAACCACCCGGGTGGTTTCATATTATGGAACCATCCTATTTTACATGAGTTGGATTTGGATTGGGTAGTTGAGATTAAGAAGTGTAGACCCCACAACATTTTAATCTCACCCACTCAATCACAATCCAACTCATGTAACATAGGGTGGTTCCATAATATGAAACCATCCGGATGGTTCTAAAGCATTACCTTATATATATATATATATATATATATATAGCATACTTCATAATTGATGAGAAAACTTCATACTCTTACGGTCTTACCTATATTGCCCGAGTACAGATATGGACACAGTCACAGGTAAGAGAGAATACAAATAGGGACATCATTGCAACATAGGTCCTACATATGTTCACATGTGGTATAATATTCACATATAAAGATGACAAGACTCATCACCCAACAACATTCATCCCTGATGACTAGATTTGTTAACTAATTAGCATGCCAACATATAGTGAGTAGGCAAAAATGATCAATTATTATCTCATATTAGGAAATGATCTGCAACACCAGTTTTCACAGGTTAGTGCAAGCCCACAAAATTTGTCTATAGCGTGCCGAACTGTGTCAGTTGTGTAACCAACCAAAAGGGCACAGAGGATTATATACCATATTCTTATGTTTAAGAGGTCGCATATTGCATTTATAATTCATGAAATCCATTTAAGTCTTATGTTCTATAACATTTGGGGGGAGTTTGGATGGAGGTTTTGTATTCCTAGAAATTTATTTTCCATTCCTTTCCCATGGGAAAGAAATTCAGCATTTCCATAACCATGTTTGGCTAGGTTAGGTCAGAATACGGGAAAGAAATCTTAATTTATTTAGTTTTCCATAAATACTCTTTTATTAATTTCATAATGCTTCTATTGCCTAAATTCACATGTTTGGGATATAAGTTGGAATTTTGAAAGTAAAATGAGGGTATTATTGTCTAAACAAAACATCCAAACAACATTCCTAAAAAAGCAAAACTATTCCCAAGGGGAGTCTTGGGTTTTACTTTCCCACAACAATGGGAATATGAAGCCCCTCCTATTTCCCCCCAATTCCCAATCCTAGACATACCAAACAGGGGGTAAAAAATCTAAAACCTATTCCCAAGTCTCCAAAACTTGAACCAAACGCCCAAAAATCCAAATCTTAGTCGATTGAGAACCCTATAGTGCAGGGTAAGAGATTTCACAGCATGAAGCAGAGCAGACAAAAAGATCCACCCCAGCAAGATAGCATTTTCATTGCAGCTACAAAGCCAGGTCATATATTCCCCTGTGGAATGCTATCAGTGAACATTTTCCCTGCCTAAGCATTCTGTATACATGTTCATTCAAAATCCTGAGCTTACAAGTAGAAAACCTGATTATTTCTACTAGATAACTTACTTTTTACAATGCATTTCAAAAATACAGTGGAAAGCTTGCAACTTGACTACCTTGCATCGTGCCAGATAGTAAGGCACAAATTGTTTATGAACTTAGGAAATTTGAATTTAATTATTATCCAATTCCATTCCATAAAAAAAAATCATAATCCAAAATATTCATGATCATGCATGCCAATGCTCAGATAGTCAAACTGAAACACTCAGGAACAGAAACCTATGCTGGGAAAGAGGCATGGCCTGTGAACAACAGGGAAGTATGGTTTCTTAGTTTATGACAGAAGGATGGAAGCTCTGACTAAGTTCGTAGAGCAGAGGTTCTGTTTCGCTTGACCCCACAAACCATGCATATACAAAGTCCTATTACAGGAATTAAGAATATTATCTTCTTTCATAGTAACTGCCCATCTAGTTATAAAGTTTTTCCTGAGGCATGTATATTAGATCCCTCTAGTTTTCCCAATAGATCCATGCACATGAATATTTTCCATTAAACCAATTAGTGCCAGGTATCTCAAAAGCCTAAACCAGCATACATGGAGAGAGACTTCAAAGCTACTGTTGAATTTCAACCTGTGCTTCAGTATTCCACGAGCCAGAAGATTTTTTTTTTTTTTAAAGAAAGCTTAACATCTTGGAAAGACATACCAATTTCCAAGATGAGCAGCAGTATAAAGTGATGTTATCATATAAAATTTATACAAGATGAGAATTTTTTATCGCACTATTTTCATAGAAATAGGAAAAAAGAATTAAGAAAAAGAAACCTTTTTCGCTCTGTCAGGAGGAACTGAAAAGCTTTGATCAGCATCGTTACCCTTCAACCTCATACTTCCCCTGGTAGGAAAAAATGGACTACATTAGATTCTACCTAAGAAAATAAAATTAAGAACAAAAATAATTGTCGACCACCGATGCTTTCAAGTATCAGTAGTTCTTGTTATCACTCACCCATAAGATTTTCAAAGCAATGAAATGAAAAAATATTATGTACAAGTGATTTGTAATATGTTTTAGATCCATGTGTAGGTTATTATCTAAAGACATGATGAAGACGGATAAGTTATCTGATGGTCTTTCTGTATGGACTATTGTTAATTATAGCTTTAAGGCTGAGCATGCAAGGAGAGATCAAATCATGAGTTGGATCAAGCAAGAGAGGAATGAAAGGAAATGAGCAATCATGCTATTTTATGTCTTCAGCTAAGGATAGAACTGCATAATTTATGGTTAATGCTTACTAATGTTGTACGTTCAAAGGGTATGAATATAAACAATGAGGTGAGATCAACAATTCGTACTCAATGCTTCTATTTTTCCCCACAGGAGGACAACTTAATGATGGAGCAGCTTTCATGACATTTCCCTTGATTTTTCTTCTTGCTTTAACTCGTGTGTAAACTGTAGTAATCTTTGCTTCATCATTATCATCAGCATTGCTAACTGCAACAGTCAATTTTAAGAGTGTTACTGAATAACCTTTTCAGTCTAAAAGAAAACATGGTGCAAAAAAGTCAAACTAGCTTGGCATATAAAATAAAATGAAAGCAAAAGGACCTGGTCGCCCGCAAAAGCCAATCCAATTAATCTTTTGCCAAAATAAAGACACATCCCGGATTAGAATAAAATATTACAGAATTTTAAACCAGTTTATCATCAAATAAAAAGCAAAAAAAGAAGGGACTCAGCTACCCACAGCCTTACACACTATATATAGTACTTAATCATGGAAAAAGTTCTTACACTAAAAACCAGAAGGAAAAAAAATCATCTTTCACACAATCTGAAGAAACAAGATAGTTCTTCTGGACCTGTCAACAGATAATTACTAATGCCAACATGCAAAAAAAAAAAAACCAATAAAGCTTTCATTGCAGAGTAAAACACAAGTAGAAGAAAATCCAAGCAAGTGTTTAGAATGAAAAGGGTGTGCTAACTCACAATAAACTATCCCTAGTTTAGTCAAAATATTTGAAAAATTATTAGCAACTAAAATGGATTAGTTCAAACATCAGAACTTACAGTTTCCAAACAAAAGGAAAATTTATCAAACTTTTTGAACAATTTTCCTGGGTGGCATATCCTCACAAATTTGTAAAAACCACTAGAGAAAAAAAATAAAAAATCCAACAAGTGTGAACTCCTATTCTTGTTCCATGCAACCATTTTTTGTTGCCAACAACTGCCAAATCAGTTTGAATAACTAATCGCCAGCATATGTGGTTAATCTAATATTATCTAACATAGCAACATGAAACACAACCAAAACATGCAAATATCAACACATCCTATGTTGCACGGACACGGATACGACACGACATAGTAAGGACACAACAACACGGACAAGGCGCCTATTTTGGTGTGCTCTACTGCATTTTGGAGTGTCCGATGCATATCTGAGAAGTGTCCGATATGTGCCTTCATAATGTAAGTCCATCCAAGATGGGCCGAGACAAATATTAAATGTGATCATTTCTGACAATCAACACCACCAAACTTGTGTTCAAACCAATTAGCCGTTCATTAGGTTAGAATATCCAATTGGATCATGTGCAAGACTATCCAGCAATAGTTCTGTGGGCTAATAAGCCCATACAAAGTCCATTTCGCACTCGTGATGGGTGAGTATGAAATATTGAGTAAAGCATTGAGGGCCACCAACCCAACAGAAGATTTTGTCCTATAAGATTCGATAACCTTATCCTCATTTCCACTTGACTCCAAGAGGAATAATAAACATTTATCTCAGAGACAAAAAGAACTGCAAACAAAGTTAGCAACGAGAATAGAACAAACACATACCCATATCATGGTAATATGAACAAATAAACCTCAAACCTCCATCAATCAGACTGAAAGTTCAAGTTCTAAATCTTGTGACAAACATCTCCGATCATAAAACTGCCGATAAAATGACATGATGCACCTTCCAAAACATAAACTCGGAAAACACAATTAACGACGACATCTACAGCATACTATAAAAAACTCTTACCACTTTAGTTTGAATGTACTTGACAGTGTGTACTCAGAGTGAAATACTCTGTATACACGAAACTAGACCTTAAAACCACACTTAACCAATAAAGGTGGACTTAGTTTTTGGACTAAGAAGGTGTAGTGTCCAATATGTGACCTGATACGACACATATTTGGAGTGTCTGTGTATTGAACAAACTAAAAACAGTGATTTTTCCATGCCGTTGTGTCAGCATCTTGTTGTGCTATATTTGTGTCCCTGCAACAAACTAAGAAACTATGTGATACTGTTCCTCATATTTTGGAGAACATTACCCACAAGAAACATTAAAGAATAAGATTCAAATTTATCTCTTTTTTTCAAACAATTAAAATACCTCCATTTTGTACATTGAAGCAGGATCCATTCAATTAACAATAAGAAAAGGCCTTTTATAAAGGCACAACCTAGACTATTAGAGTTAATTGTATTTAACACCCCCCCCCCCCCCCCAAATTTCATATTGTTAACTCTACAATCCCCCCAATTTTAAATTTATTAGTGTGTGTGTGTGTCTGTGTGGGGTGGGGGGGGGGGGGGGGGGGGGAGGGGGGGTGTAGAGATATGAACATGAAATGGGAGGGTAAATACAATTAACTCAAATTAATAGGGGCAGCACAAAAAATGTTTATTTTTCACCACAAATAAATTCTTTTAAAATTTGTAAGGAGCATCACCGATGATAGGACTATCAGGATTCTAGCAGTCCTGACTATAGTTAGGACTACAACAATAGACAAAAAAATTGTCTTAGGACTGCCAAGATATGGTCGTCCTAAGACAAAGAATTTCTATCTTAGGACTGCCAAGCATTCATAACAATACTCATGACTGCTAAAATCATGACAGTCTCATGTCGTCCCCAACGGGGCTGTGTCGAAATCTGAAGTCTGAAACCCCAAAATTAGACTCGAAACTTTGGAAAAACACCTAATGGCAAATCATTAACCTAAAATCTACTAAGTGAAGTTTAAAAACACATGAAATAAACATAGAAAATAAGATTTAAAAACCTAGAATTGGAAGAAGAACGAAATGTTCAAAAACAAGAAGAAGAAGAGAGAGAAAGATTTAGATTGATTGAGAATGAGCCTTGGTGTGTGCCATCTCGAATTGGGGTTGGAAGAGGAAGATGAAGTGGGGGAGAATAAAGAGTGTTAAATATAACGTTTGTTTCTCCCTATCCTTTTGACGACAGCCCTTAACAAATTTTCAACACTCTTGTGCTGCCCCCTTATCTAAGCTTGAGTAATTGTAATATTTGTATATGGTAGGAATATATTGTGTTTAGTACTTATATAGGAATACCATCATATAAGGTAGTATTTGTATATGGAAAAAAAAAATATTATATCTAAGAATTACCATATAAGAGTACAATCATATATGGTAATATAAAACACTTTATATAGCCTTCACTGTGAGAAGAATAAACATTCAAACATTCTTTCTCTCAAATACTTCTCCAAATTTTATATTTGACTTGGTATCAGAGCAAAAATTCGTAAAGAATTTGTCAATAACTTTCTTTTCAGTTTGATTGATAGATCAGTTTCTGGTCAACAACTTTTTTTTTCAATTTGATTGTTTCATATATCAATTAATAGTTAAGAACCTTCTTTTCAACTTGATTGTTTCTTAGATCAGCTTCTGCTCAAGAACTTCTTTTCTAGATCAGAAAATACTGATTCGACCCGTCGAGTGTTTCCTTCGACCCGTCGAAATATATCTGTCTAGTTGATTCTGCTCAAAGTTTTCAATGGATGATGCAAAAGAATGCTCTTATAAGATCAATGAAGTCCAGAAGGTTGAGGTCATTGTCAACACCTAAGATTCAGGTCCAGATCATTTGGAGGTACCAAACTCAATGTTTTTTTGGACATGGAAGAAGAACATGTTTGTCTATCTCCATGGAATGCACAAGGTAGGACATGTGACTGGAGCAATCAAGGCTCTGGATGAAGCTAATGAGAAAGCATATGCAAAATAAAAATATGTTGATGGTATGTGATGAGAGTCATGTTTAGAGCCATGACTGATGATACAGATAGTGGAAGTGTGAGACTATTGAGGCAATTTGGAAAACGCTTGAGGACTTGTATACTAATAAATTTGATTTTATACAGGTTCATGAGCTAATGTACAAGGATGCTAGCATCACACAGAGTGAGTAACCCGTGTTCGTGTTTTATATAAAGCTAAAGGATGTGTATGATGGGATCAATTAGAAACGTCCTTGTAAGATCAAGAAATATGAGGATATTATGTGGCGCCAGAAGGAGAAGGAATTCAAACGGGTTCATGTGTTCTTGAGAGGACTGGATGCTAAACATAGCAGTGCCAAGGTTGAGATGTTCAGGATGACAAATCCTCCTAACTTGACTACAACTTTCATATATATCCACAAGGATGAGTCTCAGCAAGAGAGTCTACAGAAGGCACAAACAAAAGTTTTATGCTTAGCTATTCAAGCTAAAGCTCATGCACCTCAACAACAAAACTCGGCTCCACTGTGTCAACAGGGTCCCCACCAGATTTTTTTCAATAAACCTCATTGTTGTTCTTATTGTACTGGAGTTACCAGCCAGATTTCTACGGAGTTACGAGCCAGAATCATACTACAACAGGTATTGCTGTTCCAGCTGCTCCTATGTGTGTTTTTGTTATCTATGGTAGCTATCATAAGAGGTACAAATGATTCCATCCGTCAACCCGGAAGTATTATGCTATGAACTATTTTTCATCCAGACACTACTCTTCGGGGGGATAATTCATATTTTGAAGTGTTATATCATGGTAAAGAAGGAGATGTGCAGGAAGGAGAATAAGGAATGCAGGAAGGTTTTCGACGGCTCGTATGGAAGTTCTCTACCCGTCGAACCGAGACACAGAAACTACAGACGCCCATCCATCAGTTTTAACCCGTCGAATTGAGACATGCGATCCATCGAATATGGTGGTCGACCCATATAATCCAGTTATAGCTGATAATGAAGAAAATTCGACTAGTCGAATTGCTAGTCTCGACCAGTCGAATATTGCTGAAGATAATAAGCATGTGGAGGTTGATCGTCATTTCATAAAGGAAAAGCTAGATGCAAAACTTATTAGCTTTCCTTTTGTAACTACTGAATAAACATCCAAGAATTCTTTCTCTCAAATACTTCTCTAACGCTATATTTGACTTATCCGGTGCTGCCCCCAAACAAAAGGAATTGTACCTTTATAAAAGGCCTAACATAATTTACTAGGTTTTAAACCGATCAACGTACATCTCAATTAAAACAAATTTACTGACGTAAGAAGTATAGTCTAACCTACGCCAGTAAAATTTCTAAAAAAAATAAAATTAAGAAGAAGAATAAAGATTCATGTTAATCGTGCAAAAATAATAATTAGGGTTTCAACAATTGCAAAAATAAATGCAGCAAGTGGAAAGAGTAAAATGCTAGGGGGGCTTAAATGAAATACTTACAGAAACCAGATGAGACTTCCTTGAATTTCGACGGAGTTCCTTGTTGATCCCATCCGTTTTCTTGGTCGCCGGAAGTAGAAGGAACGAGCAGCGGATCTGAGGTTTCGGGTTCAGGTACGGGTACAAATCCGGGTTTGGGTTTAGGGTTGAGGGAGGGAGTGTTGGTGAGGTCGGAGAAGGGTTTCCTCTTCAGCCTCGTGCTCCTCCTGGTAGCGGATCCGGATGTCTCCATGGGGAAGCGGGTTTCGGGTTTGGCAGCGGGGGAAGGAAGAGTTTTGTTATGAAGAGCGAGGAGAGCGGGAGTTGTATAAGAAGGAAAAGTGGGGTAGCTTTTCTGGCCCCCTCGATAAAGTCCCTACAAAAAAAGACTTGACTGGTCCATTATTAATGCTAGATCAGTTACAAAAAATTTTTATTCAGACTAGTCCAAAATTTGTTAGGGATGTCCATCCTCTCCTCCTCCAGCTCTTCTCCTACCTCCACCCCCATCAAGCCTCCGCATCCATGTTCCAACCATCGGACGTGCGCTAGCACTGCATAGCCACCGCAGTTGCTCTTGCCGTCGCTATTTTTGAGCTGCTCGAGGAGGAAGAGGAGGAAGATGACTAGGAGGAGGGAGAAGGAGCTGTTCGAGGAGGAGGACGACGAGGAGGAGGAGAAAGGAGAAGGAGGCGGAACTGCTCGAGGAGGAGGAGAAAGACGACGAGGTGGAGGAGAAAGACGGACGCCGCTGCTTATCTTGTCTCCTTCTCCTCCTCCTCCCTCTCTGCCTCCCTCCTCTACCTCCTCCTCCTCCTCCTCCTCCCTTGTCACGTCTCACACAGACATCCTCTTCCTTCAGAAGGACTGTCAATTTTGACAGTCCTAAAGAATCAACATATTTTTTTTAGCACTGTCAAATTTTTGAGAGTCCTTCAAATTAATTGAACTATCAAAATTTTGAAAGTCCTTCAAATTAATAGGACTGTCAAAATTTTGTGAGTTATTTTCTATGGTTAGGACTATCAAATTTTGACGATCTTGAAAAAAAAATGGATTATCCTGATCAAATTTAGAAAATGATAAACTAATAATTATCTAAAAATAATTTAGACGGTCCTGAATTTTTTTTATAGTGCCTTTATCAATGTCCCTTTTGGAAGAAGGAGGTGTCGGATTGGGTACTTTTGGTATTTTCTGCTTCTGCCTTTTTGGTTTTGGTTGAAAAACACTAGTAAGCTTTTATTTTGTGATAAACACAGTAAAATAAATTGTTTCCTTGAGAGGAGTTTTCAGAGCATCCACAGTAGAAAAAGTTACAATCCTACATTTAAACTTTAAGCTGTGTTTGTTAGGATTTTTTTTTCATGAAAATTATGTAAGCCCCCTGATTTTCAGGAATTATTAATTTGGACTTTTCGCAATTTTCTGGAATTTTTCGAAAATTTTCTGTAAATAAAACCTAGGCTCTTGGTAATTAAATAATTTTTTATTTGCTGTTAATTACTATTAAAATATTATGAAAATAAGATTTTACGGTGTAAAATGAAAAACTGGACTTAGGATAATTTTTCTGGAATTTATTGGGCCCCGGACCTATTTTATATCACCTAAAAACTATTTTTATTATTATTTATTTAATTATTTAAAAACCCAAGCCCAAGGCCCAGCCCAACCCATCCGCTGCGGGTCGGATCCGGGCCAACCCGCGACCCGAACCCGCAGCCCAAAACCTGCTCGGCTTAACGGGTCGGGCCGGGTCTGCCCGACCCGCGTGACCCTTCTCCCCCCACGTCCCCGCGAGACCCGGTCAGCCGCCCGCTTCCAGCGCCGCCCCGCCCGGCCACGCGGCGCCTCGCCCGGCCACGCGCCCCCGCGCCCCTCGGCCCATCTCCGCCGCGGCCTAGCCCGGCCTACCCCGCCTCGCTCCTCCCCCTATATAACTCCCCCCCGACTTTTCCCTCTCCGGCCACTACCCGACTCCGACCGCCGCTCCTCACCGCACCCGCGCCGCCGGACCCGCCTCTGCTCCGCCGCACAGCCTCCGCCCGCAGCTCCCTCCTCCGCCTCCTCCCTCCTCATTCCCCTCTCTCCTCCCAGCCGCCCCGAGCCCGACTCCGGCCGCCGTGCCCACGCCGCCGCCTCCGCCCAGCCTCGCCGGCGCCGCCCAGCCTCCTCCGGCCGGCCTCCCCCATCGCAGCGCCGCCCAGCTCCGGCAGTGTCCCCCAAACCCTAACCCTAGGATTCGGATCCGGACACGCCGAGTCGTGTCGGACACGAGAAATTTTGGGTTTTTTGAACCATGTTCAGGTACGCGTATCTCCCTGCTCATTTACCCGTTTTCGTTTTCGTCAGTTGCATCGCGGACCCTGCGTGACCCTCTCGGTGCCCGTGCAACCCGCTCGGGGCATCGCGTCCTGTGGCGATCGCGAACTGCGATCCAAAAACAGGAAAAACAACGTCCCGATTCACCCCGGAACTGGGTACGTCCCACCAAACGGGACGACTTGGTGACGTGCGGTCTTCACCGATACGTGCGCGCCGTCGATTCGGACGTGCAGAATTTCGCAGAAGTCGATTCGGGTGTGCGTGCACACCGGAATCAACGTGTATCCGCGGACACCGTCCCGTATCCGTCAGTTCTGGAACGTGTCCTAACTTTGTGTACACACGTCGGATCGAAACGAAACTTGCGCCATCGGACTCGTAGCGATACGCTGGTCCTGTGACCCAAGTTTGGTTCGATTCTGAGAACGTTGACAAAATCGCGTGTCGTGGGCCCCACAGGCTCCACTTGACGGACGATTTTGTGACCGGCTCATCGGAATCAAATTCTGGAAGTTCCGTTGAGTTCATGTCACGACCCGCACCCGGTTATTCGGACACGAGTGCGTAGGCACGTCCAGCCTACGCCGCAGTGTCGGCGGTAGTACGCTGTCTAGGTCATTTTCTGGAGTCAAAAAGTATCTATCTCATCCACAATAATGAACATGTAAGAATAATCACAGGAAAAAGAAATGCTAAGATTTCATAATATTTAATCTGTGACAACTAAACCACAGTTAATACAAGCCAGAAGATAAATCGGGGACAAACCCGAGTATATGCTGAAAGGAAATAAAATAATAACTAACTGGCTACTCCTCCTCAAAGGTAGTCTCCGGAGTGGGAACCGGCTCCTCGATGTGTCACCTGCTAACTCATAGGGGCCATAATAGGTAGGGGCAAAGTCCTCATCATCGCCTAAAACAACGGATCCAGTCAGGAAAGGAGCAAAGTACACAATGCACAGAAAGATTAAACTAAATATTCATGACAATTAAAAGAACTGACAGGTATTATGTTGAGGATATGTATAAATAAATTATAACAATAACTAAGAGTTAATTGCTGTAAGACAGGGACATGAGTAAAACAGGAACAAGGTGACAGGAAAATGAATTTACAACCTTAACCAGACAAGAAACTATGTGTGTGAACTTGTGTATTTAGAATACCTAGTTGGCATGTAGGGGTCTATAAGGTTAAACCGGCCGTCATAGACGGCTATTAATCACGAATAATCGAGATCCGGCTGATGGACAGTCGTGTACCAACAGCTATTAAACATGGCAAGAGTCAGGGTAAACTACATGCCTTTCAGTATTCTCCCACCCGACATGAAAAACAAGACATGAACTCCAATATTCAAGACATGAAATCCAGTGTTCTAGCACTACGTGTAATCATCAATGGTACATGTAAGACATGGAATTAACTATCACAATATAAAGATTAAACTTGAAGTGCAGGTACTTGCCTGTTGTTTGGATCCGATTAATAGTTCTTGGGGAAAATATCCAGAGATGAGTCCAAATGCTGAAATAAATATTATCATCACGCTCAGAAGATGCCAAATAGCTAGAAACGCCTGTCCTTGGGTCCAATTTGGAGACAAGGGCAAAAACGGCAGTTTCGGGTCAAAACGGGGTCCGCCGGTGGGCCCGAAAAACGTGTCCGGGTCAAAGGTCTCCAAATTCACCAAACTTAGTGTCAACAAGTCAGGAACGCTGATACGAACCCAACGGAACTTCCATATTTGGATTCCGATGAGCCAAACACAAAATCGCTCGTCGAGCGGAGCCTGTGGGGCCCACGACACGCGATTTCGTCAACGTTCTCAGAATCGAACCAAACTTGACCCACAGGACCAGCGTATCGCTACGAGTCCGATGGCGCAAGTTTCGTCTCGATCTGACGAGTGTACAAGAAGTTAGGGTAAATTACAGAAAAGGCGGATACGGGACGATGTCCGCGGATACGCGTTGATTCCGGTGTGCACGCACACCCGAATCAGCTTCCACGAAAACTCACACGTCCGTATCGACGATGCGTGCGTATCTGTGAAGACCGCACGCGACCAAGTCATCCCGTTTGGCGGGGCGGACTCAGTTCCGGGGTGAAACAGGGTCTGGTTTTTTCTGTTTTTGGATCGCGGTGTGCGATCACCACAGGACGTGATGCCCCGAACAGTTTGTCCGGACACCGAGAGGGTCGTACAGGCTTCACAACGCAATTTGCGGAAATGGAAACGGAGCTACGAGGCGAAAGTTACGCGTATCTGAAGGGGACCCGAAAATCAGGGTCGAGACGTGTCCGTGTCGTGTCCGACACGGAATCCAAATTAGGGCTAGGGTTAGGGTTTCGACGTGTGTCGGCCGTAGGCGGCGGAGGGCGGCCGGAGAGGCGTCGGCGAGGGCGGGGGACGGTTCGCCGGGGCTAGGCGGAGCTGCTGGCGGTCGGCGTTGGCTCAGGGCGACCGGCAGCGGCGGTGGGGGCTGCTCGTGCTGCTGCTGCGGTTGCTGGAGTCGGTGGCGGCGCCGGAGGAGGAGCGGAGGAGGGGAGGAGGTGCGCCGAGGGAGGAGGCGGCGCTGGCGGTGGCTGGGCTGACGGCGAGGCAGGGCGGAGCTAGGCGGAGAGGGGTGGCCGGAGAGTTAGGGTTAGGGCGAGGGTGGTGGAGGAGACGGCGAAGGGGCGGGGGATTAAATAGAGGGGCGAGGCGGTTAGGGGAGCCGGCCAAGGCGGAGCGGGGGCGACGTGGCCGCGGAGGGCGGCGCTGCGCGCGGAGGGCGGCGGAGGAATCGGGGCGTCGTGGGAGGGGACGGGGTCGTGCGGGCGGGTCGGCTGACGGCGGGTCGGGTTCGGCTGAATCCGACCCGACCCGATAGGGCGGCTGGGCTGAGCGGGTTTGGGCCGGTTGGGCCGGGGCTATGTGGGCTGGGCTGGAATAGTTATAAATAATAATAATAATAATAATAATAATAATAATAATAATAATAATAATAAATGATTAAATAAATAAATAATTAATTAATTTTTAGGTAATTAAAAATAGGTCCGGGGCCCAAAAAAATCCAGAAAAATTACCCTAAGTCCAGTTTTTAATTTTACACCAAAAAATATTATTTTCATGATATTTTAATGTTATTTATTATCAATTAAAAATCAGTTAATAATTAGAACCCTGATTTTAATCACAGAAAATTTCCAGAAAATTTCTAGAAATCCAATTTTAATATTTTTGAAAAATCAGGGGCTTACAATCTACCCAACTTATAAAATTTCGTCCTCGAAATTTAAAATTAAGCCATAATGTGTTAACCCTTCATGTATATCAATTGCAATCTCCTTGCGGTAAATTAAATCCAAATCATGTCCACTGCAATCCTTTCATGATTTAAGATGACTACTTGTTTCAATCAAAATTCAACCTATGGTTATTACTCCTTACTTCCTCAAATTATCCACAAGCAGATTTTTAATTTTTAGTTCATATAGTATTTTCAAGATGACCTTGCCTCACGATTCGAATTATCATAATTCCTCTAGAAGTGATTCGAGTCCAACAATATTTGTATGTTTCAGCCCTTTTAAATTACATTCACATCCTCAATATTCCAACTAGGTAGTCCAACCATCAACTTTTAAATTCTTAATTCAAATCATCAAATTGAAAAATACTTTAAGTGTAGTCCACCAATGTTCAAGTCTAAATTACATCCTCTAAATTCAAGTTGACGATTTTACTCTCATTATTCAAAATTAAATCATGTACCTAGGATGTAACTATTGGGTCCTCGATATCAATTCATTAATCATCTTAGTCACTCCTCTAAATTTTCAAAATTAGAATGGCTTGCTCCTTCCAATCTAACCTTACTCGGTCACAATCCAAAAGATATTCCTCCCGAGTTGACAAATGCATTGCTACCCAACTTAGAATTTACCCATTCATCACAAAAGACTATATACTTTAAGAAAATATTCCTTAATATGGTTACTCATGTCATTCAATCCTCGAAATTTTAACGCCGATCATATCACATATGATATGTCCTCAGTTACGAAAGGTTAGTCCTCAAGTATGTGATCGGCCTAAGTGGCATATCTAGTACTATCTATGTATCAAACTTATACCAAGCACAGGATTTCGTCTTCCCGAAATAAGGGAAGACGAGGATCAATAATAAAGAGTTTAAGGGTGGGGTGATAGAACAGAAGTATAGGGATCAAGGCGTTTAAAGAATTCTAGTGGGATTTGTCAGGCGGTTATGGATTGAGGTTCTATTCTGGTAGTCATTTATTCGCATGCTCGTATTAGTTTAGTTATGTAACTGATACGATATGCTCAGCATGTCTAGGTCAAGTATATTTGTATACTAATCACTACGTATCTCAATCCACGTAAAGTAGTCGTGCGAAGTGCGAATCAAAATGCACTAAGGTTGATCAGACCGTAATACACTGATTCTGAACAGACACTTGTATTAGTGTTCGCGTCCAATAATACACGTGTCATGAACAAGCCTGATAAAGAGTAAGCTTGCAAAACTAGGCTATAGAATAGCAGCATAAACAAAGTACATCAAAATTAAGTGCGCTAGATGATGATGAAAGGAGGTACAAAATTTAAATTCACATAATAAGCAAAATAACAGAAAACTCTACAATCTCTACAGTTATTAAATATAAAAGCATACCAGGTTATTAGCAAGTTCAAAATTACTAGGTTGGGGCTGAGGTCACGAACCAATAGGCACAAGCTAAAATAATGCTAGAAAACGGTATCTATGAATCACTTACGTGCATTAGTGACTCTAAGAGTCTGCACGTTCTCCACGGTCATCGCGTAAGCTTGTCCGTGTTCTTGGAGCAGCTGCACAGTCCCTCACTTGATGTGCTGCTGATCCACAAAGTAGACAAACACCTAGCCTCTTTCTACAATCCTTCCAAATATGACCTTGTTTTCGACAATAGCCACAAATGGGAGCTCGTTGGTTCTGCCCTTGGGTTGGATTCATCTGTGGTCGCTTTGCAGCTCTTTCCGGTTGTGCTTGGTCTGGTGCTGATGCATACGGCCGCTTCCGGCTAGACTCGATCCTTGTGGTGCACTCCACAGGTCGTGCTGCAGTAAGAACGTCTTCGTCGAAGGTAATTGCATTTGAACTGCTTGGCTTACGTGACTCCGAGCTAATTCTGTCGATGAAGTTCTCCGCTTGGTTTTGCTGAGTTTCTTGTTGAACCTTCTGATAGGCTTGCATCATTATGTAGAACATGCGGAACATCTGCTGTTCGTCCATAGGCGGTCCCGGTGGGAAGGAAGGCATCGGTGGAATAGGCTGCGTCGAGGGTGGAACGCCATCTTGACGGATTATTGAGGCAGGCTGACTTGCTTGACTGCCTTGTGATGATTGGCCTTCACCGACTGGTATCACATCGTTTCCTTGGGTAACCACAACGGTTTGTGGTGTTTCTGCATGAGTCTCGTTGCTGGCTTGTGGGTCCATCTCCCTGTATCCAAAATAACCAATAAGAGGCGCACAGGAATCAAGGCAAGATGCAAGTTCATATTAGTTCGAATACGATACAGATATCAAAAACGATTCAAGCAAGTGGATGAGATCCTATAAACTTATCCTAGCTTTATTGCAGGCCTGTTCGGTCCCTGAGTTGAAACCGAACAATTTAGTCGTTGGACCTGCATGGGCCACCACAAAAATGTGTCACGACCCGCACCCGGTTATTCGGGCACGAGTGCGTAGGCACGTCCAGCCTACGCCGCAGTGTCGGCGGTAGTACGCTGTCTAGGTCATTTTCTGGAGTCAAAAAGTATCTATCTCATCCACAATAATGAACATGTAAGAATAATCACAGGAAAAAGAAATGCTAAGATTTCATAATATTTAATCTGTGACAACTAAACCACAGTTAATACAAGCCAGAAGATAAATCGGGGACAAACCCGAGTATGTGCCGAAAGGAAATAAAATAATAACTAACTGGCTACTCCTCCTCAAAGGTAGTCTCCGGAGTGGGAACCGGCTCCTCGATGTGTCACCTGCTAACTCATAGGGGCCATAATAGGTAGGGGCAAAGTCCTCATCATCGCCTAAAATAACGGATCCAGTCAGGAAAGGAGCAAAGTACACAATGCACAACAAGATTAAACTAAATATTCATGACAATTAAAAGAACTGACAGGTATCATGTTGAGGATATGTATAAATAAATTGTAACAATAACTAAGAGTTAATTGCTGTAAGACAGGGACATGAGTAAAACAGGAACAAGGTGACAGGAAAATGAATTTACAACCAGACAATAGGAACTGTAACCAGACAAGAAACTATGTGTGTGAACTTGTGTATTTAGAATACCTAGTTGGCATGTAGGGGTCTATAAGGTTAAACCGGCCGTCATAGACGGCTATTAATCACGAATAATCGAGATTCGGCTGATGGACAGTCGTGTACCAACAGCTATTAAACATGGCAAGAGTCAGGGTAAACTACATGCCTTTCAGTATTCTCCCACCCGACATGAAAAACAAGACATGAACTCCAATATTCAAGACATGAAATCCAGTGTTCTAGCACTACGTGTAATCATCAATGGTACATGTAAGGCAGGGAATTAACTATCACAATATAAAGATTAAACTTGAAGTGCAGGTACTTGCCTGTTGTTTGGATCCGATTAATAGTTCTTGGGGGAAATATCCAGAGATGAGTCCAAATGCTGAAATAAACATTACCATCACGCTCAGAAGATGTCAAATAGCTAGAAACGCCTGTCCTGGGGTCCAATTTGGAGACAAGGGCAAAAACGACAGTTTCGGGTCAAAATGGGGTCCGCCGGTGGGCCCGAAAAACGTATCCGGGTCAAAGGTCTCCAAATTCACCAAACTTAGTGTCAACAGGTCAGGAACGCTGATACGAATCCAACGGAACTTCCAGATTTGGATTTCGATGAGCCAAACACAAAATCGCCCGTCGAACGGGGCCTATGGGGCCCACGACACGCGATTTCGTCAACGTTCTCAGAATCGAACCAAACTTGACCCACAGGACCAGCGTATCGCTACGAGTCCGATGGCGCAAGTTTCGTCTCGATCTGACGAGTGTACAAGAAGTTAGGGTGAATTACAGAAAAGGCAGATACGGGGCGATGTCCGCGGATACGCGTTGATTCCGGTGTGCACGCACACCCGAATCAGCTTCCACGAAAACTCACACGTCCGTATCGACGATGCGTACGTATCTGTGAAGACCGCACGCGACCAAGTCGTCCCGTTTGGCGGGGCGGACTCAGTTCCGGGGTGAAACAGGGTCTGGTTTTTTCTGTTTTTGGATCGCGGTGTGCGATCACCACAGGACGTGATGCCCCGAACAGTTTGTCCGGACACCGAGAGGGTCGTACAGGCTTCACAACGCAATTTGCGGAAATGGAAACGGAGCTACGAGGCGAAAGTTACGCGTACCTGAAGGGGACCCAAAAATCAGGGTCGAGACGTGTCCGTGTCGTGTCCGACACGGAATCCAAATTAGGGCTAGGGTTAGGGTTTCGACGTGTGTCGGCCGTAGGCGGCGGAGGGCGGCCGGAGAGGCGTCGGCGAGGGCGGGGGACGGTTCGCCGGGGCTAGGCGGAGCTGCTGGCGGTCGGCGGTGGCTCAGGGCGGCCGGCAGCGGCGGTGGGGGCTGCTCGTGCTGCTGCTGCGGTTGCTGGAGTCGGCGGCGGCGCCGGAGGAGGAGCGGAGGAGGGGAGGAGGTGCGCCGAGGGAGGAGGCGGCGCTGGCGGTGGCTGGGCTGACGGCGAGGCAGGGCGGAGCTAGGCGGAGAGGGGTGGCCGGAGAGTTAGGGCGAGGGTGGTGGAGGAGACGGCGAAGGGGCGGGGGATTAAATAGAGGGACGAGGCGGTTAGGGGAGCCGGCCAAGGCGGAGCGGGGGGCGACGTGGCCGCGGGGAGCGGCGCAGCGCGCGGAGGGCGGCGCTGCGCGCGGAGGGCGGCGGAGGAATCGGGGCGTCGTGGGGGGGACGGGGTCGTGCGGACGGGTCGGCTGACGGCGGGTCGGGTTCGGCTGAACCCGACCCGACCCGATAAGGCGGCTGGGCTGAGCGGGTTTGGGCCGGTTGGGCCGGGGCTATGTGGGCTGGGCTGGAATAGTTATAAATAATAATAATAATAATAATAATAATACTAATAATAATAATAAATGATTAAATAAATAAATAATTAATTAATTTTTTAGGTAATTAAAAATAGGTCCGGGGCCCAAAAAAATCCAGAAAAATTATCCTAAGTCCAGTTTTTAATTTTACACCCAAAAATATTATTTCCATGATATTTTAATGTTATTTATTATCAATTAAAAATTAGTTAATAATTAGAACCCTGATTTTAATCACAGAAAATTCCCAGAAAATTCCAGAAAATTGCTAGAAATCCAATTTTAATATTTTTGAAAAATCAGGGGCTTACAGTTCATATCAGCGTTCCTGACTTGTTGACACTAAGTTGGACGAATTTGGAGACCTTTGACCCTGATACGTTTTTCGGTGCAAAGCAGGCCCACATGCGGACCCCATTTTGACCCGAAATGGTCATTTTCGCCCCTGTGTCCAAATTGGACTCAAGGACAGGCGTTTCTAGCTGATTGATATTTTCTGGATCTGATGGTGATGTTTATTTCAGCAACCGGAGTACTGCCTGCAAATTTCGCTGCTGCCAGAGCTACAATTGGAGCCAGAACATCAGGCAAGTGTACCTTGCCAAACTTGCAGTTCTTGTTATTTATTCCTTTGACTATATATATGTAATTGTGCATGCTTGACCTAGGACCGTGTGACTTACTTAGCGTCCGATTAATAGTCGGGTGCCAACACCGTACGCAGTGTTGTGTAACGTCATCTAGACATGGATATCGTGACCCCTTTACATTCTCGTACTTGTCCTATCAAGTACATCAGGACCCAGGACACTTGACACTATTTATGCAGACAGAATCTTCCTGAGATATTCATGGTGATTCTGTGTAGGATACATGATTGACATAGACATTATATTCTTAGATATTATATGACTTGTTGCATTAGCTATGATCCCGCTGACATGGACATGAGACGTTATGGTCATGATATGCGTGGTTACATTGGGTGGGGAGAGACACACAGGCTACAGGCTGTTCCATATATATATAACCACTACTATTGTGAGGTTGTAGACTCTCCAGCAGAGCTAGACCCTTTACGTGTTATTACTGCTATCGGCTCCCCGACACAGAGCTTGTAGCGGCTACAGCCTGAGTTCTAGTGATGCTCTCAACTTGCATATCACTTAGATGGTTATATAGTCTACCTTATTGTTTCATTTATTTCCTGCACTGCATTATTATGGCTTGAGCTTTCTTGTACCTTGCTATGTCCCCTGAGGACCTGGATCCGGATTATGTCCCCAGGTATAGCCGAAGAGATCCATCCAGAGATATACCGTACAGGAGCACTTCCAGGAGCTGTACCAGAACCTGAGGACGAGATCGTGCCAGAGGACTCCTCCTGAGTATTGGTTTTGCATAGTCAGTTATTTCTGTTTCTATTTCCAGTTCCTTTATTTCTTGTCTATTGCATTGATGTATCAGACTTGTTCTCGGATTGTTCACCGAGACCCTTTTATTGAGATTTAATAGTTATTTCTATTGGCATTATTCTGGCATTTGATCTGTGTTTATATTCTGTGGATGAGATTAGAATAGTCTGTGACTTGTAACAATTGTTCTATTTACTGTTAGACTACAGCTTAAGTATGCCCTGATGGATCCATTAAATTGGGTTGTCCATCGATGCGTGCTGCTGGCCATTGCCACGTGTCCAGTCCCTCGGTATTTTGGGACTGGGGCGTGACAAATTATTTTTATCATAAATTTTTTATCAATTGTACTGTTTGATAGCTTATATTTTTAAAGAAATTATTTTCCAAAAAACTATCATTTTTTATATTTCTTTTCAAAATTGTGGAAAATGAAACATGTCCAACCCATAGGAAAATATTATTTTCCATAAAAAATGATATTGTCCGTGGAAAATAATTACAATCAACACCAAATTAAGTTTTCTATGAAAAAATTTCAAAATTCTATGAAATTTTTTTTCCTAGGAAAACAATTTCATGGAATTAATTTCTTTTCCACATATTTTTCATCTTGTATTCAAACGCACCCTTAGTCAAATTTTGTAGCATTTAAAAGCTACAATGAACACTTTTTCATACTTAAAAATTACTAAAAAACTAATAGACACTCCATATTTGGAGTCTGGCCTAGTTCCTCTACATTAATTCATGGGTCCACCAAAATTAACCGTTATTACCAAATAGGGAAGAAAAATAAAGAGAAAAAAAAGAGAGAACAAATCTTACCAATCAGTGAATGAAAATAAAGAGCGAAAAGAGGGAGGAAAAAGAGAAGGTTAATTTGGAGTATTTGTTTGGAGTATACCATTGTGTGCCAATATCAAGGAGACACTCCAAAAATAGTAATTTATACAATTTTTAATAATTTAGAGTATGTATTTGGAGGGATGCTCTCACCAGGAGAGTCTGATTTGTTGAGAGGAATGTTATTGGATTATTTTTTTTTTTTTGCCTTTTTGGTTTTTTTATTTTTTTTCCCAAGTCTTTTTAATATTTTTTTTCATTTTTGCTTTATCAGTTTTTTAAGACTGAATTTTTTTGTTTTATTTTCCAGTTTTTTTTTTTTTTTTAGTTTTTAGTTTTTTCTAATCCTTTTTAGTTGTTTTTTAGAATATTTATATGTTTACCAAATATAATTAAAAATAATAATTGCCAAAAATATAGATTTTTTGGCAATATAATATTCTGCTATCATTTTTGAAAGTTTCTCCTAGTATGGAGATGTTAATGTCCCACTATTAAAAAAAAAATTTAAGAAGTGCAACAATTAGTAATAGATTTTTTTTAACATATGTCCTTAGAGTACATGTTAACACATTAATAAATGTATACTTTATATTAATATTTTTATCAATATATTTATTAATACATATTTTAAATAAAATATGCATTGATAAATATACTGGTATGAATGTTCATTTAAAATACATATTTATCAACGAATTAATATGTGACCTTAAAACACATGTTAAAACCCATTCGTTTGTTATTAGAGAAATCAACTCGCTGTTGGCCTCTGAACATCATCTTTGTTTCCTAAATTGGGTTGTGGTCGATATACATACACAGTGGCATAGACACCGGATACAGAGGGGGCGGCGATTACGTCTCCTAGAATTTTGATTCATTTTTATATATAATAAATATTGTTTTTATACTTATTTAAGTAATGAAATTATAGATGTACTCGAAATTTAACGAGTTATAGCTGAGCAGCACAAATACATGGTAAGTATAGAGTACCAAAGGTCATTGTCGAAGTATCGTTGATTCATAGTAAAAGATATGCAAGGTAACTTTATAATCCAATTGAAATACTAAAAAAATAAATATCACAAGTAAACATCATATTCAATTTGAACCTGATGCAACATTCATGGATGCTTATTTAGCAAAACAAATAAAGGTCGTTGTTTTTGTCGCTTTTGCTATTGTCCATCATATCAATTGTTTTGAAACTCGAACATTTATGTTTTAATTAAAAATTTCGACTTGAGTTACATCTCGTTGATCCGAGCGATCCTTGCACGTACACATTGCAATATCGATGTTCTTCCAAAATTTACAATTATTTTGCTTGCACTCTTCTGATCGCGATGACACTTACGCTATTGGATGCACAACACTGAAATTGTCTTACGATGTAAGTTTCGTCCATTTATGAAACCGTCAATCAAATCATTATTATTTTTTTGTGTTTATCATAATTTATTATTTTTTTAATAGTAAGCAATCATATATCGTCATTATTTTTTATGTTTATTATTTTTTTTCATAATAAAAATCATAAAATTGAACTTTGTGTATGAAATTCTATATAGACATGATTGTTTTCCCTCGTTGCCACTTTCTTTCCCTTTATTGTATCCGAAGTAGTAAATGAGGCCAAGGAATTGCAAGTGAAACTACAAGCGATTAAAGTTTGAAGAGGTATCGGGAGGATTGCACCTTGTTGTGTACAAAATTAAAAAAGAACATCCATATTTATAGTTTTTTTTTTTTGAAAATTTATACACTTAAATATATATATATATTGATTATTTTAGATTCTTCTACGACTATTATATATATTGACATTTCTAGAAAATTGATATTTTAATATTACAAATAAAATTCTAGGCTCGAAGTATCCTAAATATGGGCTAAAAGACTATTTGGTTCCGCAAAATAAAACAAAGTGAAAAAAAATAAAAATAAAATATTTTACATATATATTGCAGTGAAGTAGAGCAAAATGGAGTGAGTAAAAAATCTTTCGTTTGAATGTTTTGAAGAAATAAAGATCGGAAATAAAAAATCCTAAATTTTAATGTTTGGTTAGTTATTAAAATAAGTGAAAAAGTTTAATTTTTTGTTGAAGTGACATAAATAGTTAAAGTAGAGAGGAAGTGGTTCTCCAATCAAACGTGCGGAGTGAAAATTATAATTTTTTACTTCTACACTCCACTTCGGAGGAAAAAAAAATTAGATGTCAAAACTCCGATTTCGTGGCAGACAAAGTTTATTTTTCATATCAAATCATACTAAATTACGTTTACAAAACCTCCAACCAAACACGTAAAGTGGTTCAAAATTTAAATTTTGGTCCTTTATGTGTTCGAAATCTGCAAACAAACCAAACAACCTAGCATAGAAGAATAGTCCAATAATAATAACACAACAAGATTTTTTTGGACAATCATAGTTTCGGTACGCACCGGTAGCTAGAGAGAATCTTGCAAGCCTCCATTGATGCAGCACTATCAGTTGCATCCCACATATACCACTTCTTTCCAGCATAATTATTCTCTTACAATTGAACATCTAAATGAGAGGCCACTTCTTTCCAGCATGATCCCTTTGTTGTTGTTTTTTTGAGAGCAGACAATTGAACATCTAAACGTGTTTTACCAGAAAGCCCTAATCCCATGTCAAAAAGTATACCATAATGTGCAACAATTGTTTACCCCAAATTTTCGCACGCCTAAAAAACAATAATGCTTTATCCATCACTGATGGACTGTTTGGAATATCGAAACTTTTGGAAACTAAGAAATCCTTTTTTTTTAAACCTAAGAAAACTAAAATTTTACTTTAGAATGTTTGTTAATTTGCAAGAAACTAAGAGTCCGTTTGGTTCACTGTAATATAATTGTAATGGAATTATTATGCAACATATGTTGCATGATATTGTAAGTGGTTTGAAAATTTATTGCCGAATTTACAAATTTATTATTTGGAATAATAAATTTGGCATATATAGTTGCAATTTTTGTTACGGTAAATAAAAATTTATTGTTTGGTTGTATCTTAATGACATTGAATGAAAAGAGAATCATTAGAAATGATGTAACCAGTGTTGTACTAATTTATCGTTGTAAGTGGTGTTATGGTAGTTGTAGAAAATGATGCAATATTTGTTGCACGGATCCACCATTTACAGCAAACCAAATTGGAATGCAACAAATATTGCAGGATTTTTATTTACACACCCCATAAAAGGTTTAAACTAGTAGATAATAACTATACAATTGTAATAAAAAATAATAAAGATAACAGTTTAAAATGCATGTTTACTTTTCAAAAATAAGCTATAATATAATAGAAGCATAATTTATTTTCAGTGAGTTTTTTTGACTTTTCATCTGTTTTGTTGGAAAGTAAAGTGGAGTATATATAGTGTTCTACTTTCCTATTTTACTTCTAACTTTTCATTTGATAAATAAGCTCTCATAGTTAGTACAAGATCTTGTACCCAATTGTAACATTGACAAACTTTAATTCAACGTTCATTTGAAATTTTCAATGTAGGTACCGGCGGAACCAGTTTGGGACTAAAGTAGACTCCAATCCAATTTTTTTTTTTTTTCATATGAGCCGTCCAATCTCACTCATCGGCTCATTCCAGTTCGAATTTTTGGTTCCACCTCTACATTGGACCATATATATTTGCTGAGTTTTTTTAGAACCCTAGCATGAGTATCAAATAAGGAATGAAATATAAATAACAAACATTGTTGGCAGGTCCAATTGAAACAAACAATGTCTAAACAAAGGCGCAAAAAGGACTATTTGAACAATGGTAGAAGATGAGCAATTACCGGACTTAGACTGGAGATTTCTTTATCCTCGTGTGAGCAAATCTTTATTCTCGTGTGAGCTGAAATGAGCTAGAGAGGGCTAGATGTAAGCTGACTCATATGGGAAGAAAAAAATGTTGAAAAAAGAAGAAAAATATTGGGATGACTGAAGCCCACCCAGTTCCTAGGTAGTTCCACTTCTGCTTAAGAGTTTTTGAAACCCCCCCAAGTTTTACAATAATTCGCTTGAAACAACGCTAGGGGTGAAGAGTTTTCTGAAACACAAGGTTTATTAAAGTCCAATTCTTTCTTTCCTTTTCATCCTTTTAATGGGCTTTAAAGTAGAGAACATATGGGTCTTTAGATAGGTGAGCATGTCACTGGTGTTGATTTATTTTGTTAGGTTTCTATTCCAATTTTAGTGGATGATGGGTATATCATAAATAAGATTAACCTTGAACATAAAATGTAAGTAAAGTGCAACATAATTTAGTTGTAGTTTTACTTGCACCACGTGTTGCGAAAAGGTACAAGCTGAAGCACCTAAGTTACAACCATTTAAAGAGACGATATTTAAGTTCGTTGCAAGTTATAATGATAGCATGTGCGACCAAACAAGCTCTTAAGACAGATGGATAAGCACTCACATGCACTCTCATTAAAATATAGAAGCACTTTAATCATCAATATTCATGATAAAATGTCTCATATTAGATCACTATAATTATTAAATGTTATCAGAAAAATTGTATAAAACATATCCATCTTATTCACTTCCTCTTTTTTGTTTAATTATTTTGTACCATTCAATTGTTCCTATTTCCCACATTTCTGTTTTACCCTTTCTAATTAGCCTCTCGGAAGAAATTATTCAGCGAACATGTCTCACCACATGGCAGTGGTGACATCTAGCTCTCCACCAATAACAACATGGTACTACAAAATGATGTATTATGTCATGCTGTGGTTGGTGAAGAGTAAGGCCTCTCCACTGCCATTTGGTGAGACCAGCGCACTGAATAATTTCTCCTTTCTCCCGGAAGCCTTGCACCTAATATTAATATCATCAACATCGTTCTTTTTTATGGTCTCAATCCAAGTTCATTGAGGTCCATCTCCTTCTAACTGGTACGTTTATTCGTTTAGGTTACACCAGATCTTCTTCCGATATTTCATAGGCATGTGGTTTTGCTAACAATGCAAGAGAGAAAGAAAATCCATTAGCGAGCTAGTGGTCCAGTGCTGCAGAAAAAAAAATCTAACACTGCCGATCAAAGACGAAAAATCTAGAGGCTTACAACAGCAACAAAAAAAAAAATTTAATAATTTATTATTTTTTTGTTTGTTTGTTTGAGTCAGTTCATACCTAGTCCACTCCAATTTATCCGAGCTAGAATTTTTGATTCAATGTGTTGCGGTACAAGCAGTAAAAATTGCAGTGCCTACAAACCAACGGCTGAAGCTCACTACCAAATCCGAACCCCAACTAAATCCAACGGAACACAGAGAAGCACGTCTTTCCAACATTTCCCTTCAGCCGTTGGTTTATGGGCATCTATGTGCATGCCATTTGTTAGAAACACACAGACGCATGTTTTTCTAACAACGGCTGCTGGTGGTTTATGCCTGTTGTTTCCAGGTTCCAAACTGAAACCAATGGCACACTCTTCACTATATAAATAACCACATTCATCCTCTCTCTCCCTCTCTCATAAATCCAAACCTTCCTTATTGCTAATAGACTATAAATATCATGAACTCTCTTCAGTCCTGGGTCTCCGAGCACAAGCTTATTAGCATTGGTAATTATAACTTCACTACTTGTAACCCCTCATCTACTTCCAACTGTGCATGGTTCAATTATTATATATGTTAGTGTTGCAGTGTTACTTACCAAGTTTATTTCAATTTAATTTTTTTCAGGAACATTTTGGGCTTCTGCAGTTGCTGCGTCATTTGCGTATTCCCGCAAGAGGTCGCGGTTGACGCCTACTAGCCTTCGCCTGATCCATGCAAGGTAATCAACACCAACCGTGATCACCTGGTGCTAGGATTACGACCAAAAACCTTACAACCGTCTAGGTCGACCAAATGTCAATTTGGTCCCTTTTCTTCATGGAGGGAGAACTAGGATGGTTATAAAAGATTACAAGGCTTATGGTTGTAATCATAGCATTATTGTAAGCATCAATTTAAGGTATTGATGAGCTGCATAACTGATGATCCCGATTATGTGATCGGTTCAGGATGCACGCGCAGGCGCTGACGCTGGCGGTGCTCTCCGGTGCGGCAATAATGCACTACTACGAAGGCCAGGGCGTAGCAGCTGATGATGACGAAAAGGTGGAACCGAGTCCTTTTGTTTAGAAATGTGCTTAGGTATCATATATGTGTACTCCTTTTAAGTCGAGTGGTTGATTAAAATGTATCTTCAGCTGCAAATATGAAGGTTGATTTCTTGTTTGCATTATGTAAATCCTTAATTAGACTTGCAAAAGGGAATCTAATGTACTTTATTTTAATATATTATATGTGTACTATCTACTAATGTTTTTGTTTCGTTCTTCTTTTTTTCTTTCTTTCATTAAAGTGAAAAAGGGTTCAAACTTATAGGAGCTTAATAAAACGTTTCATTCATTAAAGAACAGACAATGAGGACATCCATATAGAACCAAAGCAGGCAGTGTGTGCGGTTGTCTGATCCCACGCATTAGATTCTGACCAACATTATATATATATATATATATATATTGGAACTGGTAAAATTATATTACGTCAAAAATGTAACAATGACAGGGATAATGATCCCCTCAGACTACTCAAAAAACCTCCCAGACTAACCCCTCCTATACTCCAATTTGGATATGTAGATCTTGGTCAATGTTGTAAACAATGGCCTGCCAAGTATTGCTCACGCTATAAAAAAATCCGTCGATTCCTTTCTCTCCATAAATGCCAAACCAAGAGGATCCTCTGTGGCGTTCGACGAACAGGACCTGAGAATCGTCTCAAGGAGAGTGCTACATCCAGTGAAAGGGATACCAAGCTTGAGTTGTTGACTACGCTAAATATCCAAACTGAAGTCGCATTCGAAGAATAGGTGCGTATTACTTTCTGCACTCCCCGAGCACAATTGAGGTTCAGCTAGGCACCCAAAGCGTATATCAGTGGTAAGTAACCTTCCCATCACAGATTTGTACATGTTGAGTTTGAATTTAGAGGCCGCACCTTTAACCCATATGAATTCCGACCAGTCTTTGGGAACTGACGACGACACGCTTGGTACACCACACCAAACGAGAAGCAGCCATCAGGCGCTCCGCTCCATCTACCTGCCAATAATTCCTTCCTCCACTGCCGACAATGGGGACCTGGTGGAATCCGCCTAGTAGCACTACTCCAAGGCCCCTCTGAAATCAGCACCTCAACAGCCTCTCTCTCGCTCTCTCTCTCTCTCCCTCTCCAATCTATCAACACAACTCTCTTTACCAATCTAAAGATCAAGCCATAAGTCAGTGTTAGCACCACTGCATATCACTCGAGTGACAACTCCTTTCAACCTGCTTCTCATTTTAAGAAAGGATTTGAAGACCACCGAGTATTTATTATCAGTTTTTGTGAACCACAAGTTAGAATCACTTTGAGAAAAATAATGCTTGACCTTCTTCGTCTAGTCCGGACAAAATCTCTACCACCCGCCTCCGATCCCTTGGAGGAGGATTCAAATGGAACCAGGTTTCCCCCAACCGAGGAGCTTCCTTTCGATCGGGCGTTTCCTCTTTTCTTAGTTGCAATAGTCAGCCATCCCCTCCGGTCGTCATCCTTAGGAGCATCCTCCCTCATAATCTTCTTCCCTCCTTCAGCAGCACAAGGGGCGGCCGCAACCCTAAACCATCGCCCTCGCCGTCTATTTCTTCAGCCGTCATTATCATGATATGAAAGGAGGAATCAATTTTTCTGTACTTAGACATTTTCGCATATTCTTCGAAATAGCACTATTTGAATTATTATTTTTGACCGTTTAGATTAAAATTTTAAATTATCTAATTTTTCGACAAGATTTTAATCTAATAAAAAAGATAATCCAACTACTGTTATTTCGGAAAACATATAAAGATGCTTAAGTGCAAGAATCTGGAATCATGATCCATCTCTCACTCTATATATTTTAATCATATACTCCTCAATCTTTAGTTATCCATACTAGTTTTATAAAGCTTGGATTATAAGAAGTGATACAAAAAAAACCTAAATACAAAAAAAACTGGGATACTCAAACTTGGGTAGTGTTATCTGGTTAGGAATTTAGTCGGCCACGCTAAAATGTGCTTTTCTCTCTCCTCGTGTACCAATCAGTCATGATGATATAATTAATCCATCCTGATCCGAGGAAGCTAACCTGGGCTGCTGGTATCACCTTTGACAAAGATGTGTGCAAGCTTCAAATACGAAAGATATATAACCCATGCATCTAATCCTCAATAAACTTATGAATCCTATTAATTGAACAGTCGATTTTGGTGCCAAACTCTTGTGCATATCGATCTTCTCCCAATTCGATTGACGGTTGCGTTTGGTGCCAAACTCTAGGACAAATATCTACGTCCGGACCCATGTTTCATGGTTGGCACGACACATAAATCACTTTCTCCTTCCTAGTTAACCAACATATCATTGATGAAAGAATCAAATAAGTGATTTGTTTTTTTTTCCCCTAACAAGTAGTTAGGAAAAATTGTCTGACTCGAATTTATTAAGATAACGGGAATATAAAAAGATGTAATTATAACTTAGGATAGCCGGCTGAAGACTCAATATATAATAAACAAATTTATAACCAAAGTAGCTACCAAATAAGTAGACAACATGAGAGGACTATGACATAAAATATAAATGGACAACTGGAAGAAAAGTAGCAAACATTTTCAGCATCAGCAAACAAACAAACCCTAACCGACCAACCAACATTAACACTTAATCTTCTCCATGTATGTTGTTTTCTCGGGTAGGTTAATTAAAAAAAAAAAAAATACTCCTTCAGTTGAAAAAAGAAAAGAAAAAATTACTCTCATAGCCAGCAATCGATGGGTTTAATAACTCTTACTTAGATTGAAGGTTTTGAGTGAAAAGAGAATTAATAAAAATACAATAGTTATCAAAGTATCATTGTTATATATGCTTCTGAGTTTGAGGAAAGTAATAAGAGAAAGCGAAAAGAGACGACGTAAATGGATGACATCAGATTAAAAGCCACTACGACGGAGCATTTGAAAGCAAGAAAAATAGAGAAGAATGTCATAATATTTAGATATAGAACAAATAAGGAATATTTATGATTTTATAAAAAAAGTTCCTCACTTTTTCTTGTTAACCATCTATTTAGGATTGAAAAAATGAACAAAAGAAGGCTAATAAATCATCATTTAACCCTATGTGACCTCCACCCTCAAACTAAGTAGATTGTTTTTTCCTTCACTTAACTCTCTTCACCCTCAATCCAAACAGACCCTCAGAAATTCCAGTCAAACATTTATAATAATTCGTTTTGATTAATTTTGACTAATTATTCCTGTTGGAGAGTAGAATTGGGTTTTACATTAGAATTAGGGTGTACAACGTCATTTTGGCACACTCAGAGATTTAAACTTCTCAATTCCAGTCAAACATTTCTAATAACTTGTTTTGCTTATTTTTGACTAATTATTCCTGTTGGAGAGTAGAATTGGAAATTAGAATTAAGTAATATGACTGAGATACAAAGATGTCGAAATTAGAATCACGATCCATGGATATCAAAATTTGAGGCTTCTAAACTAGATAATTTATCAATTCCAAAATTTCTAATTCCTCCTATAAACAATTCTAAGAGTGTTGTGTAACATATAGTGCGGTCTTTTATTTTCAACTCACTTGATAGTTAGATACTCAATTGAACAGAGTTACTTAAAAGAATATTAAAATACACAAAGCTTCATATCGGCCACGATTTGACGAATAGATATTGATGAAAAATAAATAATTTTTAATAAAATTTTTAGGTAAGAAAATATTTTTGGTTTTGAGGAGCGCACTTTTTGTTTATTAATTTATTTCAAGGGTGTTTAGTTTTATTAGCTTGTTTGACTTTCAATGTACCTCATGTTTAATGATTTCTCAAATGTTATGTCAATCAACCGTCTAGATTGGTAACAAATTTATATTTTGGCTTAACGTTATTTTTTTTTAATTCCTAAACTATCCTCTCCCATCCACCTCCCAAAAAAATCTAGCGCTGCTCGCGGTTGTGCGCTCCCCCCCCCCCCCCCCCCCCCCCGGGGCTGCCGACGTCGTAGAGACATGGGATTTGAAAATGATATTTTGTCATTCTCTAGTACGGTTAACACCGTTAGAATAGAAGGTATCAAGTTGATGCCTATCAAAGTTGAGAGAATCAAGTTGAACATTTGAAATAGTTGAGGATATCAAGTTGTAATTCAGTCTTAAATTTTTAACCCAAACAATCAAATTGTTGTATCATAATTGACTAAGTAATCATCGTGATGTTTTGTTTTCGATACTAGAAATAGTTGGAGGGTGTACAATGTTGAAATAGTCGGAGGATGTACAACGTTGTTTTATCAAACTCGAAAAATTTAAATTTCTCAATTATAGTCAAACATTTACAATAATCTGTTATCTTAATTTACTAATTTCTAAATTCCAGCCGGAGGGTAGAATTAAGAACTAAAATAAGTTATCTCTTTGAGAATTCGAAATTAGAAAAAGAATTCATGGATATCAAATTGATGTTTGGTTGAGAATCAAGATAATTTATCAATTCTGTGAGTGTGTTGTGATTTTTCTAACATAACCTAATCTTTCTTTCAACTCAGTAGAGTAGAGTAGAGTAGGGTAGGGTAGGGTAGGGTAGGGTAGATAGATGTTCAATTAAACATAGTGATCTATTACTTACCGCCTGTACGGTAGAAGAGAAAGTGGAAGAAAAAAAAATGGAGGAATAAAAAATAGAAGAGAATGATACATTTTTTTCTTGTTTGGTAGGAGAAGTAAAAATGGAGGGGTTATTTTTTCCTAGTAATCTAAGAAATTCAATCCCTTCAAAAAAAAATTGAGCGAAAAAAGTGAAGCTTTATCCTAATTTATAATTATACTCCGTAGAAATTATATTATATAAAAATTATCCAATAAAGTTAAGTATTTTTAGTTGAGGATATAATTAATATAATATATATTTTTTATTTTTCTTCTTTTCACTTTTTTCTTCCATATCAAATAAAAGAAAAGTGTATTACTTCTATTTTCCACCTCTCCTACTAAACACAAAGAAAAATATGGATGAAAAGTATATCTCAACTCCCTTTTTTCTTTTACTTTTCCATCATTCTTACCTAAGCATTGTTGTACTATCCCCCCTTCCTCATTTTTTTGCACAAAAGTATGTTTAAATATCTCTACTATATCTCTACTATACAATGTCAAAACTAGGCTTCACCGTGAAAAATTTTCGTTCCAAAAATACCCTTCAACATACTTAGTAATTAAAAAGAATACCTACAATAAATTCCACTGACAACCATTTAAGAGATGCAATAATGACAACCATTTACGGAAATCAAAGGGTTCATGCTACTTGCTAAGTCTTTTAAATTGTTACCAAAGAATTCAAAGGTTTGAACCATTAACCTATATAATTAAAAGCAGTAAAAATAAACTAACTCATCAACATCATTCACTCCAATATACGTGCAAAGCACGTGCATATATACTAGTAATAATTAATTGAATATTAATTATATAGTAAACTTGGATTTGGCATGGAGATATTAATGATTAATTGAAGATTTTTAACAATTCTTTTTTTAATTAATAGAATCTTGCACTTGTGGTTTATTAATTTACTTGAAGGCTATTCATTAGTTTGTATGATTGTCAAGGCAGTTCATGATCAATGATTTCCTGAAAATGTTTTGTCATGCTTGTCCAGCTGTCCATGTCAAAGAGGAGGATCACACTGCGAATTAAAACTCTTGTAACTGTCCAGTTGTAGTGGGTGGAGAACGGCACTTGTCAAAAATTCATCTAAAGAAGGATGCGATAATAATTCCATGCTTTTTAATACTTTTATCATAATATTGTATCCCTTTGCTTCTAAGCTACACTCTCATTTAATGTTCCCCTTATAATTTATCGGCATTATCGTCGGGACGAGTACGCATATGGATTACCAAAGCTTATAAAGTGTTAACAAAGTTTGATGATCGACAATCAACTCATGCCACTATCCGAAGCAATCATCACCAAATTTTCAGCTAAGATAGCTATTAACAAGGACGGACATTTTTGTAAACCCTACCTAGTGTCATGAAATTTAGTGTTTTTTGTCTACAACATTTCGATTCGTGTGGTACACAATTTCTTCTCGAAGATTCGTGTAAATCTTTTTCAAACGCTTAATTAGACTGCTAAGTTGAGAATAAAAAAGGAGAAGAAAGAGAGAGAGAGAAATATTGAAAAAGTTCACCATATTATAGAGAGTTTACAACTTCTTGAATGATAATTAATAAATGAGTTCTCATATTTTATATAGCCTCCAGGGTTATACATGAAAGGCTAAGATTATGTCACGTGTCCACCAATTAATGGTTGAAAATTTCTAAAATCTAGATATTACAATAAAATATCTACATAATAGCCATCTAGAAATGGTATGAATATTCATGAAGCTTATAAATGCAAGAAATACTCCAAGAATTTTTGTATGAATATCCAAACAATTTTTCCAAAAAACTCCATAAAATTTTAGTGTATTTCAGAAACTTCTCGCAACTAACCGCCGGCTTGATGACAACATTGTCTGGATAGAAAAATCTTGGACGTGACATACCGCTACAAAACATTTTCAGGAAATCATTGATCATGAACTGCCTTGACAATCATACAAACTAATGAATAGCCTTCAAGTAAATTAATAAACCACAAGTGCAAGATTCTATTAATTAAAAAAAGAATTGTTAAAAATCTTCAATTAATCATTAATATCTCCATGCCAAATCCAAGTTTACTATATAATTAATATTCAATTAATTATTACTAGTATATATGCACGTGCTTTGCACGTATATTGGAGTGAATGATGTTGATGAGTTAGTTTATTTTTACTGCTTTTAATTATATAGGTTAATGGTTGAAACCTTTGAATTCTTTGGTAACAATTTAAAAGACTTAGCAAGTAGCATGAACCCTTTGATTTCCGTAAATGGTTGTCATTATTGTATCTCTTAAATGGTTGTCAGTGGAATTTATTGTAGGTATTCTTTTTAATTACTAAGTATGTTGAAGGGTATTTTTGGAACGAAATTTTTTCACGGTGAAGCCTAGTTTTGACATTATATAGTAGAGAAATCTTGGACGTGACATACCGCTACAAACACACATCAATCTCTAATTTTTTAGGCTATAGGAGGGAGAAAGAAATCATCTTGCATTCATTATTAACTATTTATTTTTAACGAATGAAACAAAGGAGCAACTCGTACTTAAGTATTTATTATTAACCCACGTTAGCCTCCAACATATGACGCAGGTTAAAGAATATAGAATATAATATTTCTTGATGATGTCCTCTATCAGTACCTGTAGGAATCTTCTTTACTCACAACTGCTTGCTCATTGGCTGTCCATTTGCCATAAAATACTAATTCTACAATCCGAAGACCAGCTCATAATTGAGTAGTTGACACTCTATCCGTGTATATAAGCACAAGAGGAAAGAAAGCCGAGAAGAGAAAAAGGAGAGAGAGAGAGAGCAAGAGCAAGAGCAAGAGCAAGAGCAGAAGCAACATCAAGAAGATGGATTGCTGCATATGTAGTCCCGTGGCCTCCATCTACAGGCCCCCAAGGAATACCATATGCGCAAACTGCTACGAAGGAGCCAGGCGCATGATTGCTTTTTTGAAGGAGATTGATGGCAAGGAGGGTGAAGCCAATACTTCAACAAATTCCCATGGGTTGAGACTCAATCCATCCAAGGCAAGCAAGCTCTATAACAAATGAAATCAAGCTTTTCTTTTTCGCGGCTTCAAGTGTTTTTCGATGTTCAAACTTAATTCAACATTCCAAAATTGGCTTAGTTTCTTCTGGTCCTGTTATGCTTATCTTATAATCCAAGCCAGTTCTTCCTTAACAACCAAGCTTATTATCAATTTATGATGGCTGCTAATGATCCTTATATATATATATATATATATATATATATATATATATATATATATATATAGCTTCTCTTATGCTTAAAACTTTGTGTTAACTAAACCTTATAGATATAATCAAAACAAGTATGAGGATTAAGATGTGATGGGAACCTCATGCTCTGTTTTAGGGGATATCAGATGCATTCAAGCAGATGAAGGAGATGAAAGCGACCGAAGAAAGGATGAAGGAGAGGTTGAGTTTCATCGATGACCTTGTGTCTGCACTCAATGATGGAATCCATACAGACAGTCTGATACAACCTGGAAGTGGGCCTCCTATACCTGCACACAGAGCTTTGCTGGTGAGCTGCTTCAATCATTAAGCTACTAAATTTAGTTTATAGTTGCGTAAGATTAAGATTTAGCTTATAGTTTTAAATGTCTTAAACTAAACCAAGGAATATCAAACAAAATCTTTATACTTTCAAGGGGAAGGAACAGCACAATAAAATATTTAAGCAAAGAGTGGAAAAACTCCATCAGCAAAGCTCTTGAAAGTATAAAGATTTTGAAGCATGCTATATGACAGATGCATCTTCAAATCAAATATGAAATATAAAATTAGCTAATTACCCTCAGAAGCATAAAGCAGTAAGGTTAGGAAAATAGGAAAAGTGTGTTTCAATTAACTTACATAAGGTTTTCACTTTTCACACACGCCAAAAAAACCCTATAGGAACCAAGGTTTGTTGTATCTGTATCGGAATCCGACCCTTCCTTGAGTATCGGAAATGGTGGTATCGGTTGTTTCGGATCGGTGTACTAGATTTTTTTGGCATCGGAAAGCAAATAATTATTATATTTTAGAAAAAAATATTTTATACATCTAGGCATAATTGTAAATATTTTCTATGTTGTTTCTTAGAAATTTTGTAATTGAATGAAATAGTAGTCACCGCCGTCGATTGCTTATAGCTAAATTTTCTTCTTTTATACGCTTTTACAACATTACTATGCTTTTACACCCTTGTTGATTGATCTTTTTTGTGTTCAATTTTCTTCGACGAATTAACGGGAAAAGAGACCCCCAATGTCGGTATCGGTCAGTATATGTCGGTATCGGATCAGGTCCTCAGGACATATCAAACAATATCGATATCGGCCGTATCGGATCGGTATCGGCCGATACTACAAACTATGCTAGGAACACATAAAAATAAATAAATAAATAAGAGAACCCACTTTTAAGAACTCGATGCCTATGTTAATGCTAACTGAAATGTTCTCATGGCCTATCTAGTCATGCCAAAAGAAAAGAGTATAATTAACTTTACTGGGCTTTCCAGAAACAAATATACGCATCAAGAAACCAAGTCATGACTTATCATGTATAATGCAAATAAAATAGCTGAACTGGATTTGAAAGGAAGCAACAAAACAGTTTTATGATTCTAGAAAGAGCAGTATATATAATGTGTGGCGGTGATATGACAAGATACCTGGCTTTCCTGTGGAAAAATTTAAAATGCATCATAAAATTTAAAATGCATCATATATAAGAGTACAAGCGTACACCAAATAATACAATTAAAGTATCTGAACTGGATTTGAAATGATATATATAGTTTTATATACATCAGTGATGACCAGATACCTGGCTTACCTGTCAAACAATTTAAAATGCATCATATATAAGACTGCAGGCTTATACCCAATAATACAATTAGAATAGCTGAACTGGATTGGAAAGGAAGCAATAATAGCAGTTCTTTGATTCTAGAGAGAGCAGTAAATCTATTTAAGTGTCTACTTAATACTTGATAATTATTTATTTAAACCTTTCTCCACAGAGCTTAACCCTTTTTGGCAAACAATACCTGATAATCTCCACCTGCGGTGACTGGTGAGGTTTGTATCCTGACAAGTTGGTGCTTTGATGAAATGTAAAATAACCATTGTTCTGACAAGCTCAATCTGGTAGATTGTGGATCAATGGAGTCAAACCCCTGAATATCTAAAGTAACTAATGTCTAAGTAGAGTTTTTCTTTCTTTGCCCCTGTCCTGCCCAAGGATCCAAATCTCGTGAAGTCCAGGAAAGCCAGGCTGCACTGTAGGGGATTGGTGAGAATTTGCATACAAAATCCCATCAATCCCCTACTACACTAGTAGGTCCTATATATATGGTAGATTCACGCCCAAGATCTAGTCTACAAGACTTCGAACCCAGACCTGGTCCTTCTATGCTTGATCTATTGATATCATGTTAAGATGATATATTATGATACAAGAAAATATGAAAAAAATGCTAGAAAGTGGAAATCAAGTGTACTGATATTCATCCTAGAGAGTTCACCATAAATGATAAACCTCTGTTTCTTCCATTTCAGACCTGTAAACAATATGACCTGTAACATAATGGTTCCTTGCAGGCAATAAGGTCCGAAATTTTCAAAACAGTGTTATCCTCAGATGAATGCAAAGCCCCAGCAGGAGACACCATATCCCTTCCTGAGCTGAGCCACGAAGAGGTTCAATGCCTCCTGGAGTTCCTTTATTGTGGAACCCTGAAGCCCAACAAAAGAGCACAAACTAATGCATGCTCGTTGCTTATAGCCGCAGACAAGTACAATGTTCCCTTCCTCAAGAAATTCTGTGAGGAGCTGATCCTTCAATCGTTGGCCCCTTGCAATTCACTCCAAGTTCTCGAGGTTGCAGACACTTGCTCCAATATAAAGCTAAAGGAGCACGCAATGGAAACCATCGTGAAGCATATGGAGGACGTGGTGCTATCTGCAGCCTATGATTCCTTTGCTCTGAAAAATGGGCATTTGTCCGTAGAGATTACGAGGGCACTGCTCATTGAGATGAAGAAGGCTAAAAGAACAGAACAAGGGATGGAGCTAAGGGTGGCAATGAACACCAATAATGCCCTAAACCAACCTGAAATGATTCAAATATCCGATTTTGGGTATAGACTTCCATCCACATAGAGGTTTGTGGTCTAATTTGCACAAGTTTCCAATAATCATTGTATTTTGAAAGACATCTTGTACAGATATTCTGTGTATCACCATATCGAATAAAAAGCATACATAACATTTAGGTCTGCTTGGCAATTGTTGGGTAGCAGTTATGAGATATTTTTAGAGTACCGGTAATGAGCGGTTATGAGGGATCCGATTTTGGATAGTTTTAAGTAGTGACTTTTAAACCAGTTCAGTTCAATCCATGCTTGTTAATTCATTAAGGAGCGGTTATGAAAGTTTTTACAAGAATTAAATTACCAATATATCCATATATAAACAAAAGCTCTCACAAGTTTCATTTCTGATGTTAAAATCAGCTTAATGCATGATTTTTGGAGATCTCTTTCTAGGTGTGTATCATACAGTGTTAAACTTCGACAACAATCAAATATGATTTGTGAATGCTGCATGAAGAGAAACTTTTTGTGCATTGCATTTACTACATAATTATATTTTTTAGTGAGATTATAAATGGAATAAAATAATATAAACTTTCAAAATCCGTCGATTTTGAGTGTTTATAAAGACACTCAAAATTACACTATACTTGGAAGATTTTTGAGCCGACCAAAACTAGTGCTTCAAAAATATTAACAAGCAAGATTTTTTTTCAAACATTTCATACATGGCTGACTCAAAAACGGGTGAAAACACCGTTGCCAAGCAAAACCTTAGGCTCAAAATGTTACTATAGTACTGGGCTGGACATGATTTAAGACCTACGGGGATTTCAACCAAAGTGAAAGGTCATGTACGAACTTCCAATTTCAGCTGATTGCACCCTATCCCATATAGGATCTACCCGAATATAATGTCCTACATGAAAGCAAGGAAAAACATTGAAAAATGACGAGAAACAATGAGTATGTCAAAAAAACGGTAATTTGAGAAAAGAATAAACCATTCACATCTTGTATTTGTTCCAAACTATCAGATACTTGAACCACCAAATATCAAGGTAATTGAGTCGTAACGAGGAAAAAAAAAAAACTTTTCAAGGGGATCCTACGCCTAAACATAGGTAAATGCGTGTCTAGAAGTCATTCAACATCTTAAAACTCTGTTGCTTCTTCTCAGGGCATGGGTAGAATGCAATACTAATATGCAAAATTGGGGCTAACCGTACTTGATCCTAAACGGCTAAACCTAGCATGTCTAGAAGGCTCACGCTCAAGCAGTACTTGGCCCAACTCGAGCACTACTTCATAAGCAATCCTAGAGCAAACTCTTGAGATGCTCGTGAGCCAACTCGAGCTCAGGATTGAATATAGTCGCTAACTGCACTCATTGAGAATTAATGTTGCATACGCATCCATACGTCTATATTTCAGGCAATATATCAACCATTCAGTCAAAATTACACAATGAAAATAACTCTCTGAGCCTCTCTCTAAATATCAACGATCTTCAACTACATCCAACACATATATATTCTAAATAAGACAACTTTGAACTTTGAACACCTATATTTCACAATTTGGATCACCAATAATATATATATGAATCTCTAAAAAAATGTGAGTTTTTCCATTGGGAGTAAGGAGGATCTTCCGATTCATACTTTCCATTCGAAGCACAAATGAACCGAAGCACAAATAGAACAGAAGAAATCAAATGGCAAACTTCAATAAGAAAGAAATTTTGTACCTTCATTTCTGAAGACTAATGGACCATCCTTGCTTCGAAGCTCTAAAAAATGTCGCCCATTTTCATCCCTTAAACGTACCAACACCCTAGGTATTTCTTCTTTTCTAGGGTTTCGAAATCGTATGAAATAGTTTCGCGAAGCCGAATCCTTGATTTAAATAAAGGAATCAAATAATAGCCCAAAACAATGACTCAAATCAAATAATAGGGTTTAAAAATGAAATTAAATGAAAAAAATATAAATATCTTAAAATCAAATATTTTGGCCTATGCAGGTCTCGAACCTGCGACCTTCGCGTTATTAGCACGACGCTCTAACCAACTGAGCTAATAGGCCATTTGATTTAAGTTATAGTACGCTTAAACTTAGTATAAGTCATCATGGGCTGCGCTAAAGCTTGACTCTGCAGAAATGTTGTTTGTTTTTGTTTGTTTTTCCTAAGAGGTAACTTGGAATTTTATTTTGAAGTCGCAAGTACAAAATCATGGTGGCGATTCTTGAACCACTTTAAGAATTTTAAAATATCAAAAACTGTTTGGTTAGACTGGGATTTGTGGTTGAATACAATCTCTTTTCCCAAAAAAAATTGTTTGGTAGAAAGTGGAAGAGTAGGACAATTCAATTCGTTTCACTTCTCATGTTTGGCTTCGTTACTCAATCCATTGGCATCCTTCCTCGACGACGATGACGGTACCGACGGTGGCATGGCATGCCATGCCAGCACACTATCAAACAATTGGTTCCCAAATCTTCATATACAAATTTCTGAATAAAAAAATTAACAATTAAAAAAAAAAAAAAACTTAATTGCAACTTGATATTCTCAACTATCACTATTGTTCAACTTGATACCCTCAACTTTGATAGATAGTAACTTAATATTCTATTTCAACAAATATTTTTAACTTGATACAAAAAAATTTATTTATTTCTAAACTACCCTCTCCAACAAATCCCCTTCCCCAGGCCCGTCGCACGTCTGCCCGCCCGCGCATCCACCCTACCCGCATCTTGGAAGAGAAGGGGGGAGAAGAAGGGGAGGGGCAATTTGGTCCAATTTTCTTTTCAGGATATCAAGTTGGTACCTATAAAAGTTAAGGGTATCAAGTTGAAAAACAATGATAGTTGATGGTACCAAGTTACAATTTAGCCAAAAAAATCCAAGCATTATCACCAATCTTCATATACAAAGCACATTATCACGAAATATCCACATTTCCATCTTCTCTTCGTCGTCGTCATTTGTAGTTGTTGTCGACAGTGACAACGACCTATACGACGTTTCCAACGAAATTGGTCTCTATGATCAGCTTCATCTGGACCACCTCCACAGTGGCAGCCTCGTCGATGATGTCCGTCGCCAACTGTGAGTAGTAGGCCCAAAACCGCTTCACATAACGCGAGTACTACACCGCCAGCCACTACAATCGGAGGAAGGATCCGACGAAGGCGGTCGTGGTGGACTAGACCGCGTATCTGGTTGAAACGGGAGATCATGGGAAATGGTCAGATAATCAGAAAAATTCATCGCGAAAAGGAGATAGAAAAAATTGAGAGATTTTCTTCCGAAAATTCACGAGTCCCTAATTAAAAAGAAGTAAGTGAAATTGACACGAATACATTAGCCACAAATTAATATCTATTAGAATTAAAAATCCAACCACCACTCTCACTTCTTTACCAAAGAGTGGATGTGAGCAATTTTGGCTCAAATCCTATGTTAACCGGAATTCAAGCTCATTATTTTCTTCCTACCAAACAACCTCTTATTGTAGCAATGAGAGCTTAGTTTGCTTTCAAAATTTGGGTTTGCTTCTCGGAAACAATAACAATACCAAACCAGGCCCAAGTTCGGCAACGTGTATAGTTGACTCCTAACTAATAAAGTTCTAAGTTGAACCACGTACCACCGATGTAATATTCCGTTCCGCACGGTGGTGTTGATTTGGACTTGTAATTATACAGAGGAATCACTTTGATATCTATGTGATCAAGACAAAAAGACAGTTAGTAAAATAATAAGTCACTTTGATCGTGTTTTCATTTATCTCCATTTCTTAATAGAAATAACTTTTATTAGTCTTCGTTGTTATATTCCTATAGATCAGTGATGCTAAAAATAAAAGAACTAAGATAAAAGACACATTGTGTATGCTTTAATTCTTGTTGATTTGTTTATAACTAAGTGGCGATGATGACTAAATGAACTTGTTGTCAAATAAGAAAAATTGCATATATAGAAAATGAATTCTCATCTAATTAGTTGTTCTAGGGAAGTAAAATTCTTTGGAAACTTTAGAGTTGTTATGGATGATTTGAGACCATTGAGTCGCCATCGATATTGTGGCATGCACCATTGAGTCGCTAGTTATATTAATCCTGGAATGGAAATGTGGTTTACAAGATACGGTTCGAGAATTGTGAAATATGAAATAAGAATGCATGTGTTGATAAAAAAAGATTATTTCAAGTTCTATTATCATGCATGTTATGTTTATAACTAAGTTGTATATGCATGCATGGTTATAAACAACTTGTGCACAAAAAATTTAGCTCATCAGACGGTGTTAGCGGTCAGAGAATCGTTTCGATCTAAGAGAAACATGGATAATTGATGTAGACGTATAAGCACATGGATTACGTAATCTATAGTGGGACTAGCTATCAGCACTGAAAAGTTCGTCTCATGTCTGAAAATCTAAAGTCCGGCACTGCACACATGAGAAAATTAAGAAATTTCAAAAACTACAGTCTAAAATCTAATGCTGAAAAGAAATTAAATTACGTCAAATATGAACATTATGTTGGAATAGACTGGAGTAAGAATCCCCCTTAGCCCTAAGGTGGCTACATCTTTGCTCTTTGAATCTGCCTGTAAATAGAGTCAGTCAATTAACATCAAAATTCTATATCCAATATATGTAGATGGAACCTTTTTGGCGTTTGTACTTGGAACAAACTTTAATAATATATATGAATCTTAAAATATGTCAGCCTTTTCACTCAAGATGGCAATTTGTCATTGTTCTAAAGAGCAAGGAGGATGTTAGGATTCAGCTGCATTCAATGAATAAATAGAACAAATGAAATCAAATGGCGAACTTCATTAAGGAAGAAATTCGACCTTGATTTCTAAAGATTATGGACCCCTGACATGTTCAGATGCACCGACACATTAAACACAGTGTATAGATAGTCATTTTAATTTGAGAGCTCAACATAAATGACATATAAACCTATGTTTCTACCTAATTTTTTTTTTTTGGGGGTTATTTAGTTTTAGGGTCACGTGTATTATTGAAAATTTGAGTTTAGGACTCCATGGTTTTCGAAATAGGATTTGGGTCTCGTCTTAACGGTGTAATTGGTTGACCGTCCAAAATGGAAACATAAACTCAAATTTTTGAATACTATACGAGATCCTAAAACTAAATGAAAATATGTGAGGGTTGTATGACTTGTGTTATTTAATTTTATATAGTGAAAATTGTACCACTTATGTTATTTAGTTTTGTCACGACCAACCGAGAATGAGATTTGTGATGCTGTTTTGTCACACGACTCTCGGGAACTCTTGAATTGCAAGCATTCAACAATTAATACAATCCGGATAAGAGACATCCGACAATACACGATGCCTACGAAGCAGTCTCCATCGAAACTGCCGTCAAGAGAGTTGTGTGGTTGTTGAGATCATGATAGAAGCAAATAACAGTATCAAATCTTATTCTTGATTGGTTATGGCAAAACTAAATAGTACGAGTCACACAATTCTCACCGTGTAAAACTAAATAATCCAAAATTTTAGGATCTCGTATAATATCCAAAATTTTATTCTATGTCTCCAATTTGGACTGTTAACGAAGTCCACCGTTAAGACGAAATCTAAACTCTATTATGGACATTATGAAAATTTAAACTCAAATTTGATAATATATGATATCCTAAAACTAACTAACTTTTTTTTTTTTTGGGGCATACTTCTAAGACTTCGATTTTGCACAACCTCCTCTGCTAGAACAACTCTTTAGGTCCAGCGTGATTCCACAAAAAATGGAAGTCACGAATGATCTCTCAAGCCGACTCACACTAAAGATCAAGGAACAATCAATTAAAATTAATTTCGAATATAACAATGCAACCGTCAGGACCGTGTCAATGGCTTCTTAATTGCTCCATTATAAGTCTAAAGGACCACGCAACACCATCAGAAAGCATAGGCATAACATGATGTTATCTGCAGCCTATGATTTGTTGGCACTTAAAAGATCAGGGCAATATTTGTCTGTGGGGACTGACTACTACTTATGACTGCTATCATGGAAATTCTTTTTTTGTTTGGTTTTGATTTCTTTTTGTTAATTTTGCAGTCCACGCACGTCGTCGTGACTTCATGATTACGTAACACCTTCGTCTACGAGTAGTTGACTCGTAACAAACTTCCAATCTGAACCACGACCACAACGTTGTACCGGTCAGTGGCTCTTGATTCTGTACGTACGGATAAGTACCGAGAAAAGAGAGTTGACATGAACACAAAAATTTAAGTTGTTCAGCGTCATGGCTGCTACCACAGTCAAAGATGGAACTGCATCCCACCCTTGATACAAACAAGATACGCTGCAAATTATGATATATATGTCGGTCGGTCTCACTGAATTATTTTTCCTCTCTCCGATCATTAAATTATATGAGAAGATGTACATGTATATTTTTTTTATACAATTTTATAATTAGCATGAAAGGTAGACGCTAAGAACGATACACAAAATATTTTTTTTCTTTTTATTACTTTAACTAGGCGCTGCAACAAATATGTAACGAACCTAAAAAATCAACAATACAATAATTAATTAATCAACATTACTGATAACTGGACAATTGTCACTTGGGAACAAATCAGCTTAGGCATTATTTTCTCAACCTACAGATAGGTCGTATGCTTTGAATAAGTAGCGGAAAATTAACGTGTTCACCTTAATTTATTTATTTATTTTTGTTTTTTTCTTATTAAAAAAAATTATTTTTTTATAAACAATAAACATGTTTCACATATTTAATATGCAATTTGTAAAAATAAAAGCATGTTTGATGAACTACAAAAATACAAATTTATTTATTTTTTGAATGCATATATATCATACCATCTACATCCCAAATTTATTTATTTATTCTTTCCTATTTTTGTTTATGACAATATGTTAAACAACTTTTTTTTTTCTTCTCATTTTTACTATTTTTAAATTTTATATCTTTAGCTTCCAAAAACAAAAATATATACATACCCTTTGCAAATTTGTTTTTCTAATTTTGTTTTTATATATATTCAGTTTTTTTAAAACAATAAATATAAAAAAAATTAATACCAAATGGGCCCTTAAAGGACAATATTGCAAATGACTCAACTGAATAACTTGAAAGAAAAATACCGTGATGTGATGCACAACCAATGAGGAGACAATATATTACATTGCAGTAATATGTTGAAATCAGTTCTTTCCAGTTTGGATACTAATTGATACAATTTGTAGAAAAGGAAAATGCTGCAATTTAATTTGATGCCTAATGTGTAATTGTACTATTATTTTAAAAATGCCGCATTTTTAGTTTTTTATATATACTAATTGTACTATTATTCTATTACATGCCCCCAGCACCATCCAATCCAAATTTCTGGGTTAGCATATGAATTTGCTATGTTAATCTTCGGATTATTTATACTAATTATTCCTAAATTTTGTACTTACTACACAAGGTATCCTTATTTCTTAATTAATTACACTGATCATCCCTATGTTGTATATTTATTACATGAGATACTCTTACTTTGAGTTAAAAATAAAAAGTTAAAACACTAACTACCCTATTTTTAGTTTTTTTTTGTAAATGAAGGAATGGTCAGTGTAATTCGTTTAAAAGTAGGAATATTCGTGTAATAAGTTAAAAACTTAAAAATAGGTGGTATAAATAACCATCTTCTGTTCCATTTTCTTTCGGTATGCATGTTATCTTCAACTGCTAGCCGGCAGATACACTGTGGTGGATTATTATTTGGACACGTGAGTTCCATTCGTAAATTCGTAGTGGGATTTCTGGACTCGATAGTGTAGTAAACTTTTTTTTTCCTCCTGTTGTGACTGTACGTGCCTCCCTGCTACTACAATATACATCTTGACTCAATCGTCCTGACCCCTTGATCAATCCTTGTCAAAATCCTGAAGCCAATTCTTCCTCTAACATTATGTTGGAGTTTTTATGTGAAGAATTAAGTGTGGTGTTAAGAAAAGAACACAAAGAAGTAAAGAACAAGAAATATTTTTAGGCTGAAGATTTGATGTTTTTACTAGAGGTTTTACTTGCTTGATTGCTTGCTACACTTCAATCCTTTGCTTACATAGCTATTTATAGAACTCAAGATACATCAAGAGCAATGAAAATGACTCTTAGTTTTTCTAAATACATTCATGCATGCAACAATGAACTTGACTCATTGGTTTTACACAAAACTCTTCAAACTTCTTCATGGTCAAGTCTTCATCTTGGAACCAATGTGTTTCTTTATTGAATATTATGAATTAAATATTTTCAACACATTATCTTTTAACATACAACAACGCTGCATTGGCAGCGCAGTGCTAGCAACGGCAGCGACGATGGAACAGCCGGACACGAAGCAGTACTCCGCAGCTTGCTAGCATTGCGCTAGCAAGAGCGCTAGACACAACGCTTTTTTGTTTAACATATGTATATTCGGTACAATACACCAATGTTGGATAATTAGTACTGGGAACAACTATTCTATAGGCACCTCTTTTAGATTGTATATTAGTGTGACAAGATTTATATTCCAAGTAAATTATAGACAAACATTCTATATTTTTGGAAATTAGATTTTCTAAAAAATTATATTTTTATATTTGATGAATATATAAATAGTTTAGAAAAATAAAATAAAAATTAAAACAAAAAAACAATTGAGACATTCTTGAACAAAAGGAAAAAGAAATTTTTTTTTTAAAAAAAAACTAGCAAAAATATTGAAAAGAGTATAGAAAAAAAAATACCCAACAAAAAATATATCCACCTATTCTTAGAGATATCGAATTCCCATATCAAATTGTAAATCTGAATATTTGAAATTTCCGAAAATAAAAATGGAAAAGGTAAACGAAAAATAGAAAGAGTTTTCCAATCCAAAAAAATTATTCATCATTTAAAACGCAACATAAAGCATAAAATGGTCATTATCCATCATTTAAAACCAACCATTCCTTATGCGAACGAATGAGAACGTAAGAGTATGAAACAGGTAAATTGTTCATCACTTCCACATCGAAATTAAGCCCGCCCGCCACACATAAACGAAACCGATTTCACATTCAGTGCCATTAACGAACAAAAGCCAGAATCATCCATCTCACACTACACATTACACGCTCGATCAGTGCAGTGGGAAACATAGAGCAGCTAGCAAATGAAAGCAACAAATAGAGAGAGTCACTCACTCAATTCATTAGCTAGCTAGCTATCGATCTATCGGGGCTATAAATTAACACTGAAACAAACGTTGATAAGAAATAAATAATTGTCGCGCGCATGCAACAATTAACAGTATCTATCATGTACTGTAATCGTTTGTTCCCGTGGCTGGCGCTGGTCGGCATCATCTGGCTCCAGGCGACCAGCAGCACCAACACCGACTTCCCGGCCTACTCCTCCCAGCTCAAGTCCCGCCTCTCCATCACCCAGGTCCAGCTCAACAACCTCGCCGTCGCCTCCGACGCGGGAAAGCTCTTCGGCTGGCTCTGCGGCGTCGTCGCCAACTCCTTCCCCCTCTGGTCCCTCCTCGCCCTCGGCTCCGCCATCGGCCTCGTCGGCTACGGCGTCCAGTTCCTCTTCCTCGCCAACAAACTAGTCCCCCTCTCGCTCTCCTACTGGCACTACGTCCTCCTCCAGCTCCTCGCCGGCAACAGCATCTGCTGGTTCAACACCGCCTGCTACGTCGCGGCCATGAGGACCTTCCCGCTCGACAGCGGGCTCGTCATCGGCCTGGCCACCACCTACACGGGCCTCACCGCCAAGATCTACGTCACCATGGCGCAGATTCTCAACGGCGGCAGCGACGGCGACAACAGCGTCTATTTGCTACTGAACTGCGTGGTCCCGCTCGGGTTCGGCCTGCTGGCGGCGCCGTTTCTCGCCGAGACGAAGCCCGCGTTGAAGGGAAACGGCACGGGGCTGCTCGCGGTCTTCGTGGTCGCGTGCGCGACCGGCGCGTACGCGGTGGCGCAGACTCTCGCTCCGGCTCTGGGCGCGTCCCTGGTACTCCCCTCGGCGATGCTGTTGGTCATGGTCGGGTTGGTGTGCTTAGCGCCCTTACTGAGGGCGTGGGAGATACTGCTGAGGGGGAATAGGAGGAGGAATGCGGTGGCGAACGTAGTACTGGAGGATCATGTGGACGGAGGCGGAATCGCACAAGTAAAGGAAGTAGTGCGGGCCGGAGGAAGTGAGCAAGTGACGAATAGCGTGGGAGGAAGAAGAGAGCACGGGGTGTGGTGGCTAGCGAGGAGCGTCGACTTTTGGCTCTACTTCTTGGTGTATCTGACCGGTGCAACAATGGGGTTGGTGTTCGGGAACAACTTGGGTCAGATTGGCCACTCTCGAGGAGTGCACGACAGCCGCCTTCTGCTCTCGATCTATTCCTCCTTCGGCTTCTTCGGGAAGCTATCCGCAGCTCCATTGTCCCTCTTGTCGAGGTTCGTACGTACGTACATCTTTTCAAAACTGTAACGATCACAACGTATCAATCCAATTAACAACATCCAGTATCTTTATATCAATCAGTATGTATTTTTCAAAGCTTAAAAGTATTGTTCGCAGAGTCGTCACATAATATTGCTTATGATGGGAGACTTTCGTAGGAATAGACACTATTCAAATCTTTTTTTTAGAAACTTAATTTTCAATTCGGTAGAAATGACATATCAAATTAAATCGCTCTAAGGCCATGATTTCATTCATTAGTGTGCAGTGCCATCACAACTTATAACATGTCATGATGTCACGTTGATGTGCCAAAGTATGGATTAATCATCAACATATTACTCCTGATACTACTTTTTGACCACACTCTGTGTTTCAGTGGGACTCCCCCAGACACCCAGGACTATACCTTCCCTTATTATCCAATTTGCTAATTCCTAGACTATATTTAACTAATATTTCAAATGCTGATTATTTACTGGTAGCTAATATAATTAGTTTATGTTTATTTCGTACACCTACCGTTAATTGTTCGAGTCCAAAATTTCAATAAAAGTTGAGAATTATTGTCAAGTACTGTTCACTACACCACTTAGTTATCAGTGGTGTATGCGCTATGAGTGTTCTTAGATTATTACTATTATTGAATATCAGTTATCACAAGGCCTAAGAGAATCGATCATCGTACTGCTACAGGTAGGTACAAATTAAGCCTACATTTTGGGAAACCCCCAAATGACTCACTCAATTGATACAACACTCAATATTGTAATGTTTCTTGCAAACAAGAAAAAGTTGGATTATTTAGTTCTATGATCTTATATAATATTAAATTTTATATTTAAGTCTCCATATAATTTATAATAAGATTCAGATCTAGTCTATTGTCCAAAATAGAGATCTAAATTTTTTTTGAATATGATATAAGACCCTAAAACTAAATGAAAATATGTGAGAATAGCTAGTGTGACTTGGATTATTTAGTTTTATATGGTGGAGATTGAGTGACTTGAGTTATTTTCTGTCCGTGAGGTCGTGGCATGTTGGTTACGATGGAGGGCTCACGTACGTGAAGATAGACACGGTTCGAATTCTTCCTTGAAAACTTAGTTCCTAATCCGGTAGAAAGGACATATCAAAAGAAAGAAAGACATTGTTGTTTACTTCTATCATGATTTCAGCAGCCACACAACCCTCCTAACCACATTTTCGACGGTGACGAATTCATGGTCATTGCGTATCGTCATATGTCTCTCGTCCTAATCGTATTTTTGAATGCTTGCAATTCAAAAGTTCTGCAGGATTGTGTGGCTGCTAAGATCATGATAGAAGCAAACAAATGTGCACAAAAATACCATGAGTTTCATAGTTTTAGGATCTAGTATAATATTTAAAATTTGTATTTATATTTTCTTGATGGTCAGTACAAGTAAATAGTTAGGTCGACGATATCTAAACTCTGTTTATGGAAGAATAATCCGTGAAGCAATGACCAACTTAAAGACTAATTTGTAATTCTTAAACAGAATCTTCACGACATTAAGGAAGAATGATCCGTGAACCTGACAGAAGAGTTCTTAAACAAACTTCCTTTCATATCATTGACACTGGCTTGTGCCACATGGCAACCGTCCATTGGAAGGGAGCCACAGATTTTATGGCCGTGGGTTCTATGCTAGTAGAGGGTCCAATGGATAGCCGTCACGTCAGGCAGTTGACGGTCACACCAACGAACCGAAATGTATTTTTTTTCCTATATGTTAAATCTGACATGACTTGATTCTTTTGTGCAGAAGCAAGTACATGGTGTCGAGGCCCGCATCCGTCGCGATACTGATGGTACCGATTGCCGGCTCCTTCTTCCTTCTCCTCGTTCCAAACACCGTCTCCCTTTTCATCGGCACGGCCGCCATTGGTGCGTGTTCCGGTGCAATAACCTCGATCGCGGTCTCGATGACGTCCGACCTCTTCGGTCCACAGCATTTCAGCGTGAACCACAACATCGTCGTCGCAAACATTCCCCTGGGTTCTCTCGTGTTCGGCTATATCGCCGCCCTCATCTACGACCAGGAGGGAGGAGGAGGGGACGGATTGTGCGTCGGAGTCCGATGCTACCGGACGACGTTCATCATATGGGGATCAATTTGCACCTTTGGAACAGTACTCAGTTTTGTTCTATATATCAGGACTAGGAGGTTCCTTGCCAAAAATTGATGGGTGGTACATATATATATAGTTCACACAGCATGTACATGAATATGTATAGGTTTCGGTCCAAATTTTGAACATAGGTTTGGTTCACACTAACCTTGTATTGTATTGAAGGATATTACAAAAAGAGCAGAGAATACTTCGTCTCCCAAAAAAAAAAAAAAAAAGAGAGGAGATAATAGTACTCCCACTCAATTAGCACTTGAGCATCTATAAATATATTTCATAAGTAATTTGGATAATTGATCTCAAATAAGTTATGGACACTGATAAATTCTTGGGGTAGTTCTTATTTTTTACATTTCATACACGACTTGTATCCGCATCAAATTTCTACTCTTTTCTACTTTTATAATAAAACTTAAAAATGGCTTAAAATTGAGTCGTCTAAGTCCTATGTCAATAATCCACACTATTTTTTTACAAAAATAACTAATTATTTAACTACATAATATTATTTATTTACAACTCAATGTTTCTAACTCAAGTGATTAAGGTGGGAAGATATTTATCTTATTTGTTTGAATTTGATTTCTAGAAATAACAATATTTATAATAATTTTATATTTAAATATTTTTAATAAAAAAAAAAATTGTACACACCATACATGTACACGTTACTAATAATATATAAAGCCAAACGATTTATTTTTCGGATGGACGTATGCTCAAAAATTCGCCTCTAGCCAATTAAACGCGTGTCCAAAAATGATCGTTTCAACGGATTTTTATCTTTCAAACTACAACTCAAAATGTCTAAATCTATAATTTAAATGAGAGACTCTAGCCCAACTCATCAGTCTTGGAAATGAAATGAAATTAGTGAGTAGTACCTATCTTTATTTAGCATATGAACTTAGCATTCAATCGTGATTCTGTGAACTTGGTAATAAAGTGGATTAACAACTTCCTCATTGGCCAGCTAATCACTTTGATGCTTCATAGAGTTTTTCATGAAATCGATAGGTACTTCTTGTTGGAGCAGATAGAATCAATGGATCAAAATAATTAGGACATCTATTGTGTAGCACTACAATTGTCACATCATCTGTAACATCAAGTGAAGTGCATACCAAATATATGATTATCTAGTAAGCACCAATGAATTGAGCAATTGACATCATTATGCCGTCATGCCACCGTAGCCATACTGACTGTTTCGCAAGTCAGACTAAGGTCCAACATGGTTCGGCCAAGTTAATAATCGATTGATATCTAAATCAAGATCTATGAGATGGATACCAATCCGAATTCTCGATCCATCTTTTTTCCCAGAAACTTTAAGCATGCGAAAGAAACTTCTTAGAAATAGATAGAGAACAAAAGAGTTTAAAAAATTTCGATGTCCCGAAATATTGTCAATAGGATCGCTCGCGAAATCTGTACATACACATATTATATCAGTCGTTATGACGGAATTTAAACAAATCCAAATTCCACCAATCTGTTTGGCGGAGTATTTAGTAACTTCAACTTTTTCTTTCTTTTCTCTTCTCTTTGGTGGTACAAGACTAGCCATTATAAAAACATACACTATTTTATTTCTATCAAATGATATGATAAAAGTTGGATTTATTTGAATTCCGTTAGACTGATTGGCAGAATCTATGCGTGCACAAATTTTGTTAGTCCGACTGACGAAATATTTTGGAATATCAAAACTTTTAAATTTTTTCACATATGTCTATTTCTTAAAAAAAAAAAAAAAAAAAATTAATATACCAAAATTTTCTGTTTTTTTTTTTTATGTGGGTGGCCATCTATAAATAATCCAACAAGTGGGCACCTAATGAGTGCACCAGGATAGTTACAGCCCAACTAAATAATCCATATTGAGTGCATTAACAAAATTTTCACATCTCATGCATAGGCTAGTGTACACAGGATCACTTATGCAACATCCTGTGAAGCCTCCTGTATAAGCAAATGTACCAGATTTTTTGCTCCAAAGTAGATCTAAAGGGATGGAAAATTAATTTAGATTTATTTTAGTTATTTTTATTTTTTTCAACAAAAAATTCTATTATTTGTTCGTCATGAATAATTGTAATAGTTTGTTGAAAATAATAATTGATTATAGGACAGTCATTTTTTTTTCTTGGACGCACAGAGACAACCACTAGTTATTGAGATGCTTGATGTTAGGTCCGTATCGGACATTATATTTCTTCCATTATCAGAACCGCTTGTACTGTCGTAGGATTTCGTCGTCTTTTCATAAGTCTTTTTGTTGACTAGACTACTGAATCAGAGGTCTTTGCTATGGTTGATTTGGAGGACATCACCAGGAACGTAATTTTCGAATTCTTACGCTTACATGATTCACCAGGAAGTGAATTTTTCGAAGTCTGATAAGAATGATGGGAAAGCAATTTACATTTTCTAATTATTTTGCTTATTTTAGATAGAGATCATTTTGATATGTTTCATCGGTTATGATTTAAGATTATTTTTAGAGATTGTCTATCTTCTTTTTTATGTCTTGAGAGTCTATAAATAATCGGTGTTATATTTTGATTTATAAGGTGCGATGTCAAAATTTTAAAGTTGATATCTTTATCTTATTTTTCTTCTCCGTCTTCTCCGCACTGCTATTCTAAAATAAAACCTTCATAATTATTATATTTGTATTTCTTTTAAATTATTTGTGATGTTCATATTTTATTTAAAGTTTTGGTATTCAATTTGTCATAAATTTATAATTTCATACATATCATATTTTTCTCAAAGGTTTTCTTCCAGCTTCCCAAAGTTACATACATTGGGACCCTCCTCAGACTAAAAGAACCTCATAGCACTGAGACCCTAAAAAAAAATATATCGTCCCAAATCAATTAAGGAATATCTACTATGTAGTGTTTGGATAGTATGCTCCAACAATTTCGATAGTTGCTTAATGCCGACCAAACTATAACAAAAATGAGCAAAGTCAAGCACTCGAGTGTAGCACCAAAGCTAAGCAAAACAATGTACATCGCTCGACTCTGGCCATTGGATACTGCTGCATGCGCGCACTCACACAAAGGCATGGAATGGGCTACAAAGTTGGGTCAGAGAACCCAAAACTACAATTCAATTCAAACTATATAGATACATAGTGGAGTAGACAAGTTAGTCCACAAAGAACCAACTTTCGGTTCATTCATAGATCTGAATTTTGATGCCTTTAGAGGAAATTAGTTCGTATCTCTGGTCCATGCGCAACCAAAAAAATTATTTTTTTCTGACTGTTTTTTACTCATAAATTTCTGAACATTGGAAATTTATTTTCCAATGGAGATATTGTACAGAGTTATTACCATTAGAACTCTGTTAATCCATAGCGGTTGGGTTGGGACTTGTATATACCATCATCATTTTTTGGAACACAGAACAGGAGGAAAAAAAGGTTCAAGCTCTCTCTCTCTCTCTCTCTCCAACAGTACGTGCTCTTTCGTCCTACAAATTTCACTGAGTTTTTAATTTTTTTTGCTGGCCAAAGTTAAGTTCGGATTATTTTTTCGAAGTTGTATACTGTAACAAAAAGTCAGTGGCACAAAATTTTTACCTTTAAAAGGATTCGAGAACAAATTTGTACATAGATCTCGAATAATCTCTTAGGACAGTATTTCATACACTACTTTTTCAGAGACCAGTAAGACTATATTTTATTATTATTTTTTTAACAGAAATCAAAAAAAATTCTAACATGGCTCACTAGCATATGGTCTACCTAATTGCTTAGCAAGCAAACAGACGCACCAACATTAGTCATACACTTATCTCTACTCAACTTAACTAAGAGTCCGATTAATTCAATGCAATGTAATCGTAATCGTAATAAATTCGATTTTTTTTTTTATTCAATTCTATTACGATTACATTGTAATGAAGCAAACGAACCCTAAGTTTCATGACAGTTGTGTTAGATTGAACCAAGCCTAAGCTATAATGAGGTCATAAAGTGTACACAATTAGTAAAAAAACAATCAATTTTTTCTTTATTTTGCTCAAGTATTCCCAACGAACATGTTTTTGTAAAAAGAGTAATTAAAGTTGTATGTATGAAGTTTACACGGCTAAAGCAATTACCAATGTAGATTTCTCTCCTTGTGCCTCATTTGGTTCGGCTAAAGGAACGAAAATCAATTATTTATTTATTTTTTAAAATTATAATTTTTATTAAAAAAATAAATTTTGTGTTTGAAAATACTCGAAAAAATTGGAAAGAAAAATAAATAATCATAGGTGAAAAAGTAAATTATAGGGTGAGTGGTGGAACCATTTTTTATCATAAATTATCTCAAGAGCACCGAAGTTTAGATATATTATATAAAAGGTATAATATTTTATAAATTTGTACATAGAGCATATTATTGCACAAAACTAGGAGGTAAAATCAAAAATTTTATTAAAAAAAAAACAGAAATAAAAAACTCACTGCTAACTTTTGGGCGTAAGTTACTAACTTACGTCCTATAAAGATGCGTAAAACTTTAAATATCTATTTAATTTAATAACTATTTTAGTTAAATGTGTTTAACCGTGGATAAAAAAAAAACATAAATGATAACTTACGTCTAATTTTAGGACGTAAGTTAGTAATTTACGTCCTATTATAGTGCGTAAATTTATGTAAATGTATTTAATTTTTCATCTAGTTTTAATTAACCGTGGATTAAAAACAAATCATTGGTAACTTACGCATCGTTATAGGACGTAAGTTAAAAGAAGGAATTAGTAACTTACACAAATCCGGAATCAAGATAGGAGAATAAACATATTAACTGGGAGGAGTTAGGGGAGGAGGACTTACGTCCTAACGTCCTATTGTAGGACGTAAACACAACTTACGTCCGATATTTGAACGATATTATGCTCCACTTAATATTTACTTAAATTATATAATTTATTTGAAATAAACATAAATTTTTATGTTTTATCTGTAATTTTTTGTATTTTTTTTTCTTGGAATATTTTTATTTTCTACTTTTTTTTTTTTTGGCATTCAAACACAAGAAATGACTTTTATTCCTCAAACCCTGATTCTGCGAACACAAACGTGGCCTTACAGTAGAGACGATGCTTTGTAGAATAACTGTTATCTGCTCTTATTTGTTGTTGCGGATACGTAGTGCCGGTGCAATAACAATTACATCTGCACAAGCTGACTATACGTACAAATCCTCCGTCTCCGGTGTGTGTATCAAAAGGATATAAGCACACAGCATAGATAGATCTATACTGTTGCAACACTCGACCTTAATGCAAAGCTGGCAAGGAGGTTAGTTTCCCTGCAAGGACACAGGAAGAGGGGAACCATTTTAAACTTAATTACAAGAAGAAACACTGAGGAAAAATAAGGCAATAATATGCTAAGTTTACTACCAAATGCTTACAACCGTCTCACCCTCCTCCTACGTGGGCCACCCTCGGCCCCACCTCTCTCCCAATAAACGATCGCCACGTGATGTTCCATCCACGTGGCGACCATCCGGACAGCCATCGGGTCCCACCTCTCCCTCCTCCTCCAATGGACGGCCGCCACGGACGCCACATGACAGTTGTAAGAAGGTTGTAAGCATAAGGTTGTAGGCAAGGACGCCAAGTTAAGCTATTTTTTGGGGGAAAAAAATCAAGTTTTCAGACAATGGGGACAAAGATAAATCCGTTAGAGCATCATTAGTAGTTGGGACTCTCCAATATAATTTGGGATCCAAAATTTAAAATAAATAAATAAATAAATGTAGAATATATTGGGTTTGTATGAGAATAGTATGAAATGATAAACTGATCCGCAAGTTCTCCTGTGACTTTGGCGGAAGGTGATGGGGAAGTGTTGGAACTCGTCCCAACTTGTGTCCAGCATCAGAGAAGCATGCGTGTCTGATATATAGATACAGACAGGGATACTGTAAACCCCCTGAATTTTTCAAATTATTAAATCTTGGATTTTTTCCAATTTTCTGGAAATTTTTGGGAATTTTCTGTAATTAAAATCAAGGCTTTTAATTAATAAATGATTTTTAGTTGGCAATAAATATCATGAAAATAACATTTTTGGGTGTAAAATAGAAAACCGGACTTAGGGTAATTTTCTGTGATTTTATTGGGCCTCAGACCAATTTTTAAAAGCCTAAAAACTATTTTCTAAAAATTAATTATTTAAATTTCTGTTTTAATTATTATTTATATTATTATTATTATTTTTCTTTTTTAGCCCAGCCCGTTGGGCCGAGTCCATTGGGCAGCCCAACCCAACCCCTCACTCCTTAGCGGGTCGGGCGGGTCGGCCGGACCCGGATCCGCGCCCGACCCGACCCATTACCATCACCCCTGTTCCCCGACTCCCCCACGACCCGGGATTTCCGCCGCCCGCCGGAAATCGCGCGCCAACCGGCCACGCCCTCCTCCACGTCGCCTCCCCTCCGGATCCCGCGGCCACGACGCCCCAGCCAGCCCCTATATAATTCCCCTCTCCTCCGCCTCGTTCCCCTAAACCCTAGCCCTAACTCCACCCACCGTGCCCTAGCTCCGGCGACCGCCGTCCCCTCCCCTAGCACCTCAGCCCTCCCGCAGAGCCTTCGCCGAACCTGACTCCGGCCGCCCTCGACCGCCAGCACCCGACGCCAAGGCCCGAGCCCCTTCATCTTCCTCCCCTCTTCTTCTCAGCCCTCCGCCGGCTATCCCGAGCCCCCTCGACGCCGCCGGAGACCTCGCCGCCCCTCGCCTGAGCCGCCGCAGCCCCGGCCCGACCTCGCCGACCGACGGCCTGTCCCCCAGAGCCCGGACACGCGGACACAGCCCCGGACACAGGGAACCCTAGCCGTAGACACGTGTCCAGGACGCAGAACCTCGTGTCGGACTCGAAATACCCCGATCCCGAGTCCGAGGCCTCCCCTCGGTGCTCCTCCATCAGCTTCCCGGTAGGTGCCACTATCAGAATGTACTGTCCCTTCCAAAACCACTCTCCTGTCCGACCGGGACTGACAGAATAAAGCTCTGTCAATCCCGGGATAGCTTAGAAATTTATAGGCTATAGTTAATTAGTAGGTTAATGGCTTGTTAGTTTTTGGTTGGTTAATTAATTAGTGAATTGATACAACGATCTGCAAATATGTATATTAATTATATATAGATAATAAAAACCTTATTAAATATTACGTAAATTAGTAATTAATTAATAGATAATTCTGAAATGATTTTTAGTATTTATAATACGTAGTATTTAAATAAGTTTTCCAAAATATTATTCTCTTACAAATTGATTTGTAATATTACCAAAATAAAAATTTAGTAATATTTTTCCCCTAAGCCTAGTTTATTAGAAAATAAATTGATTGCTAAAAACAAACGATATTATTTTTATAATTATACTTCCCTATTTTACCCTATTAGAAACAAAACGATACTTTACCATAAAATAAAAATATAATATTTTCTATGATAAAATAAATAAGTTTTATTATTATTAAAAAAGGGTTTTGTTTTACTAAATTACTATTACAAATAATTATTATTATTATTAATCGATCGTTGGATTGAATCATTAACTTAGTTAACTAATCAAGTCAGATTAAAACCCTTTGTTTTAATTCTAAAAATCGGATTATTAATAAATGTAGGTTCCTGTCACTAAGGTTGAGACCGTCGCGACATCTCACTCGCGTCACCAACCAACTCCAGGCAAGTTTCATATAATTCAAAACCTGTATTTTAGTTGTAATTAAATATGTTGCATGTCATATAGATATATTGGGACGACACTTGATTTCACGGAACCGACTGATTGGCTGATTGATTGACTCATTGACTCATTGACTATTGCCTTGGGAACTGGGGAGTAAAAGTTAGCACCCGTGGTCAAAGCCCCCTTATTGCCTCATTGTGGATAGCTGAAGTCCAACCTCACTGGACTGACGCCGCACCGTGTTCACTAGAACACAGATTGCCTCCAACCCCAACCGGCCACGGGATGCTACCTTTCTCAAAACACTTTTAGTGATTGTAGTTTGTCATCATTTGCTTCATCGACATTTACTGTTCTTGTCTCATATTTGTTGCATACAAAAATATAAATATTGTTCAAAACTATTTCATTGCATCATTTTAATTATCATTAAGGTGCTGGAATTGGATATATGTTCTTGCTCCCTCCTGACTGGAGATTAACAATTTTAGGTGGTTACGGTGACGATGAGGCGTATGACACCTTTTATGGTCCGGACCAGAGTACTGAAGCTCTAGCTGAACCTAGCCAGGAGGCCGATGTTTAGTTGTTTCCCTTTAATTTTTCCAAATTGTAATAATCAGGGTTGAAGTAATAACCCTGGACCATGTTTTGTTTGATATTTGCTTGTAAAAGGATTTCTCTTTCGGACTTAGCAATAAAAATTGAATTTCCTTCATGTATTCTGGATGTCTGTGTGTTACTACGGATTGATACAGCTTACTGCCGCCGTCTCACAACGGTGCAGGCTGGGCATGATCCGACTGGACCCAGATTATTGGGATCGGGTCGTGACATGTTTTCAGTGGTGGCCCATGCAGGTCTAGTTTACAACCTTTGGTCTAGTCAACTTAGGCTAGCCAAACAAACCGACTTGCCTTGACTTTAGGTTTAGTATGACTTTAGGAAAACAGACTCTAGAAACAATTAGAACGCTTAGAATTCTTGAGAGAATTTCAATCTGTCACATCATAGGACCAAAATTCTTCTATCTATACATATATACAATTATTTTGCTTGCTTATAGAACATAGGTTACATTGCTTATGCTTGCTTCCTAAACCTTCCAGAAGATGGCACGGGGAAAGACAACCCGTTCCGGCCCAGCCGAAGAAGAGGCTTCGTCTTCTGAGCACACCCCAACTCAAGCTCAGTCCGACCCCTCTCCGTTGCAGCTCACAGATCGCCCCCATGCTGCAAGAGCTCCCCGCGCTGCCTACACTTCAGTAGTGCATGCAGCTCCACCCATTCCTCCCAGGACCACATCAATTCCAGCCGATGTGACTCCTCCTGTTGCACCACCTGTGCCAGTGGACCCCGCTGAACTCGTAGGCCTGCTACGAGGAGTTCTTGAAGCCCAGAGGGCCCAAGCTGAAGCAAATCGCGAGCAGACCGCGATTATGAGAGAGGGCATGGAGAACGCCCATAATGTAGCCATGGCAGCGCTAGGAACATCCCGGTCAGAACAGGAACCTGCCAAGGTAATTAAGGATTTAAAAGCTTGGATTCCATTAATGAATTTCTAGTCTAACCACAAACCTGTTATCCAGGTAAAGGTTGGAACTGTGGAAAATTTTAAGAAGTTGGACCCGCGTCCCTTCAAGGGGACCGAAGGCATCATCTACGCAGACGAGTGGCTAGATGATATGGAGCGACTCCTCAGCGTCGCTCGACTCCCAGACGACCTCATGGTTGAGGCCGTAGCACTCCAGCTGAGAGATTTGGCTAACATTTGGTACCGCAACGAGCCAAGATTTCGAGCTGGAGGGATTTCTTGGCGGCTATTCAAGAAGCAGTTCAAGCGGAAGTTCTTTCCAGAGGCTGCCCTCGAAGCTATGGGAAGACAGTTTCAAGACCTGAAGCAAGGAGACCGCACAATTGAAGAATATGCGGCTGAATTCAACAGGCTTGGCAGGTTTGCAAGTCACCTGGTGGACAACCCTGTGGAACGTGCTAAGAAGTTCCGGCACGGACTACGTGAAGAGATCCGCACCTTAGTAGCTGCTAACGGTGCGAAGACTTATGACAAGATGTTGAAGGTGGCCCAAGATGTAGAGGCCAGTTCACCGGCCCGACCCAAGAGGGAGCATCCAGGGTCAAGCAACAACTATCAGGGCAACAACAAGAGGCACAGCAACAACAACAATAGGCCCTCCTATCCCCAGCAGTCCCAGCAACAACAGCCAGCAGCGGCCAACAAAGCGCATCAGTACAACCAACCAAAGGCGGTCAACTGCGTCTACTGCAAAAGGCCAGGTCATACCGCAGAGATCTGCAGGAAGAAATTGGGACACTGCCTTGCTTGTGGATCTGCCACCCATCAAGTGAAGGACTGCCTCACCGCATACAACAAAACTGGAGCTGGACAGCAGAGAGGTCCACTGCCTACCCAGCAGCAGCGCTACAACCAGCACAGAGCCGGGCAAGCTTTTGCCTTGACTGTGGAAGAGCCAGAAGCAGAACCCGAGGCGGAAGGAGATGTCATCGCAGGTTCCATTCTACTTCATTCGCACCCTGCCTTAGCATTATTTGATTCTGGAGCATCACACAGTTTTATATCTGCAAACTTCATTTCTGCACACCATCTAGTTACTGGCATAAGTAAGATAATCTGTAGAGTTATGACTGGTGGAGGACCAATACCCATTAGTGAGACTTGTAGCTGCCCAGTCACTATCTCAGGACATGAGTTTCAGACTCAGTTCCTAATAATGCCTCTGCCAAACTATGACATAGTCTTGGGCATGGATTGGCTTAGTCAACATCATGCTCTGATAGACTGTCGAGAAGGCTGCGTAACTCTAGATCCACCTGGAGGATCTAAACTCAAAGTGATTCGAGCACCTGAAGGCGTGGAGTGTGTGTCCTACACATCCATCACGGAAGAAACCGGACCCCCTCATCCTCTCATAGCGGAATTTATAGATGTCTTCCCAGACAATCTTCCAGGGCTACCCCCTGATCGAGATGTGGAATTCTCGATCGATCTTATACCTGGCGCAGCACCAATCTCCCAACGCTGCTACCGAGTGAATCCCAAGGAGTCCAAGGAAATGAAAGACCAGATTGACGAGCTTCAGGCGCAAGGATTCATCAGGACCGGTGCCTCACCCTGGGGTGCACCAGTCTTGTTTGTACCCAAGAAGGATGGGACAGTCAGAATGTGCATAGACTACCGGGCATTGAACAACATCACTATCAAGAACAAGTACCCGCTACCCCGAATCGACGACCTCTTCGACCAGCTGAGTGGAGCTAAGGTTTTCTCGAAGATAGACCTCAGGTCGGGTTACCATCAAATCAAGGTGAGGAAGGAAGACATTCCAAAGACAGCATTCAACACCAAGTATGGACAATTTGAATTCTTGGTCATGCCCTTTGGTCTTACAAATGCCCCAGCAGTGTTCATGAATCTCATGAACAAGGTCTTCCACAAATACCTGGACCAGTTTGTCGTTGTCTTCATTGACGACATTCTGATCTATTCGAAGACCAAGGAAGAACACGAGCAGCATTTGAGGATAGTTTTAGAAATCCTCAGAAAAGAAAAGCTATATGGAAAACTGTCCAAGTGTGAATTCTTCTTAGACAAGGTGGACTTTCTCGGCCACGTTGTCACAGGAGAAGGCATATCAGTGGACCCCAAGAAGATAGCTGCCGTGGAGACATGGAATACCCCCAGTTCAGTTGCAGAGATCAGAAGCTTCTTGGGCTTAGCTGGATATTACAGGAAATTCGTGAAGGACTTTGCAAGGATTGCTGAGCCCATGACCAAGCTAACCAAGAAGAATGAAGAGTTCGTCTGGACCGAGGCGTGCCAGGCGTCATTTGAAGAGCTGAAGAGAAGGCTAACAACAGCACCAATCTTGTCGCTACCCTCAGGATCAGGAGGATTCTCAATTTATAGCGACGCGTCCGGCAAAGGATTAGGATGTGTGCTCCAGCAACATGGAAAGGTAATTGCTTATGCTTCCCGGCAATTACGGACTCATGAGAAGAACTACCCGACGCATGACCTGGAGCTAGCAGCTGTCATCTTCGCCTTGAAGCTGTGGAAGCACTACCTGTACGGCGAAAGAGTAGAGATATACACGGACCACAAAAGTCTCAAGTATGTCTTTACACAGAAGGAGCTCAACATGCGTCAGAGACGATGGTTGGAGCTCATGAAGGACTTTGATATCAGCCTGCAGTACCATCCCGGAAAGGCTAATGTGGTCGCCGACGCACTTAGTCGATATCCGATGGCGATGTTCTTGACGACAGATCGGTACCTACTGGAGGACATGGAGAAGCTGGGACTAGAACTCGTATTGCCTGCAGAAGAAATGAAGAAGCTTGGACGGGAAGCAATAGTACCCGGCGCTGACTTCCCCATGATGCATTTGCAAGTGCAGTCTAGCTTGATGGACAAAATCAAGGAAACTCAATTCGAGGACGGAGCATTGTGCAAGCTCCGGGACCAGGTGTTAGCTGGCACACTGGAGGGATTCTCTATTTCAGACGGCGGAACACTGAGGAATGGCACCAGACTTTGTGTACCTGCTGGTGAATTGAGGGAACAGCTGATGCAGGAAGCGCATCACTCACAGTATTCCATCCACCCTGGAGCAAATAAGATGTACCGAGATATACGGGAGCACGTATGGTGGTATGGAATGAAGAAGGATGTCTCAAAATTCGTTGCCAAATGCTTGATCTGCCAGCAGGTGAAAGCAGATAGACAAAGACCAGCAGGACTTCTTCAGCCACTGCCCATTCCAGAATGGAAATGGGAGCACATCACTATGGATTTTGTGTCAGGATTGCCTCGATCCCAAGGAGGGAAGGACGCTATTTGGGTGATCGTAGACCGATTGACTAAGTCTGCCCACTTCATTCCCTTCAAGGTTGGTTTATCCACCGAGAAGTTAGCTGCCCTATACATGAGGCAAATCGTCCGGATACATGGAGTTCCTGTGAGCATTGTATCAGACCGAGACAGCCGCTTTACTTCTCACTTCTGGAAGAGCTTGCAAGAGAGTCTGGGGACCCAACTGAAGTTCAGCACTGCATATCACCCACAGACCGACGGACAGTCAGAGAGAACCATCCAGACGTTAGAGGATATGCTGAGATCTTGCGTCCTGGATTTTGGAGGATCATGGGAGGACCACCTACACTTGGTAGAGTTTGCTTACAACAACAGCTACCAGGCCAGCATCGGCATGACTCCTTTTGAGGCTCTGTATGGACGTTGTTGCCGCACTCCCTTGGCTTGGGACGACGTAGGAGAACGAGTCATGCTGGGACCTGAGATGATTACAGATGCGGCTGAAAAAGTCAAGGTGATCAGAGACAGACTTCGAGTGGCTCAAGATCGTCAGAAACATTGGGCGGACAGCCGTCGCCGACTTGTGGAGTTCGAAGCAGGTGATAGTGTCTTCGTCAAGATCTCCCCCACCAGAGGAACTATCCGTTTTGGCAGAGCTGGGAAACTGAGTCCCAGGTATATCGGCCCATTCGAGATAGTGAGCAGAGTTGGAGAGGTGGCATACAGAGTGGCGTTACCACCTAATCTTGAAGGCGTGCACAACGTCTTCCATGTATCGCAGCTGAGGCGTTACATTCCGGACCCGAGCCACATCCTGGATCATTCAGAGTTGGAGATTGGACCAAGTCTTACAGTACCAGAGCAGCCAGTAAGGATCATAGACCGTATGGAAAAGCAGTTGCGGAACACCGTGATTCCACTGGTCAAAGTTCAGTGGCTCCACCACTCCCCAGGCGAATCCACCTGGGAACGAGAGGCTGAGATGAGGCAGAAGTACCCTCATCTGTTTTAAGGCATGTTTACCCTTGTTCTCCCTTCAATTGTAGTTAATTTCGAGGACGAAATTTCTATAAGTTGGGTAGGTTGTAAACCCCCTGAATTTTTCAAATTATTAAATCTTGGATTTTTCCCAATTTTCTGAAAATTTTTGGGAATTTTCTGTAATTAAAATCAAGGCTTTTAATTAATAAATAATTTTTAGTTGGCAATAAATATCATGAAAATAACATTTTTGGGTGTAAAATAGAAAACCGGACTTAGGGTAATTTTCTGTGATTTTATTGGGCCTCAGACCAATTTTTAAAAGCCTAAAAACTATTTTCTAAAAATTAATTATTTAAATTTCTGTTTTAATTATTATTTATATTATTTTTTTTTTTTCTTTTTTAGCCCAGCCCGTTGGGCCGAGTCCATTGGGCAGCCCAACCCAACCCCTCACTCCTTAGCGGGTCGGGCGGGTCGGCCGGACCCGGATCCGCGCCCGACCCGACCCATTACCATCACCCCTGTTCCCCGACTCCCCCACGACCCGGGATTTCCGCCGCCCGCCGGAAATCGCGCGCCAACCGGCCACGCCCTCCTCCACGTCGCCTCCCCTCCGGATCCCGCGGCCACGACGCCCCAGCCAGCCCCTATATAATTCCCCTCTCCTCCGCCTCGTTCCCCTAAACCCTAGCCCTAACTCCACCCACCGTGTCCTAGTTCCGGCGACCGCCGTCCCCTCCCCTAGCACCTCAGCCCTCCCGCAGAGCCTTCGCCGAACCTGACTCCGGCCGCCCTCGACCGCCAGCACCCGACGCCAAGGCCCGAGCCCCTTCATCTTCCTCCCCTCTTCTTCTCAGCCCTCCGCCGGCTATCCCGAGCCCCCTCGACGCCGCCGGAGACCTCGCCGCCCCTCGCCTGAGCCGCCGCAGCCCCGGCCCGACCTCGCCGACCGACGGCCTGTCCCCCAGAGCCCGGACACGCGGACACAGCCCCGGACACAGGAAACCCTAGCCGTAGACACGTGTCCAGGACGCAGAACCTCGTGTCGGACTCGAAATATCCCGATCCCGAGTCCGAGGCCTCCCCTCGGTGCTCCTCCATCAGCTTCCCGGTAGGTGCCACTATCAGAATGTACTGTCCCTTCCAAAACCACTCTCCTGTCCGACCGGGACTGACAGAATAAAGCTCTGTCAATCCCGGGATAGCTTAGAAATTTATAGGCTATAGTTAATTAGTAGGTTAATGGCTTGTTAGTTTTTGGTTGGTTAATTAATTAGTGAATTGATACAACGATCTGCAAATATGTATATTAATTATATATAGATAATAAAAACCTTATTAAATATTACGTAAATTAGTAATTAATTAATAGATAATTCTGAAATGATTTTTAGTATTTATAATACGTAGTATTTAAATAAGTTTTCCAAAATATTATTCTCTTACAAATTGATTTGTAATATTACCAAAATAAAAATTTAGTAATATTTTTCCCCTAAGCCTAGTTTATTAGAAAATAAATTGATTGCTAAAAACAAACGATATTATTTTTATAATTATACTTCCCTATTTTACCCTATTAGAAACAAAACGATACTTTACCATAAAATAAAAATATAATATTTTCTATGATAAAATAAATAAGTTTTATTATTATTAAAAAAGGGTTTTGTTTTACTAAATTACTATTACAAATAATTATTATTATTATTAATCGATCGTTGGATTGAATCATTAACTTAGTTAACTAATCAAGTCAGATTAAAACCCTTTGTTTTAATTCTAAAAATCGGATTATTAATAAATGTAGGTTCCTGTCACTAAGGTTGAGACCGTCGCGACATCTCACTCGCGTCACCAACCAACTCCAGGCAAGTTTCATATAATTCAAAACCTGTATTTTAGTTGTAATTAAATATGTTGCATGTCATATAGATATATTGGGACGACGCTTGATTTCACGGAACCGACTGATTGGCTGATTGATTGACTCATTGACTCATTGACTATTGCCTTGGGAACTGGGGAGTAAAAGTTAGCACCCGTGGTCAAAGCCCCCTTATTGCCTCATTGTGGATAGCTGAAGTCCAACCTCACTGGACTGACGCCGCACCGTGTTCACTAGAACACAGATTGCCTCCAACCCCAACCGGCCACGGGATGCTACCTTTCTCAAAACACTTTTAGTGATTGTAGTTTGTCATCATTTGCTTCATCGACATTTACTGTTCTTGTCTCATATTTGTTGCATACAAAAATATAAATATTGTTCAAAACTATTTCATTGCATCATTTTAATTATCATTAAGGTGCTGGAATTGGATATATGTTCTTGCTCCCTCCTGACTGGAGATTAACAATTTTAGGTGGTTACGGTGACGATGAGGCGTATGACACCTTTTATGGTCCGGACCAGAGTACTGAAGCTCTAGCTGAACCTAGCCAGGAGGCCGATGTTTAGTTGTTTCCCTTTAATTTTTCCAAATTGTAATAATCAGGGTTGAAGTAATAACCCTGGACCATGTTTTGTTTGATATTTGCTTGTAAAAGGATTTCTCTTTCGGACTTAGCAATAAAAATTGAATTTCCTTCATGTATTCTGGATGTCTGTGTGTTACTACGGATTGATACAGCTTACTGCCGCCGTCTCACAACGGTGCAGGCTGGGCATGATCCGACTGGACCCAGATTATTGGGATCGGGTCGTGACAGATACTGAGGCACATATGGATTTCGAAACAGGTACAATCATTTGGAGTACCATGCGACCAGGATTCATGTGTTCTAAAATTTGAATCAATTGGGCTGTCAACTGAAACTAATATCAAGGTGGCTGCTTAAATGCCATTGCCATTAATTAGCCGTATAATTTCCAGGCGGATACCTGAGAAATGTGTTCTATGTGCTTGTGATTTCACCATAACTATAACAAAAATGATGTGTAATGTATATCATTGGTTTCAGGAAAAGTAAATTGTTGATCAATATATATATATATATATATATATATATATATATATATATATATAGAGAGAGAGAGAGAGAGAATAAGAGAGGTGAGATGGCACCTCACTCTAAAAATAAGGGTGGCGGTGACGTGGCACAATCTCAACCACACAAACGAGGGGAGGGGGTTAAGTGCAAATTGCCAATTATGAAATGTGTGGTTGGGATTGTGCCACGTCACCGCCACCCTTGTTTTGAGAGTGAGGTGCCACCTCACCTCCCTTATTCTCTCTATATATATATATATATATATATATATATATATATATATATATGCTAGAATAATGCTAAGTTTTTAAAAACCCATCTCTTCTCCTCTTCTATCCCACATGGAGAGAGGGGATCCAATCAACAACCGCCACCTAGACAGTTGTAGGAAAATGGTTGTATAGGATTTGTAATCATAGCATTGCCCTATATGCTATAATGTAGTTTCGATTATCAAGTTCCATTGTTTCAAAGTAGAGGTCTGGATTTCCTCTTCTTCCAGTGCTAAGAGCATCTTCAACCCTATTGTCTTGTTTTGTGTTGTGATCCTATGTGGCTGGAGGCACAAGACAATGTATTTCCTATGATACAAAATTATATTCACACAAGATAATGAAATAGAAAAGTGTTCTCCAATCCAAAAGTATTGAGAAGATAATAAAAATTACTTAATTTTTCCAATTTTCAAGACAACTTTTTCACTTCTTCATTTTTTTTATAAATATTTTGATTTATAATTGATAATGTGAAATAAAATCATTGTGAGATCCATTGTCTATATCCAGGGGCGGAGCCAGGATTTTGGAGTAGGGTGGGCTAGCTAGTAGTTACTATAAGATTCTAAAAATTTATGTCAAAAATTCGACAGACTTTTCTTTGTAAATTCGATGATTCGATATAATTTTTTTTGTAAATTTATGCCTAAATTTTGGTAATGTTTACTAATTGATAATTTTTCACCAAATATAATTGCTTCCATCTATTCCAAAGATATACTATGTATTTCAAAAAAGAATACTAGGAAGCAAGAATCTGAAAATAAAAGACAAAACCTTGAGGAAAAAGTACTCTTGCACTCCAAGTTGTTAGGCACCAAGTAAGGTATGAACATTTGCATTTTCAGGTGACAACTGAGCAGCTTACTTGAACAACCAAGCAACCTGGAAAGATATATAAGATCAACTTTTAGAAGATAGTACATATAAATCTATCAGGTCCATTTGCAGCGTCCTGGTCGCCGGTCGCCGGTTGGGCTGGAATGTGGAGATGGGGAGCACCTGGAGCATCTCGGTCGTGGGTCGCGGCCTCGCGGGTCTCCGGTCATCGGTCGCGGGTCATTGTATAATAAACCCTAGACTATGAGACAGAGAGTGAGAGAGTCGGGGTCTGAGGTCTCTGGACTCAAATGATTCACTCTTCACATATGTTGATTGGTATAATGGGTGAGCTTTATGGAGTATTGGGTGGACAATAAGTCTATATTAGCATATATATAAATAAAAAAAAATTACTATTTTTTTTTTTTTTTTTTTGCACTGGGCTTAGCATATATATGAAAAAAAAATTACTATTTTTTTTTTTCACTAGACTACAGCCCAGTGCAAGCACAGTGTGCCTCCGCCCCTGTCTATATCTAGACAACCAACTACACATATCGCCAGCATGTGCGTTGGACCCAGTATGGCATATGTGATGCTCAGAGGTTGTGTTTCCAGTAGGAGTACCCATGGGCGGAGCTACAGTGGACAAGGTGGGCTAAAGAAAATGGGTTGCAGCATTTAATCCACCTTAGCCCACTATCTTAGGCTTTAGGTTTAATTTTTCTAAAACACCAAGTATCATTAGCCCACTAGACCACTAAAGCCTGTAGTCCACTTAGGCTTAATTTTTAAGTACCATGTAAAAAATTATTTAGTTAAAAAAAAGTTAAATTACATTCAACCTTTAATTTCTTAGAATGTGATGATAATCCAAATATGTGAATAAAATATTATTTTCCAAAAATTGGATTTTGAGGAATTAAAGGTTTAATTTTGAGAAATTTTTAGTTACCCTCCACTTTTTTAACCATATTTAAGGGTACATCATACAGTTTTTCCATAATGTACATGTCCCCTCACATTTGACGTAATCCGTCCAGAATTAACGGTTAACTGCTTTGACCAAATTTTTTTTAACGAAAATGTCCCTCCATAATTTTCTTCTTCCTTTTTCATCCTCTTCCCTCATCCGCGCCATCGCCGCCTGCCCTTGCTTCCCACCCCGCGATCGTCCCCCTCCATCCTCCGACGTCGACTCCCACCCTCCCCGCCACCGTCTCCCCCTCTCCGTGGCGGAGGCATGCGGTGGGGGCGAGCGGCGGAGGGCAGCAGTAGGAGGTGAGGGGAGAGAAGACAGTAGTACATGGGGAGGATATTTTCGTCCAAAATTTTAGGTTAAAGTAGTTGACAGTTATTCTTAGACGATTTACGTCAAAAGTGGAATATTTTGTATATTATGTAAAAACTGTAAAATGCACCCTTAAATATGGTAAAGAAAATGGGAGGTAACTCAAAATTTCTCTTTAATTTTTCAAATAACTAAGCCCACTAAATCTTTAGTCCACATATACTAAATCCAATTTTTGTCACAAGCCTAAAAATTCACAAAAAATTAAGCCTTTAGTTCCAAAAACGACATTTTTAAGAAAAAATAAGCCTAAAATCTGAGTTAGTTGATTAAATGCTTTGTTATTTGATAAACTAAACATTTAGTTCCTAAAAATTAAATTTCAGAAAATGATATTTGATTCACACATTTAGATTATAATAAATGTTGAATGTTTAATTTAGCTTATTGTTAAATAAATAATTATTTTATTAAAAAAAATTAATATTTTTTAAATTCAGTTTTGGATAAACTAAAATTATAATTCCGTGGATTTTATATCAACTTAGAGTTCAAGTCCTAACATGTTAAATTAAAAAGTTTGGATCCTTGATCTTAAATTTTTGTTTTCTTTTTACGATTATTTTCTTTCTAGTCTATATAGAAAAGTTTCATAGTCATCGATAATATATATATATATATAAATTCAGGTTTTAAAATTTTTATTTTGACATGTCATAACTAGAACTCCAAATTGATATAAAATTTAGGGTCTAAACACTAATTAGTCCTTTAAAGTAAATATACGATCACAATTTGCAAGAGTTTACTTTCGTTTGGGAATGAAATTTCGAAAAAAAAAAAAAAAAACTGGAGTTTGCTGGATTTAGGTTTCCAAATTAAAATAAAATAAAATTGTATTCAGTTTGGGAGTTCTTTTGGGCAGGGGCGAATCCAAGCATAGTTTTGGGTGAGCTGGAGCCTACCAAAATTGTTTTTTTTCTTTATTTTTTTCTATATAATTTTTTTTATATGGATAATTTACTTCAAAATCATCCAAATTTATGGTAGTTCATCCCAGCTACAGTTTCTGGATCCGTACCTGCTTTTGAATGTAGACAAAATTTTATTTCGAACTCTCAAACAACTCCACAAGTGAGTCAGCAAAACTCCAATATTATTGAACTTTGTGAAACTTCATTAGAGCATCCACAGTGGAGACACTCAAAACATATACTCTAAATTATTAAAATTTGTGTAAATTATTACTTTTGGAGTGTCACCATGATATTGGCACACAATGGTACACTCTAAATAAACACTCCAAATTAATCTCCTTTTTTTTCTCCCACTTTTTTTTCTTTATTTTTCTTCCCTATTTGTTAATATTTTTGCTTTTTTCTCTTTATTTTTCTTTCATGTTTTGTTACTTTTGGTGGGCCCATCAATTAATATAGAGGAGGTAGAACACATTACAAATTTGGAGTGTCTTATAGTTTTCTAGTAATTTTTAAGTATGTAAAAATGTTCGCTGCAGTCTTCAAATGCTATAAAATTTGACTAAAGTCAAAATATACTAGTTAAAATCTTTTCCACTGTGGATGCTCTTATAAACTCTATTTTCTTCAACTACTTACCAGATAGAAACTTCGAACACCCAAATATTTTATAACTTAAATATGAGAGCATCGTTATTCCAAACTGGTTTTAAAATTTTAAATTTCAAAATATCTAACTCTATTTTAGTAAGAGAGTTATAATTGTCAAGAAAGCTTTTACAACATTCAAGAATTTTCAAGATGAATTATCAAAATTATTCTTGATTTATAATAGAAGCTATAAATTTCTTTTTAAAAACCATAATAAATTAAAAAAAGTATTGAGAATTCATCTTAAAAATTCTTGAATATTATAAAATTCTTCTTGGAAATTACAATTCCCTTTAGCAAAACTTTGTTCATAATTACTCGAGTAGTCGCCAGATAGTTTTGATTTGTCATTCCACTATATATTTTCTTATTTTGGACCTATCTTTAATCATAGACTAAGAGGGAGTTTGTTTTTCCAGTATATAGTGAACACTGTAAATTACTCGAGCAAGTGGAACTCATCAACTTAATGTGTTTTTTTTTTTTTTTTTTTTTTTTGGTTTTTTTATTATAAAGTGCTCATCATATATAATAATGTTATTTAAAAGTGGCAAATCACAAACTCAAATCTGAAAGTTATAATTTACCACTTAGTTTTGAAAAACAATTATTGTAACATTCAACATAAATTTAATTATTAAAAAATATGTCCAAATAATTCTAATTTGTTCTACTTTTCGCTTTCTTTTTGTTCTAGAAATACAAAAACAAAATAGTTTCAAACTTTTGAAAATTTTGAAATATTTGTTTGTGTCCAAAATGGACATATAAATATTTTCTAGTAAAAAAAAATATTTTCCAAATTATTAATATTAAACATTCTTTTTTCTTTTATTGTTATTTAAAGATGAATTTGATAATGAAATAGTTTTATCTCGTTGACAAAAGTATATTGAGTGCATTGTGTCGATACATTCTATACAATATATTATAAAATTGTGAAAGTACAACAAAGTCTTTCTAATCTGAATCATTGGATCAACAATCAATGGTACATATTTTGTTTTTATCGATACAAAGTTTGTATTTAAAAAATTTCATATATATATTTTCATATATATATATATATATATATATATAATTTTTACTTGTGAATTTGTGTTTAAAATAATATGATTATATTTAAAGACAAAATAGTAAATTTATATATTTATAATGCATTTTTAGAGTGATGAAAAAATAAATACTAGCACTTTAAAGTGGACAAAATAGGTTTGCTGGATTTAGGCTTCCAAATTAAAAAAAATTTATATTCCGTTTGGGAATTGGGATTTCTTTTGGAGTTGGACAAAATTTTATTTCCAACTCTCAAACAACTCCATAATTGAGTCAACAAAACTCCAATATTATTGAACTTTTGTGAAACTCCTTTGTAAACACTATTTCCTTATTATTATTATTATTATTATTATTATTATTATCTAAGGAACTCCAATACTAATTTCAAACAACCAAACATTTTCTAAATTAAATATGAGTCATTCCAAAACGTTGGTTTCAAATTTCCAAGCTCCAAAAGAAATCTACCTCTTTTTTAGCAAATTTGTTGCTAAAGTAGGCCTTAGAGGTCAATCAAGTAGTTGTTAAATCATTTTGGTTTGTCATTCCACTTGTATATTTTCTTATTTTGGACCCTTTTTTTTCTTAATTATAGTCCTTTTTGTTTGCTTATCATATATAATGATGTCATTTATAAATAGTAAATAGTAAACTCAAATCTTAATGTTACAATTTACCACTTAGTTTGTAATTGAAAAAAAAAAAATTTAACCATCAACAAATTTAATTATTAAATGATGTCTAAACAATTCTAAATCATTATTCTTTCTGCTTTCTTTACTTCTAAAAATACAAAAAAAATCTAGTTCAACTTTTTGAAATTATCAAATAATTTTTGGGGTCCAAAATGGACATTTGGCTTAAAAACTAACATTTAAATAATGTTCAATAAAAAAAAAATTAGTTTTAAAATTATTAAACTTTTTTTGTTCTATTGTTATTTAAAAATAAACTTGATGATGAAATAGTTTTATTTCGTTTTGATAAAAGTATTTAAGGATAAACATATATATTTTTTCATTTATGCTTGTGAATTTGTATTTAAAATAATAATATTATATTTGAGGATAAATAGTCAATTCATATATTTATAATACAGTTTAGAGTAATAAAAATAAACAATAATAATATATTTATGTATCAATAATATATTTGTGTACAAATAATAATAAATTATCTGTAGATAATAAATAAATTATTTTGTTATTTGTAGATAATTAATTATCTGTAGATAATAATAATAATAATAATAATAATAATAATAATAATAATAATAATAATAATAATAATAATAATAATGAATTTATTTAGATAATACCTTGTAGTTAATTTAAATATAAATTTTTAATTAATTAATTATTTAGACAATATCTTGCTATAATATATTTTTAGAATTTTGGATATGTATTTTGTTAGATAATATCATACACTTAGTTTAAATATAATTCGAATATTTGACACCGTAATTAAATTAGGTGTAACAAAATAATTAATAAATAAATTATTTTGATAATATATTTTTTAAAATTTGATACCGTAATTATATTTATAGCACAATTAAGAAATATTTGATACCGTAATTGTATGTTATAATTATGTTATCAACTTCTTAATAAAATAATAATACCTTAATCACAATAAAATATAATATTGATGATAAATATTAGTATAACTAATAACAAATTAATATAGATAATAACAAATTAACTAATATATAAAATCAAACTTAAAAAAAAAAAATTAAATCAAATCAAACCCCTCTCAATCGCAGTTGAATGAAAATTCATCACTTAGGATAAAAATTACTGTAAATATAACATAACTGCAAAGCTAGCACTAAGAGAGGGTTTTTTTTAGTTTTTACCATCACATCTTGTACCCAAGTCCGTCATGGAACCAATTCATCCCGATCCGGTCCGCCCTGACACGGCCGGTCTGGTTCAGGATCTTTAGGTCCCGTCCCGAGTAAGTCCGACGACGCGGCCATAACTTAAAGAAGTGGTTCGAAGCCGAAAATACACCACCACCAAGAAAGAAGCACCTTCAATTCAATTTCAAATGACAAATGCACTTTCCATCAACAAACACCTAATCCTAAAGTGGCCTCCTTCGGGAAAGAATTCTCTCTCCCTCAATCCATCTTCGTACCTCGGCCGGCGGTGTCGAGATGCCGACTCGTCCTCCTATCAGAAAATCGGTACCTATTATTTATTTAAATATATTTGTTAATATTTAATACTTATTTAATTAACTAATATGTTTCTTATTATCTATTTTATACTTTCTTATCTAACAAAACATGATATTTTAAAAAGACGAGAAAATGTATGAATTTTTATACATTTTTTTAGTTATGAAAGTTAAAATTCAAATCATATATCATTTTCTTTTACCAAACATACTTTTAGAAATCGTTTGGTTCGCACAATATATATATATATATATATATATATATACTTTTTTTTAAAAATTGTAATTTTTATCAGATTTTTTTAGTATTTGTAAAAGTCAAAAAAATTAAATAAATAAATAAATTTTGATTCTTTAGAAACGAAAAAATAAATCCTTAAATAAATGAAAAATTATTTTATTGTTTAATTTTTTTCTTTAAATTTTTTTTTTTTTTACTTTTATAAGAAAAAAAAAATGTATGATTTTTCTTTCTCAAACAAACCAAAGGTGGCCTTAAGAAGAGCTACCCACTCCTATATTCCTCACATAATACGAGAGTTTGACGATAGACAACTAAAAAACCGGGAACAAGACAAATACAGAAGAATCCACCCACTTGTTGCTTCTTTTTGTTCTTGTGTTGGCATGAATTCAATGCAAACAAACAGGAGGGATTAGGAGAGGGATCGGTTTTAAGTGTGTTGCCACACAAATGCACACATGATAAGAGACCGACTTACATGTGGGCCTAGTAGACTATTAAATCATGCGCTAGATATTTTTTATTTTTATTTTTTTTCGAAATAGTCTCTCACATTTATTTTCCGTAAAAAAAATATCGTTAAAAATAAAAATAAAAATAAAAATAAAAATAAAAATCTTAAACTACTTTTTTCTCCTCCTCCCTAACCCTCCTTCTCCTCCTCCACCATCACCACCGCCACCAACCCCACCCTCAGCCCCCTCCCCCTCTCTCCTCCACCGCGCTCCCCCTCAACGTCCCCGCGGTCGGCCCCACGCACGCACAGCTCTTCCGCGTCCGCCCCCTCGCGCACGTAGTTCCCCCGCGGCCGCCCCTCCGGCACGCACAGTCCCAGCGGTCGCTCCCGAACGCATCTCTTCCGCGCGCAGCTCCTCTGTCCTCCCCCGCACGCAGCTCTCCCGAGCCGACCCCCCGCGCAGCTCTTCTGTGGCCGCCCCCGCGCCGGCCCCCCTCCTCCGCTCCAGCCCCCCCGGCCCGAGACCCTCCCCCTCCACCCCGCACCTCACCTCCTCTCCTCCCCGAGTCGCCGTCCCCACCATTACCGCCATCCCTACTGTCGAAAAATGAGAGGGAAGAGAGGGTTAGAATTAGGATTATGATTAGGGTTAGGAAGAAATATATTAGTCATTTTACGTTGAATTTGACGTCCGTTAACGATAAAAAATTAAATTGGATAAAAAATACACTAAATATAAAAAAAAGAAAAAATTTAAATCCAAAAAAAATTTAGTTTCAAAAACGTAAATTACTAAAGAATTTTTTTTCACTTTACACAAGTAGTTTACTGCGTCCATGTGTCGATGAATTCCTTTGTGTTAGCCAGACACCGTAATTGAATCCTCGAAGAGCAAAGGTTTGAATTTCCATCATTAGTTTTGTATTTTTGTCATCGTCAGCTTTGGACAAGCAAACCACTGTGAGATGCACTTAAACTGTGTGCGGAATGACATGGCGGATAGAGATTAAGATATCATTATCATGTACTTGAACAATATCTATACTACTATTTAGGCTTAATTGTCAATAAAAGAATTTTTTTCAAAAAAAATCTTTATATATATTAACTAATTAAAATAATTTATTAAACATAATAAAGACAGCTAGATAATTATCAGAACTTTTTTTTTGGGTCCTAATAATAAATTTAAAATAATTAAGATATATGTTTTTAGTCTTCCTATAAACATATATCTTAATTATTTTAAATTTATTAAGAAATATGTACGTGAACAATATCTATACTACTATTTAGGCTTAATTGTCAATAAAAACAAAATTTTCCAAAATATATATTTATATATGTTTACTAATTAAACTAATTTATTAAAGATAATAAAGACTGCTAGATAATTATCAGAACTTTTTTTTGGTCTTAACAATAAATTTAAAATAATTAAGATATATGTAAAATTAGAATAACAGAAAATTTGTTGTACATAAAATATTTTTAAATAGATTAGTTAAAACAAAATAATTTTTAAATTTTTTGAAGTCATGTAAGTTTTTGTCATCTGGGATGGCAAAAATATAAAAAAAATTTATTTGTCAAATTTTTGCTAACTGGTTTGGCGAAAATCTGACACTGATTTTTTTTTGTTTTGGTTTTGGTTTGGTTTGTGTTTTTATGTTTTTTTTTGTTGTTGACTTTTTGTGATAGTTGAGTTTGATTTTTTTTTCTTGATTTTTTTTTAAAGTGCTTTTGTTTTGTTTTATTTAGTTTTAGTTCTTTTTTAAAAAATGTTGTATTAATAATTTTTTTAATAAATTAGAAATAAAATAAAATTTAACATCCAAAATAAAATAAAAAATCTGCTGTAAGAAAATTACGTCTGCCGTCGAGCAGACTTCGAGCAGCCATAAGTATTTGTTTAGAAATCGTTTTTGGTCAAATAATAGGTCGATTTATATGTTTTCGACGAGAGTAACACAATTTATGTAGAAAGAATCTTCATCCGTAGCAAGACACATATGTTACAGAAAAAAAAAATTTAAATTTAAAACTGTAAAGTATCATAACTTTTGACTGAAAGATCAAAACAAGGTCTAGGCTGTGCCAAAATGACCGTAACGAAAAATACTATGGGATAAATAGTTTCACCGTTTGACGGACTTCGAAAAACTTTAGAATCGTAAAAAAAATGATGTTTCGACCTCCAAATTTTACTTTTGGTAATTTTATAATCGCAAAATATATTCTTGTGTATATTTTTTATTTTTTAACGATAAAATTATCTATTTATAAATAATTTACTAATTGTAATAAGATCGATTTAACTTTCGATTACGGTAAAAATTGTAAGGGCCTGCTTGGCAATTGTGAGAGTAACGATTATGAAGTAATTTTAGAGTAATGATTATGAGGGTCCGTTACTGTTTCAAAAATAAACAAACGGTTCAAAAATATTCCCAAACCGGTGAAAAAACTGTTAATTTTTTTTTATAATTTTGCCAACTCAGTTGGTGAACTATTTCGTTAATTTTCAATTTTTTTTTCATTTTTCTAATTTATTTAAAAAATTATAGGTATAGCAAAATTTAAGCAAAAATAAATCATATTAAAAAAATAAACCAAATAAAACTAAAACCAAACGTACAAGAAAACCCAAAAGAAAAAAAAAACCATAAAAAAATTCAAATAGAAATTTTATTTTCTGTAGAGCAAATTTCTCAGGATTTTTTTTTTAATTTTCTGCACACAAAAAAAAAAATTCGAAAAAAAAAACCAACAGAAAATCACATGCACCCGGTTAAACTAGAGTTGTTAAATTTTTGCCAATCCAGTTGGCAACTCAGTTTGCAGAAATATGACATTGATGTATTAAAATATGATTTGCTGAGTTATGTAAATAAACCGTTTCACCGTTTGACGGACTTCGAAAATTTTTGTAATCGCAAAAAGACGATGTTACGACCTCCTCGGTAAATTTATTTTTGAATTTTTTATTATCTATACTAATTTATTATTATCTATATTAATATGAATGATAATTAGTTTGTTATTTGTTTTAGTTATTTATACTAATTTTTGGAGGTCAAAATTTAAAAAAAATCAAATTAGTGTTGTGATTTCAAAAATTTGACAAATTATTTCGTTTTAGTTAATTTGTTTAAAAATATTTTATGTACAACAAATTTTTTGATTAGTATTTTACAATAAATTTTCTGACAAAATATTTTCTGTACAGAAAATTAAAAAAAACCAAATTAATATTGTCAAATATTAAACCAACACAAAAAAACCTAAAAAACAAACAAAAAAAAAACAAAAAAATTACACCATCAGGCATGGCGAAAACTTTGGTGATTTAAAATTTTTGAAAATTTATTTCGTTTTAGTTAATTTGTTTAAAAATATTTTCTGTATATCAAATTTTCTGAAAAAAAAACCCAAAAAAAATTAACAAAAAAAACACACAAAAAAACCAACACAAATAAAAAAAAAAAAAAAAAACCCAAATCAAACCCTAAACATAAAACCAAAAGACAAACCCAAAAAAGTTAACCCATCACATTTTCGCCAACTCAGCTGGCGAAAATCCATCCATTCCCGCACCAAATTTGAAACGTCGGTTTTTGTCGGATTTTCGCCAACTGGGTTGACGAAAATCGAGCACTCCTAATTTTTGCCAACTCAGTTGGCGATATGTATCGGAATTTCAATTTTTTTTAAACTTCTATCGTTATACTTAATTAATATAAAATTATTATCGTTACAGTAAATTTTCTGTTAAAAATTTTACCTATATCAGATACAAGAGCTTCATGAGCAAGAGAGTATCAAGTGCCGAAAGTCTCATCCCAGCCCGAAGGTCTATATATACAATTCTTAGTTCGAAGGTTCTATTCCAGCCCGAAGGCTCCATCCAGTCCGAAGACATCAACGCAACCGAGCCGCACCGCGCCATACCAGCTCTGTACAAGCATTGTACCACCCGAGTCGCACCGCACCGCGTAATCATGCACCCACCACCATCCCACCATTTAATTTTTTCAAACCTCACGCAACTGAAGCAGCACCGCATCGCGCCACACCAGTTATCCGTAAGCACCACAGCACCCTGGTCGCACCGCACCGCACCGCGTAACAATGTACCCACTACCATCCTACCACTTATTTTTTTCAAAATGAAATTAAATGGCGTCCATGGGCTCGAACCCGCAACCGTCTGGATAGAATGTCTCCGTCTTAACCATTAGACTATGAGACCGTTTGGATAGAATGTCTCCGTTTTAACCATTATATATATATATATATATATATATATATATATATATATATATATATATATATATATATATATATATATATATATATATAATGCGGCTTAGAAACGACTAAAAAATGAGTCGTATAAACCGTATGTATATCATCATTTAAATAAATTTAAAAAATATAAGAATATAACTAAATAACTACCTAAATACTCAACTAATTATTTAAAACAAATTAACCAAGCATTTAACTACCTAATATGATATATTTATAATTAAATAACTCTAACTCAAGTGGTTAAGGTGGGAGACATTTTTTTTATTGCAGTTCAATTTCTATGAATGTTATTTTTATAATAAATTTATGTTTAATTTTTTACAATATATTTTTTACGCACATGTAATACCCGTACATATTACTAGTATATATATATATATATATATATATATATATATATATATATATATATATATATATATATATATATATATATATACTAGTATATATGCACGTGCTTTGCACGTATCTTGGAGTGGATGATGTTGATGAGTTGATTTAACTTTGTTGTTTTTAATTATATAGGTTGAGAATTCAACCTTTCAAATTCCGTGGGAACATCTTAGAAGATTTAGCAAGTAGTATGAACCCTTTGATTTCCGTAATACATTAATGAATCTCTTAAATGGTTATCAGTGGAATTTATTGTAGGTATTCTTTTAATTAGTAAATATATTGAAGGACATTTTTGGGAAGAAAACTTCTACGGTGAAGCCTACTTTTGACATTATATAGTAGAATATATATATATATATATATATATATATATATATATATATATAAATTTTTTTTTCAAACCAAATATTATCCATGAGTGTCGGAAGTAAGAGGATAAGAAGTAATAGATAAGCATATTTTTGTTTATGTACCACGAAGATGTAAACCCCCTGATTTTGCAAGTATTTTAAATTGGGATTTTTCACAATTTCCTGGAATTTTCTAGAATTTTTCTGTAATTAAAATCAGATTTCTAATTATTAAATGATTTTTAATTATTAATAAATAATATTAAAATATTATGGAAATAATATTTTTGGGTGTAAAATGAAAAACTGGACTTAGGGTAATTTTTCTGGAATTTAATGGACCCCGGACCTATTTTTAATCACCTAGAAACTATTATTTATTAATTAATTAATTAATTGATTTATTATTATTATTATTTTTATTTTAACCGGCCCGTTCCCCAGCCCGGCCCAATGGGCCTGACCCGCGGCCCGCCAACCCGCTACCAGGTCGGGTCGGGTCAGTCAGACCCGACCCGCCGCCTGCCCGACCCGGGCGACTGCGTGTCCCCCGCGTGGCCACGTCTTCCGCCGCCTCCGGCGGCCAGCCCCACAACCTCCGCACCGCCCCGCCTTCCACGCCACGTCCTCCTCCCTCTCCGCCATTCCCGGCTAACCCCCTGCCCCTCATCGTCTATATAAAACCCTAACCCCCCCTCCGGCCAACACAGCCGACCGCCACCACCCTAGCCCGAGCTCCTCCGCCCCTCTCCTCCGGCGCCACCCTCCTCGAGACCCTCGGCCAGCCGCTCTCCTCCCCGGCTTCCTCCTCCTCCCTCTCCCCTCGCCGTGGACAGCCCCTCCGCCGCAGCCCCTCTCCTTCTCCTCCCCCTTCTCCCCAGAACCCCCGAGCGCAGCTCCTCCCCGTCGGCTCCGCCTGAGCCGCCCCGGCGATGCCGCCCTGCGCCCCAGCTCCCCGACGACGCTGTCCCCGGCCGCCTCGACCTCCTCCGCCGCCCGAGCCGCCGTCTCCGGCCAGTTTGCCCTAACCCTAATTCTCAGAATCGTGTCGGCGTGTCGAACACGACATGGACACGAGAATTTCTGGGTTTCTGAGCCCTGTTCAGGTACTCATATCTTTCTCCTCGCTGTCCCGTTTTCAATTCCGTAAATTGCGTTGTGAAGCCTGTATGACCCTCTCGGTGCCCGGACAAACCGCTCGGGGCATCGCATCCTGTGGTGATCGCACACCGCGATCCAAAAACAGAAAAAACAACGATCCGAAATTGCCGTTTTTGCCCTTGTCTCCAAATTGGACTCAAGGACAGGCGTTTCTAGCTATTTGATATCTTCTGAGCATGATGGTAATGTTTATTTCAGCATCCGGAGATATTTCTGGAAATTTTCCCGAGAACAGAACCATAGTAGGATCCAAACATCAAGCAAGTACCTGCACTTCAAGTTTAATCTTTATATTGTGATAATTAGTTCCTTGCTCTACTAGCACCATTGGATGTTTACACGTAGTGTTAGACTATTGGATTTTATGTCTTACTTTTCGTGTCGGATGGAAGAATACTAGGAGGCATGTAGTTTACCCTTCCCCCTATTGTCTAATAGCTGTTGGTACACGACTGTCCATCAGCCGGATCTCGATTATATTGTTTAATAGCCGTCTATGACGGCCGGATTAGCCTTATAACCCCTACATGCCAACTATGTATTCTAAATACACAAGTTCACACACATAGTTTCTTGTCTTGTTGCAGTTCCTGTTATCTTGTTGTAGTTCCATTTTCCTGTCTCATTATATTTCCTGTTTACTCATATTCCTGATTTACAGCAATTAACCTTTAGTTATTGTTACTTCTTATTTATGCATATCCTCAACATGATACTTGTCAGTTCTTTTCTACTTGTCATAAATATTTAGTTTAATCTTTGTTGTGCATTGTGTACTTTGCTCATTTCCTGACTGGATCCGTTGATTTAGGCAATGATGAGGACTATGCCCCCATCTTTTATGGCCCCTATGAGGGAACAGATGATACTTTTGAGGAGCCGGTTCCCACCCAGGAGATCACTTCTGAGGAGTAGTTAGCAGTTAGTTATTATTTTCTTTCAGTCTAGTAATCGGGTTTGTCCCCGATTTATCTTCTGGCTCTGTAATAAACATTGGATCTGTTTGTCTCATTTGTTTTACTTAAAATCTTAGCATTCCTATTTCCTGTGATTATCCTTGCCTGTTTATTCTTGTGGATGAGATAGATTTTATTTTACCTGTGAATATGATCTAGACAGCGTACTACCGCCGACACTGCGGCGTAGGCTGGACGTACCCACGTACTCGTGCCCGAATATCCGGGTGCGGGTCGTGACACGTTTTCGTGGTGGCCCATGCAGGTCAACGACTAAATTGTTCGGTTTCAACTTAGGGACCGAACATGCCTGCAATAAGAATAGGATAAGTTTAGGATCTCATCCACTTGCTTGAATCGTTCTTGACATCTATCTCGAATTTGAATTGATTCCTTGACTTGCATCCTGCCTTGATTCCTGAGCGCCCCTTATCGTTTATTTTGGATGCAGAGTAATGGATCTATCAGCAAGCGACAAGGTTCCTACAAGATCACCACGAGATGCTCTACCAGCATGACCGTGGAGAACGCGCAGACTCTTGGAACAGCTAATGCGCGTAAGTGATTCGTAGATATTTTTTCTAGTATTGTTTAGGTCGTGCCTATTGGTTCGTGACCCCAGCCCCAACCTAGTAATTTTGAACTTGCTAATAACCTGGTATGCTTTTAAATTTGATAACTATAGAGATTTTAGAGTCTTTTGCTATTGTGCTTATTGTGTGTTATTTTGTGAACTTAAATATTTGTACCTCCTTTCATCATCATCTAGCGCACTTAATTTTGCTATACTTGACTTATGCTGCTATTTTATAGCCTAGTTTTGCAAGCTTACTCTTTATCAGGCTTGTTCATGACACATGTGTTATTGAGGCCTGATCAATCCCACTAATACAAGTGTCTATTCAGAATCAGTGTATTACGGTCTGATCAACCTTAGTGCATTTTGATTCGCCCTTCGAAATAATACTTTACGTGGATTGAGATATATAGTTGACTAGTATACTTGTCCCCTAAATATGTTCGAGCATATCGTATCAGTTACATAACTGTACTAATACGAGCATGCGAATAAATGATTACCAGAATAGAATCTCAATCCATAACCGCCTGACAATTCCCATTAGAATTCCTTAAACGCCTTGATCCCTATACCTCTGTTCTACCACCTCGCCCTTGAACTCTTTATTATTGATCCTCGTCTTCCCTTATTTCGGAAAGACAAAATCCTGTGCTTGGTATAAGTTTGATATATAGATAGTACTAGATATACCCCTCAGACCGGTCGAATTGATGATAACCCTCTATGACTAAGGGAATACCATAGGTGGTGTATTTGTGTTAAAGACTTAAAGATTCAATACCATGATTAATTAAGTTGGGATCTAGCTTTACTAGTTGTATAGCCTTAAAGGATAGATGGGTAAATTCTAAGTTGGGTAGAGACCGTAATGTTCACTTGAGAGGAATCCTTTAGACTATAATCAAGTAAGATTGGATAGAGAGAACCCAACCATATTTTAATTTCGAGGACGAAATTTTTTGTAAGTTGGGTAGATTGTAAACCCCCTGATTTTGCAAGAATTTTAAATTGGGATTTTTCACAATTTTCTGGAATTTTCTGGGATTTTTCTGTAATTAAAATCAGATTTCTAATTATTAAATGATTTTTAATTGTTAATAAATAATATTAAAATATTATAAAAATAATATTTTTGGGTGTAAAATGGAAAACTGGACTTAGGATAATTTTTCTGGAATTTATTGGACCCCGGACCTATTTTTAATCACCTAGAAACTATTATTAATTAATTAATTAATTAATTGATTTATTATTATTATTATTATTATTTTTATTTTAACCGGCCCGTTCCCCAGCCCGGCCCAATGGGCCTGACCCGCGGCCCGCCAACCCGCTACCGGGTCGGGTCAGTCAGACCCGACCCGACGCCTGCCCGACCCGGGCGACTGCGTCTCCCCCGCGTGGCCTCGTCTTCCGCCGCCTCCGGCGGCCAGCCCCACAACCTCCGCACCGCCCCGCCTTCCACGTCACGTCCTCCTCCCTCTCCGCCATTCCCGGCTAACCCCCAGCCCCTCACCGCCTATATAAAACCCTAAACCCCCCCTCCGGCCAACACAGTCGACCGCCACCACCCTAGCCCGAGCTCCTCCGCCCCTCTCCTCCGGCGCCACCCTCCTCGAGACCCTCGGCCAGCCGCTCTCCTCCCCGGCTTCCTCCTCCTCCCTCTCCCCTCGCCGTGGCCAGCCCCTCCGCCGCAGCCCCTCTCCTTCTCCTCCCCCTTCTCCCCAGAACCCCCGAGCGCAGCTCCTCCCCGTCGGCTCCGCCTGAGCCGCCCCGGCGACGCCGCCCTGGGCCCCAGCTCCCCGACGACGCTGTCCCCGGCCGCCTCGGCCTCCTCCGCCGCCCGAGCCGCCGTCTCCGGCCAGTTTGCCCTAACCCTAACCCTAATTCTCAGAATCGTGTCGGCATGTCGGACACGACATGGACACGAGAATTTCTGGGTTTCTGAGCCCTGTTCAGGTACTCATATCTTTCTCCTCGCTGCCCCGTTTTCAATTTCGTAAATTGCGTTGCGAAGCCTGTATGACCCTCTCGGTGTCCGGATAAACCGCTCGGGACATCGCGTCCTGTGGTGATCGCACACCGCGATCCAAAAACAGAAAAAACAACGACCCGAAATTGCCGTTTTTGCCCTTGTCTCCAAATTGGACTCAAGGACAGGCGTTTCTAGCTATTTGATATCTTCTGAGCATGATGGTAATGTTTATTTCAGCATCCGGAGATATTTCTGAAAATTTCCCCGAGAACAGAACCATAGTAGGATCCAAACATCAGGCAAGTACCTGCACTTCAAGTTTAATCTTTATATTGTGATAATTAGTTCCTTGCTCTACTAGCACCATTGGATGTTTACACGTAGTGTTAGACTATTGGATTTCATGTCTTGCTTTTCGTGTCGGATGGGAGAATACTAGGAGGCATGTAGTTTACCCTTCCCCCTATTGTCTAATAGCTGTTGGTACACGACTGTCCATCAGCCGGATCTCGATTATATTGTTTAATAGCCGTCTATGACGGCCGGATTAGCCTTATAACCCCTACATGCCAACTATGTATTCTAAATACACAAGTTCACACACATAGTTTCTTGTCTTGTTGCAGTTCCTGTTATCTTGTTGTAGTTCCATTTTTCTGTCTCATTATATTTCCTGTTTACTCATATTCCTGATTTACAGCAATTAACCCTTAGTTATTGTTACTTCTTATTTATGCATATCCTCAACATGATACTTGTCAGTTCTTTTCTACTTGTCATAAATATTTAGTTTAATCTTTGTTGTGCATTGTGTACTTTGCTCCTTTCCTGACTGGATCCGTTGATTTAGGCAATGATGAGGACTATGCCCCCATCTTTTATGGCCCCTATGAGGGAACAGATGATACTTTTGAGGAGCCGGTTCCCATCCAGGAGATCACTTCTGAGGAGTAGTTAGCAGTTAGTTATTATTTTCTTTCAGTCTAGTAATCGGGTTTGTCCCCGATTTATCTTCTGGCTCTGTAATAAACATTGGATCTGTTTGTCTCATTTGTTTTACTTGAAATCTTAGCATTCCTATTTTCTGTGATTATCCTTGCCTGTTTATTCTTGTGGATGAGATAGATTTTATTTTACCTGTGAATATGATCTAGACAGCGTACTACCGCCGACACTGCGGCGTAGGCTGGACGTACCCACGTACTCGTGCCCGAATATCCGGGTGCGGGTCGTGACAGAAGACATTTTATTGCCCATAGTTCCGCCTTCGGTTTCAGTAATGCATACTCTTAGAGAAGACAATCTGCTTGTCTCTAGCATCTTTTGACCACTCCATTCAAGAACATGTCATATTTATCATCCTAATCAGCTACCAACTCAAGTTCAGCAAGTTCTTCATGAGGATATTCAGGATCTCTGGATCCGAATAGGGACTTATTTTTTTTCTCCTGGAAGTTTCAACTGTCGTTGACTATGACAACAGTCACGACCGACTATAAAGATCCTCGCGACGGAACTGCATCAATTCGTGCTTGAACGGATATTGACTTCCATTTTCATCTTTCACTCAAAATATCTCAGAGATTCACCCTCTTTCCACTTTAGCTTCATTCGGACGCACATGTTGAATGGAGACCTTCCACGGCTGTTTACAATCGGTTGAAATAAGCATATTTTCAATTTTTTTTTATTTTATGTTCTTGTTTTATGTACAACTAAGTACACTGTCAATAGTTTTGTCATGTTTTACTTAGAAAGTTTTTGCCACATATTTGTTCACATGTGAATAATGGAACAATATTTGCGATATGGAACAATATTTGCAATTTAATTACTTATACCAAAAGATTTGATTACTTAAACCAAAAGAACCCTAAGCAGGTTTATATGTTGACGAATTAAAATTAAAATTAAAATTAAAACTAAAATTAAAATAAAATATTTGCAACTGAAGTAAAATTAAAATTTCTGAATTACTTAAAATTTGACGAATCCAAATTATCATTGGCAATAACCAAACGATATATAAACTTATATGTTGAGGAAAGAGAGAAACAAATGGGAGTGTATTAGTTATTGTTAAAGGAAGGTTAATAAAATTTGAATTTGGGTATGCATTTGGTAAAATATCTAAGATCACACAAATATTTCTTACACTTGGGATGCATTTTGGTAATGACGATCATTCTTAAAAATCTAAGATCACATAAAGATTTCTCACACGTAGATATATGAATAACAAATATAAAATTTATTTAGTGAATAGACAATTAGACTTGATCTTAATGGTTTAATTTTTAATTAATATAGTTTTGTATTATAAAATTAAGACGTTAATGTCACAAGTCATCATAAGCTTATGACAATTTATTTACATATAAATTATATTCATGAGGAAGTACAAACTATACCAAACGCAAGATATAAAAAGAAACAAAAAAGTTCTTTGGCACGTGCATTTGTGCGCGTCTGTGCACCCACAAGGCAGGTTCGTCCCTTCCCTCCCTTCTCCTCTAGTGCTCCGCGTCCGGCCGTCGCGTGCATGCACATGTGCGAGCAAATACGTGTGTAAAGAAGCAAAGTTGGAGAAGAAATAGTAGTAAAAATAGAACATAAATATTCAAGATAAAACATATGTAATTTTAATATTTTATCTAGAAAGATAATATTATCCACATTTGTAATAAAAAAAAACTAAATTGTATAATCACTTGTTCATTCTTGACCCCTCCCAAATTAAAGGAGAGAAACATTCCAAAAGAAAAAGCAACTATTAAAAACTTAAACATTCTATTTTTCTTTTGAGAAATACAAGTTATGTAATTCTAAGTAAAGTATGAAATTATTGAAATAACTTAACAAACTTATTATTTAGGCAATAAATAAAATCTCACAAAAATGGAATCAAATTATTGACAAATGCATCAAATTTGGAAGGTAAAACTTCCCTAATCACAAAACATGTAACCAAATAATTTCATACAAGAACAATTTCATCGTACATATCACTTTAATCACATTACAAATAAAGGCGCATATTTTTTTTTTTTTTTTTACCAATATTATTCAAGTTTTTCAATTTGATATTCTAAACTTTAATATCATATCGATAACTATCTTTAACTATTGAATATTTTTAAGTCGTTATCCTCCGCCGACTAGCAATTATTTTTTAAATTTCAATAAAAATAAATAATATTTTTTTCCGTTAAGAATTAATTTTTTGGTTTCAATAAAAATAAATAATAATTTTTTTACAAAATTACCTCTCATTCTTGAAAATTAACTTGTACAATTATTGGTACCAAGTTGTACAAAGTGAAGTGATCAGAAAAAAATATTTTTGTCAATTTTTTTTAAATGTAACGTTGGAAATTTTGTACATATTATATTACATATCTTTTGGATTCACTGTTTTCTAAATCTGTTGATTTATAGATAGAAGAGAAAAAAATTATACGTCCCTATTTGTCATTTACTGTTAGAATATTAAGTCATAGGCGCAGAGTTGTCTAATAATGCTTGAAAATATCAAATTGAAATTTAGCATAATATAAATAGCCCTTCCTCTCCTCTTCCTCCGTGTATTTATCTACCAAGGGCTAAGAGAAGAATTTCTTAGGCCAAATAAAAGAGAGAAGAATTTGAGGCCTCTTTTCTTCCTCTCCAACACTATGCAGGGGCGATTTCTCATCCGGAGGCTCCTCTCTTCTTCTTCTTCTTCTTCTCTCTCCCGTGGCCTCTCCCAAGCGGCGGGGACCCTGTCTTCCCAAAATGCCCCCGCTCTTCCCAGAATGCCCCGGTTCGACTACACTCCTCCGCCGTACGAAGGTCCGTCGGCGGCCGAGATCATGAGGAAGCGGACGGAGTATCTCAGCCCTTCCATCTTCCACTTCTACAAGAAGCCAGTACGTTCTTTCCCCCCAATTTTTGGGCCTATTTTGAGAATTTTCTCACTCCTTGTTAACATTCAGATCTAGAATCTATAGAATCTTTCCATTTTTAGTATAAAATCCTTTTTCTATTTGGTATGTTTATGCATAATTGCTCTGTCTAAATGTCCATTTGCCACATTTCTCGTAATTGCAGCTAGTTTTGGTTGGTGCCTAATTTAAATCCGAAAAAACCGAACCGAGCCCATATGGTTTGGTTTTTCAGAACAAACCGCATGGCTACTTGGCCATGTTGTGCCGGACACGTGTCAGATCCAGTCGGGACACTTCAAAATACACATGACGCACCAAAACTAGGTGTCATGTTCGTGTCGGCACGTTCTTACCGTGTCATGTTGACATGTTGTATATGTGCCTGTGGAGTATTAACTTTTAATTTAGAAATATGTACTTTGTTGCAAGTATATTTTATTTGTGAAGTTTATTCTCCCTCACTCTCAAAACAAAAATAATAAATAAGTAAATAATAATAAAATGAATCAAATAAATAATCTGAAGCAAACAGGTGTCTGAATTTTTTATCGGATCCTTACAGTGCTTCAAAATGCAAATTCTTGTTATTTGGATGGAGGTCAGTCAAATTGTATCTACTTATAAGTTTACTGTTATCCTTCGTCCAGCTTAAAGTAAGCTAACCTTAGGCCAGCATAAGTAAACCAAACATGGTTAATGACTTAACAAAAGGGCAAGAAAAATAACCCATAGTGGGGAGTGTTGAGAGATGGAAGTGAAAATGAGTTGATAACATGCTGGGAGGAGGTGAGAAGATTGGGGAGGTGGATTTCAGGGGATTTGGGAAGAATCTAAGGTTGTGTTTGATCGGGCTTTTTTTTTTATGGTGAATATTTCCATTAGAAATTTTCCGTGTAGTGTTTGATAGCTTATATTTTTCATTGAATTATTTTACAAAAAAATATCATTTTCCATATTTTTCTCCAAAATGGTGGAAAATGAAACTGGCCAAAACCATAGGAAAATAACTATTTTTCATAGAAAATAATGACAATCAAACAACCGAATTAAGTTTTCCATAAGAAAATTTCAAAACCATAATATTTTTTTTCCTGGTAAGATAATTCCGTGAAATTAATTTATTTTCCACGTATTTCCAACCTTGCAATGGAAGGCACCATTTAAATGGGAATATTAAATGGGGGAAGAAAACCATTACACGAGGACATAACCGTCAGAGGAATACTTCTATATTGATATCTATACTATATTTGACTTCAACAGCTAATCTGAAGCCATCATTTTGGTGAAGCCATTGTCCATCTTCAAACAAGGAATTGAGGAGCCTCACAACATTGAAATTAATTTAAGATTTCAAACATTTACATGCTATGTACAGCTATAAATGCGTGCATGCATATATGCTACAGTAGTAATGGTATAAAAAAAAATTCATTGCAATGCGCATGCATATTTTCTCTAGTTATAGTTAGTTCCAATCATTCTTTGCTAGTTCTGTTAACCATAGCTCTATATAAATATGCACGATTCAACGGACCTCTGTCCAAGTAACATGAATCAATGGACATATGTTGAAATCAATAAGATTTGAGGGACCTGCGTGTAGAAAGTAAGTAAACGCAAATCTTTATGCTCTATGAGAAGCTCCTTTGTGTATAGTTGCATGAGCTTACACTGCATGCAAAAATATGTTGGTCTGCCTACCTGCCAATTGGCCTTCTAGGCTTTGTGGCAAAGTCTTTGTCTTGCTTATTTACTACCTTGGTTAAGAATTTGCCACTTGAAGGGGGTTGCTGATGTCAAATTCATAGATGGTCATAAAATTTACTGTCTTTTGGCACTTTCTTATGGTACTTAGGGGGTGCCAAATTGCGTACTATAAAGGTTAACATTCCAGGGAGCCTTTTTCTAATTAAATGATCTTATGCAGAAACATGAGTTGTAAACCACCTAACTTCATGGCCATAGATGGCTACTCTGAATAATGTCAGGGTCGTTTCTTTAACAAATGACTGGGTGTATGATAGATCAATGAAAGTTAAGAGCATAAGTTTCTTATTTATCCATTTTTATGGAATTGCTTCCAGTTTTTTGCTAACATGAGTTAATTTGGTCTTTCATTTTATGATTTATGCTTTTGTCATGGTATAGGTTCTGATATTTTATGTATTGTTATATTTTGTTTGTCTGTATAAAGAATGTTAAAGGCATATTTTGTGGTTATTTATCGGTCAGCTAAAAGTATGTTATTTCTTATGTGTATACAGTTGAACATTGTTGATGGAAAGATGCAGTACTTGTTTGATGAGGATGGTCGCCGCTATCTTGATGCTTTTGGTGGGATTGCTACAGTAGCTTGTGGGCATTGCCACCCTGAAGTTATTGAAGCCATAATTGAACAGACGAAACGCCTGCAGCATTCTACTGTTTTATATTTAAACCGTGCAATTGCAGATTTTGCTGAGGCCTTGGCCTCTAAAATGCCTACTGATCTCAAGGTGCTTTTTTATGGTAGTTTGTATAACAGAACAGTTATACTTGTTTTTCAGGGTGACTGGAATTTATTTACTCTTGCAATCCTTTATAGGTTGTTTTCTTCACAAACTCTGGAACAGAAGCAAATGAACTTGCCCTAATGATTGCTCGTCTTTATACTGGTTGTCATGATATTATCTCAATCAGAAATTCCTATCATGGAAATGCAGCTGGAACAATGGGCGTAACTGCTCAGTGTAACTGGAAATTTAATGTTATACAGGTATTTGACTGTTCTTTTACTGTTCAAATCTAAATTGTAGTACTTGAAAATTTGTCTTACAAAGACTTGGACAATATCAAAAGCGTTCTGACACTCATGGTGATAAGTTTGGATGGATCAATAGCAAAGTAAATTCTAGGATACCAAATACATATTGGTTCTTCCCTCTGTAGATTTTGATCTTCTCAACTCTTTGTTGACTTCTTTTATATCTGTATCCATACTTGGCTTTTACATACACAAGTAGCAGTCAGTTTTTTTCCCATAAGAAAATGATGTCTTTACTGTTGTTATAAAGTACATTATGTTAGTCTGTAGCTAAAAGAAGTTGCGTGTAAGCTATTTTAAATATTGGAGGAAGTTTGTATCTATAATTTTTTTAGGTCATTGCATGTGGCTTTCAACTTCCCAATGCACTGCTTTTTGGCTCTGTTTGACTCTATTCGTGCAATTCCTCATAGATGACTGCAACTTATGTAGGAAATCCTACCATCTACCCTTTTGAGTCAGTCTAGAAGGAACTTGGATGACTTTTGCCTGGTTCAATGAGTATAAATTGCATAACATAATAAAGTTAGGTTTCCTATCAGGGGGGTCCATTTCAGGTTGGGACAGCCAGATGAAAATTTTGGTCAAGAATTTTTGTTGAGTCTTCCCAACGAAAAAAGGTGCTATGCATCCAATCCTGTTTGATGGGAAAAACACTAAGATGTTAATGGTTCATGTGGTTGCTTCTATATCTAACTTCGTTGTCATCTATCAGAGTGGAGTGCACCATGCATTAAATCCAGACCAATATAGAGGTGTTTTTGGTTGCGATGGAGAAAAATATGCCAGAGATGTTCAAGAAATCATTGATTTTGGAACTTCTGGGAAGGTAGCTGGCTTCATTTCTGAAGCTATACAGGTATGCCATTTAGTTTATACACTTGCATCATTCAATTGAAGTCTTTTTCTGCCAGAAATACAATTTTGCATGACTTTATGACATTCCTGCTTGTTATCTTTACTAAGAAGATGTTAATAATTGTTATGCCTTTGTTTGGTGTTGAATTTTTCTTTATGGTTCTAGTTTCAAGCAGTAAGATCAAAAGGTTATTTCTTCTGCAACAGGGAGTAGGTGGAATTATGGAATTAGCTCCAGGTTACTTGCCTGCTGTATATAGAAGTATAAAAAATGCTGGAGGTCTCTGTATAGCAGATGAGGTGCAGTCAGGATTTGCACGCACTGGCAGCCATTTCTGGGGATTTGAAGCTCATGGTGTTGTTCCAGACATAGTTACAATGGCGAAGGTGAATTCTCCTAGCTCACTATCTCCCAAGTTGTCAATTGAAAGTCCTTCAATTTGCTTCCTTCGTGTAGCATGTTTTCTGATATTTCGAGGCTCATCGAAATTTCCCAGCCTACTATCAGCTTAAAAGTATATACTTTTATAGTTTGTTGCATTAATATTTTTATTCTCTCTCAAACATAAACATGACCTTTCTTAAGAACTAGCTAGGTTCAAGAATGACAACAATAGCCTAAGGTACTTGAAAATGTTACTAGCACTTTTGGCATGACTGACTGACTTGTTAGCAAATTTTGCAGTTCTTAGTTAACTTTTCCCATGTTATAATAAATCCAACCTTTATTTTACTGATTTTCCGTTCAATGTCATTAGGGTATTGGAAATGGTATACCTCTCGGAGCAGTGGTTACAACTTCAGAAATTGCTCAAGTTTTGACACGAAGAAGCTACTTCAATACCTTCGGGGGAAATCCTGTTTGTACTGCTGCAGGACATGCTGTGCTTAAAGTGATTGAAAAGGACAAACTTCAAGAAAATGCTTTGAATGTTGGCTCTTATTTGAAAGATCAACTCACATTTCTGCAAGAAAAGCACGAAAGTAAGCTTCTTCCCTATAGAGAATCTATGCCGAACTTGTTTGTCTTAGATTTGTTCCGTATATAAGCTTCCCATGCGTGCAAATTTGGTGCTTGCCAATACACTTGCATGTCCTTACACATAGCTATAGCCATAAGTTTTCATGTTGATATGCATGTTTATAATTGTAACTCCATTAACAGTAAGCTTTTCCCAACTACTAAAGGTGGGTTCTGTGGATCTTACTTTACTCACCAAATCCTAATGGGCTTAGCTTGTTTCCCGTTTCTCATCCTTTCAAGTTAATCATCAATGTTACATTAGTTCTTTCCCTCTGACTAACCTCTTGCACAAACTAGACAATTGTTTGCATCTAGCTCCACTCACTTGTATCTACCATTTTATTTTGCATTAATATATATATATATATATATAAAATTTATTATTGAAGTAACCCAGGTTTCTGAGTTCTTTCAATGATAAATTATATAATATATATATTGCTCTCCCCCCTAGAGGCGGCTAGGGCATCCCATCTCCCCCGATTTGGTCTCTCCCACCGCCCTTGGGGCGGAGATGGCCGCCACGGCCTCTCCCGTCTTCCCCTTCTCTCCAGATCTCTCGATCCCCCCCCTCTCTCGATTGCTGATGTTCCTCCGCCCCCTCGGATTGCGTCGCCTGATGCAGCGTCCCCAAGTACGGAGGCTCCTCCTTTTCATCGTCGGAGGGGTTATCCTTCCTAGAAGCGTTCTCGGCTGTGCGGCGGCGTGGAATCCAACGATCCCCACACAGACTCCTTGCTCGTGGAGAGGCGATGACTGTTCCCATCGCTCAGGAGTCCTCCAGGCCAGTGTCTTCGAACGGTCCAGGTCTTTTGCTTAGTGAGGTCGTGGGAGGCCCTTGCACCGTGGTTGCTGGCCGTGTGGTGGCCCCGGTGCCAGCGCTCCGTCCTCGGGCCAATGGGCGTTAGTTCAGCGAGGTGGTAGGAGGCCACGATGCCATTGCTGGCAGAGCAGTGGACTCGGTGCCGGTGCCGCACCCTCGGGTTCACACCGTCGTCAATGGGATACCAGAGGTTGCATTTGATGAGGAGGACAAGGTTATCCTCCCCATCCCATTGCGTTATGCCCTTGCCTGTAAGTTTCTGCAATCCCGTCCGTCGGTCGACACAATTAGGCTAGCCTTTTCCGATTTAAAGTTTGCGGGATTTGTCTCCATCGGGCTCATCGATCCTAGTCATGTGTTGATTCAGCCTACTCTAGAAGTTGATTTCTTAAGGCTGAGATCTAAGAATTTGTGGTATGTTGCTAGAGCCCCCATGAGGGTTACCAAATGGTCGCCGGAATTCTCTTCGAAGCACGAATCACCCTTTGCATCGGTCTGGACTTCCTTTCCGGAACTACCCAGTCATCTCTTCGCAAAGGCCTTCGTATTTATGGTTGCATCGTGTTTAGGCACGTCTCTCATGCTGGATAAGGCTACCGATGCGTCCGTGCCGCGTGCGGATTCTGGTGGAAATGGACATAAGTAAGCCACTTGTTGATCATATTCGAATCAAACTCCCGAAGGGACGTAGCTATCGCCAGACAGTGGAGTTCGAGCAATATCCCGCATACTGCGATGTGTGCCGCCAACAGGGACACTCTTATAGCAACTACAAGTTTAAAGAGCCCAAAGAGGAGACAAAAGCAAAGGGCGCCTTGGCTCATGGGGAGCTCATCTTGCCCATAACGACTGGGTCCGGACATGTTCATGATAGAGAAGGAGAGATCATTGAGAATGCGACAACGATTTTTCCTCTTGTGGTCACCTAGGACGCGACACCAAGTCCAGCAGTCGTCTCTGTGCATGACGTGGCTATTACTCCGTCCTAGGAAGTGAGTCACGGGAAGGTATCGCTTGTATCGATCGATGTTGAGGAGACACATACTGCATCCTCTATTCTTGACAAGATTGAGAGGAATCCTGGGATGCCGGGCATTGAGACTACTTCGTCGTCCATCGTCCTTGAGGCACAAAGTGTTGCTGCTGCCGCAACAAAGTTTGGAGTGGAGACAAAATTTGCGGCATGTGAGGATTCCCAGACAACTTGTGATATGGTTGCTGCAATTGCTCCACCTTTCCTTCCCTCTTATTTGTCTCCCTAGGTTGATCCACCTCCACCCTTCCCCGCCTCGAACGACGTAGTTGGTGGCTCCTTCCCCGCCCGCTTGGTGTCTCAGCGGGTTAGATTGAGCTGGGCAGAGGAGGTCAAACTTGCTGAGACGGCAAGCTGGGGTCTGGAGTTTGGTCTGATAGAGGATGAGTCATATAATTTATCGAAGGCAGGTAACATTGGGTCGGTCAAGGGCGATCTGGTCACGAATCCCGGGATCGGTCAGCCGTCTATGGAGATGTTTGGAGCTTCTAGCCCAAGTAGTACAACGGTGGGGTGCAATCCTTCCATAGACCAGGGGATCGATGCCAGCAGTTTAAGCTCAGGCTTTGAGGGCTTGGACCCCGCCGTCTGAGCTGTCATCAGTATTTCATCAGTATTCTCGACTCTGGTGTGGAGAATCTAACTCCTTCCTCCCGAGCTGTCATCAGATTCCACTTATTGGCGGATCATGAATCAGACATCTCCCCTCCAAGTGAGGAGACTAAACTGAAGCTGTCCGAGAAGCAGAAAGGGGATGTCGTAAAGTCCAGGATGGTTAAGAACTATCACAGAGTCGCTCCTCAACAACTCATGACTCTTAGGCCATCCTCTTCTTGATCCAAGCCAGTTAAACTCAGGTCCTAGGCTATAGGTCTTATGGTTATTTCATTCTCTGTTGGACGTACTGTTATGCCTTTATGCAGGTCATTCGTGTCTTGTAACCCGTCAACTTTCATTCAATAAAATAGTTTGTTATATATATATATATATATATATATATATATATATATATATATATGTTAAGTATGTAGCGTTAAAAAATGGATATCATGTCCAGAGCAATTGCTTATTTGATTGACAACCAATTTACTTGACATATGGGCATGTTTGTGTGAATTGTCATTCCTTTTTCACCCTTTGGCTTGTGTCGTAGCAATGAATGCAATTATCTATAGCGAATCGTATGATCTTACCTCTTTGTCTACACCCTCTTCCACTATAAGGTAACTTGGTGGTTGAGCCTTTGCTCCATGTTCTTAAATTCCATGGCTAAAAGCTAGGTCTCTCTACCCGCCTACTAGTTTTCTAGGTTTAATGGTAAGGTCCTCTTTTGCTTGTAGCTATGTTAGCGAGAAAGGTGGTCTTCTTACTTATCTGCTTATTAACTTTCTAGGTTTTATGACAAGGGTATCTCTTGCTCATAGCTAACTTAGCTAGAAAATTTGTACAAACATGGATGGTTAACTCCAGGTTGACACTGAGTCATGGCTCCATGTTGAAGTATCAGTTATTGCGTAGTGCTTTTTATGAGAGAAGACATGAATCGTGATGATGATGGCATGGGAGGAGGCTTGATGATAGTGAAAGAGAAAAGGAAACAACAACAAAAAATTCTAGTGAATGTAACAAATGATTACCTGGGTGGGTTTCTACTTTCCATCACACATTTATGATGTCTAGAAACTTGTTTAGCAGCGCTCGCAGTTACACTATGTTTGGGAAGGAGAAAAAATTGAGGGAAGTAAAAAATTGAGGGAAAAATAAAACTTATGATGTTTGGAAGGAGGGGAAAGAAAGTGGAGGAGAGGAATGGGGGGGGGGGGGGGGGGGTGGGGGGGCGAGAATTTACGTAGGTCCTACCACAAAATTTTCACAATTTTTTCTCTCCCAAAACCGAGAGACGAAAATGAACGCAACACACATGAGGGAATTTTGGTAAAATTTATGAATTATCTCTCAATTAATTCTTCTCTTTCCTATATTGTTTCTTCCGGTTCCTTCGGGTGGTCCATATATTTATCTTCTTCTAAACCAACTACATATCAAGAAACTGTAATCGACTGCATATCAGGTAAATCAAACTATCTTCATCTCTATTATTTTGTTTTATTTTAAATTTGATAATGATGTAGTTTTATTTAGATAATCATAGTGATGTAGTTTTATTTAGATAATGATGTAGTTTTATTTTAAATTTGATAATAAAGTAGTTTTATTTAGATAATCATAGTGATATGATGTAGTTTTAAATTTGATAATGATGCAGTTTTATTTTAAATCAAACTATCATGAAACTATTAGTGTATTCTTATATCGACATTGCTAGAAAATGTTACGGGTCTATCTATTTCTCTCCTCTAATAATGATGTAGTTTTATTTGGATAATCATAGTGATGTAGTTTTATTTAGATAAAGATGTAGTTTTATTTAAATTTGATAATGATGTAGTTTTATTTAATCATAGTGATGTAGTTTTAAATTTGATAATGATGTAGTACGAGCTCCGTATAAAATTTTCTTTATCAAGATTAACCAAATGACTATGTATAAAATTAAACTAAAATTTAGTATAATAGAGAAAGATAAGTAAGAGCTCGTGTCTAGCAACGTGATTTATTTTTGTGACTACGAGTAGCAACGTGATTTTTCCGACGTGAGCAAGGAGTTTGTTATAGATATACATGTAGGTAGGAAAAAATACATAGAAAAAATATTACTTGCAATATATGTTATAATCATAGTGATATATAGATATTCTAATAATAATACATTCAAATCTTATTTATAACAAATCCTAATTTAAACTTATTTTCAACAATATCATAGGAAAAAACATTACTTGCAAGTTGCAATATATGTATACGTAATAGATATTATATAATTCAGCAATGTCTTAAAATAATGTATGTTTACATAATTAATATTATATAATTAAGCTGAGTTAAAATAGTATACATAGGTATAAACAAAAAGTTAATTTTTAAAGATAATGTGTAAATCATTATACATTACTGCTTATCTTTATAAAATTAATATTTTGAGAAAGTCAAGGACTAATTAGTAATTTTATCTATGTCCCACAAAAAAAGTACTTTTTCTTCCTTACTTTTTGGTCATCCATACAAGGAGATGTACAATTAATTTTCCTTCCCTCAAAGTTCCCAAACATAGTGTTAGTGTTCCAGTAGGTAATAAGATTACTTAAATAGCTAAGGTTGCTGCAATTTTATTTCAGTGGGGAAGTCCTGAAATGGAAGACTTACTGACTACCTTTGGGTTGAAAAATGGCATTTGAGGCTGTTAGTCATGGAACTTATTGGTTAACAAATGACATGTAAACTGCTGGTATCCACCCAGTATAACTACATATATGTCGTCTAAAAGTACCAGCTTTGTGCAAAATAATTATTAATTAATTGATTATTGCCTTCTTTGGTTGAAAAATGGCATATAAGGCTATTAGTCATGGAATTCGTTGGTTAACAAATGACATATAAGGTATGCACCCAGTATAACTACATATATGTTGTCTAAAATAACCAGCTTTTTGCAAATAATTAATTGATTATTGCCCTTTTTGGGTTGAAAAAGGGCATTTAAGGCTATTAGTCATGGAACTCGTTGGTATCCACCCAGTATAACTACATATATGTTGTCTAAACGTATCAGCTTCGTGCAAGATAATTTCCCACTTGCTTTTTCTTCCCCCTTTTTTGTCGATCCTTTATTTTCACCTTTTGAAATAATCTAATGCTGATGTTTGGCCAACTGTTTTTCAGTCATTGGAGATGTAAGGGGAAGAGGCTTAATGCTTGGAGTTGAGCTAGTTACTGATCGTCAGAAGAAAACCCCAGCCAAAGCTGAAATTTTGCATGTGATGGATGAATTGAAAGGTATGCTGCATTTTGGTATCTAAACCTTTTAGTCTAATAAAAATAAAAAACGTCAATTGAGGCGACCTACCCTTCAAGTTTATATTGCAAACAGATCTCGATCTTGTTTGGTGACAATTTTGATCGAGATCTGTTTGCAATATAAACAGATTATTTCTCATGCTTGAATTCATTTCTAATGAACCTCAATTCTTCAACAGACATGGGTGTATTGGTTGGTAAGGGTGGCCACTTTGGGAATGTTTTCAGAATTACCCCACCTCTCTGTTTCACAAAGGAAGATTCTGGTAAGGGATTTCTCAGCATTCTATTCCTGAAGTTGATGCTCCTCTTGGTGTAATTTTCAGTGGTTCCCTAACATCCTTTTACTGGTTGCAGACTTCCTAGTTGGAGCAATGGACATTGCTCTATCCAACCTCTGAGTCCTCTTTGCTTTGCTACTGGTGCTGCACAAAATCGGAGATATAGACCTATTTATCTTGCTAACAGCACCGGTGATGAGCTGAATTTGATGTACTTCTGTACTGTTTCTGTTTGATGGGGTTTCTTCTATGAATAATTAATAAACTCTTAAGAGGTGAAGAGACAGCACCTCGTTGTCTCTCTCTCTTTTTCGACAATGTCCGTTTTCCTGGTTATGTTATGGAGATAATAATGTCTCCTATGACGTGTGTACATCATAATCAGATCATGATGGGGGCAATGCTCATTCTTATTTCACTCTTGATGTCATTACTTGATTGAGGAGGGAAGTTTTTGGTTCTCACATTGGGAGAAGCATGAGAATGGTACTGCCATGTGGGAATGTTTTATTTAGATTCACAATAGATCTGTTTCAAAGCACCCTTCCATTTCTCTCTACAAACTATTTGCAGGTTCAAAATTATAGAACCAGCTAATCTTTCTGAGAGCGATTCTGTACCATCAGATTCATCAATTCGGTTCTCTCTATGCTAGCACACTGGTGTCTTAAGTTCTAAGAACAAGTAAATGTGGTTAAGTAGTGGCATTTGTCGACTAGAATTACTGGCAACTGAAACCACCAATGACTTTGAGCACCGGTCTGAAGAAGTCTCTCTCTCTCTCTTCAAAATCTCATTAAGAACTACTCGTATGTCGTAGGTATCTCGCTCTGGATCTTTCTCATGCATACATGCGCATAGTTCTAACCTTTTATTTTCGTCTATCATGAAGTAATACACGTACATAACACAATTTTAAGATACATATCTATGATGTTATGAAGGTAGGATAGGATTATAGCAAGGGCGGTAAGACCTAAGTTTTTTTTTTTCCGTATGCATAATCAAACAGTACAATGTTAAGAAGATTGATGCCACCCAAATCCTTCGAGTTCTTGGAGGATGCAGCCACTTCGTACATGTTGCTGCGGCCATCGACCCTTTGTTTGTTGGTGATTGTTATAATATTGATGCTATTACTAATTGCCTAAGATGTTCTGTACAGCATTGTATAGTTTATTCTGTATCAAATTCATCTCACTGAAGTCTCCAATTTGCGTTAGCCTAATTAATTATAGGGCAAATTTTCAGGTACCTCCTAATATTTAGACAAGAAAATGTACCTATCATTTTAAAGTGGAATTTGCCATCTTAGTCGACAAAATTGTTAAGTTTGAACACAAACAATAGTTTATAGAAGAGCAGTCACTCTAGCCCTCACTCTCATTCTCACCAGCATTGTGAACTTAAGAGATTTGTAATGAAGCTTCTATGCTGCTGTAGATTTTTGAAAAAAATCGGACCAGCCAATGATATTATTAAACTACTGAACGCAAGTCAAGTTCGCTAGAAGAAACAGAAATTGATTAAACTCGCTTGTAAAAAACTACATAGTTGCTAGCATAACAATCCACTTAAGAAGTTAGCAGTCGAACTACTTGAAAGTTAGCAACAAAGTTGCTGAAGATAAAGTATAGCTTTAGAAAGATGGAACAACCTGTTGGGATAGCCAGAATCATCATTCCTCAAAACAAGATTTGACTGTGTCCGTTGATCCATTTCAAGGAACCACAAGTTCGGATTTTGAATTGTTGGTGTTTTTGTCTTTGGACTATGAAAGATAATCCCACATTGACACCACCACCAAGTGGGTATTTCAATACAATGCTTTTCTTGTGTTGAGGTGTGCACATGGGGTGTGGTGAGGCACATGGGTGCCATGTGGAAATATTTTATTAGGATGAAGAAGAATTAACTTCTTAATGAAAATATTTATGCTTTTTGTCATTCTCTTGGGATTTATTCCATAGGAGCTAAGTCCCAAAGGGGCTTAGCGACTCGGACTCGGACTCGGACTCGGACTCGGACTCGGGCTCGAACGTCCATGGGCGGGTCGCATGGGCTGCGGCTTGCGCTGCCGCTGCTGCAAATATATTTGAACGGTCATGGAAAGATACAGTCTGTTATTCAGATCCGTTTTTTGAGGGATTTGAAATTAATACGTGCCTATCTTTTAGGGATTCGTAATTAATCTGTTTCTATTTTTTCGTAACTGTTGGGCGGCTAGGGTTTTCACCCTCTCTCTATAAATACTTTTTTCGTGTATCTTTAAGAACTTACTTCAAAAAAGAGGAGACGAAGAGGGTTGCTGCTGCCGCCACCATTGGAGTCCAGAGAGTTCATGTGAGTCCAGACAGAGGTGACATCGAGCGTTCCAGAAGTTCTACGTGAACTTGCTGGTTCCTGGGAGCAGATCGTGTGGGACGAACCTTGCTTTGAGCAACGGTGATCTTTATCACCCCAGCAAGCAAAGTCCCTTCTTCTTCTTCTTCTTCTTCTTCTTTCTCTCTTCTGTGAGTTGTAACTCTGTTATGTCCGTTTGCAACTGCGATTGCAAGGAAGAACGAGAAGATAGTTTTTTCTGATTCTTTATTATCTTGTTTAAAGTTGTAATCAGATCCTATATATTATCTTCTTGTTGGATCGAGAGATATCAGGAAGGGAACTCTTGTGTGAACTCTTGATCTCGACTTCAACCTCTGCTTCTATCATCTTTGATTAAGCCTCGGGACTAACAATCTCAAAGCAAGATCCGAGTAAGATGGAGAACCGATCAAAACTTCTCGATACTAGCTTTCACAAGCTTGAGAAGTTTGATGGCGAACACTACAACATTTGGAAGAGGAAGATCTCTCTGAATCTTCGTCTTGTCAAAGTTGCTTATGTGTTGGTTGATCCAGAACCTACTATCCCTGAAGATGGAGAAGAACTTGAAGTTGGTGTGGCGCAGGACGCGCACAACAAGTGGAAAGAAGACAACGACCTCTGCAGGCTATTGATCCTCAATGCAATGGATGTCTCGATGGCAGAGTCTTAAAGCAAGAAAGAGAAGGCGAAAGACGTCTGGGAAGCTCTTGAAAAGCATTACAAAACTGATGAAAAGATGTCTAAATCCATCTCGTTGAAAACTTTTTCACTTTGCAATTTGAAGATGAGAAGGTAATGCTGCCGCAAGTCAATGAACTTCTGAAGATGTAGCAGAAGCTGGAGGAAGAGGGCATGAAGCAGGAAGATAAGTTCATGGTGGGGGCTATCGTCACTAACCTTCCTCCAGGTTGGATCAAGTTTAAGACTGACATTTAACGTAAGAAGATGGAGATCCAGCTCGAAGATCTTCTTCACTGGATTCACATTGAAGATGAGGCCAGGGGATAACTGAAGTTGGATTCTCTGTCCAAACAGTTGACAAAGGCCAACTTGGTGCATGCTGGTGATTCCAAGGGAAAGCAGAAGGCTTCTCACAACAAGAAAAAGAAGGACTTCAACCATATGAAGGTGAAGTCGGATTCGTTCAAGCCCAAGCCAAAGCCAAAGCCCAAGTCCGAAGTGACTTACTTCAATTATGGCAAGAAAGGCCACTACCGGAGCGACTGCAGATCAAAGCCCAAACATACAGAGCAATGTGAGCCTAAAAAGGTTGCTATGATTGCGCAGGTTGTCAAGAATGGTGTCGACTCTGACTGGTGGGTGGACACTGGCACATCCTGCCATGTTTGCTCAAAGAAGGAGTTGTTCATCACCTACAAGCCTGCATCTGAGAAGGTTATAGTGGCGAACCAGGCACAAGCTGAAGTACTAGGGACCAGAACGGTGGTATTGAACCTGACTTCGGGGAAGTCGCTGATGCTTCAGGATGTGGAGCGTGTACCAATGATAGCCAAGAATCTGGTCTCATGAAGTCTGCTCTGCAACGCAGGCTTAAGGATGGACATTAATTCTGGACAAATAGTGATATCTTTCAAAGGAACATACTTCGAAAAGATTTTTGTATCGAAGGGATGTTCAAACTTCAACTTGTAACTCCTGCTACAATGATAAATGTAGTCGCTTCTTCTGGTTATTCTCTTGAGTTATGGCACAATAGACTAGGACATGTTCATTGTAAAAGAATAAACAAGATGGCTAGTGTAGGACTTATCTCCGAATGTGGGGGTAAGGAGGTGGAGAAGTGCGGGGTTTGTGCACAGACAAAGATCACCAGAAAGCAGTTTAAACGGGTTAACCAAAGCACAAATCTTTTGGAGTTGGTGCACTCAAATATCTGTGAATTCAAACAGTTCTCCACAAAGGCCAAGATAAAGTATTTCATTACTTTCATCGACGACTACTCGAAGTATGCGTTCGTCTATCTGCTCAAGTCAAAGGACGATTTGTAAACCCCCTGATTTTTCAGGATTTTTAAAATAGATTTTTCAGAAATTTTCTGTGATTTTTCGGTAATTAAAATCAAGGTATTTTGGACTTAAATAAAATTAAATATTTTAAAAAAATATTAAAATATTATGAAAATAATATTTTTGGGTGTAAAATGAAATATTGGACTTAGGGTATTTTTTTTGGAATTTATTGGACCCCGAAAATATTTTTAAAAGACCAAAAACCATATTTTTAATTAAAACCCAAACAAACCGGGTTGAACCGGGCTCAAACCGGGTTGAACCGGCATGAACCCGGTCCAACCGAACCGGACCGCCCACCCTAACGGGTCGGGTCCTACCCAAACCCGACCCGACCCGGCCCCTCACCCGCTCACCCGCACAACCCGAACCACCCCCGCGCCTCGCTCGGCCCGCAACCGCCGCCCGCGTTTTCCGGCGCCTCGCCCCGCTCCGCCTGGCCACGATCCGCCCGTCCCCGCCTTCTCCGCCACGACGCCCGCCCCGCTCGGCCAGACCCCAGCTCAGCCTCCGCCCTATAAAACCCCCACCCCGGTCATCCCCTCCGCCACCACCATGAACCCCCTAGCCACCGGCCCGCCTCCGCCACCGCCTCCAGACCTCGCCGCCTCGACGCCCTCGCCCCCGCCTCCTCCGGCCAGCAGCAACAGCCGCCCTCGTCCCGCCTCCTCCGGCCAGCAGCAGCAGTCGCAGCAGCCGCCTTCGGCCCCCGGCGATGCCTCCCTGCGCTCCGTCGCCTCCGGCGACGCCACCCCGAAGCTGCCAGTGCCGCCTCCGCCTCCCTCCGGCCGCCGCAGCCCCGAGCAACCCGCCGGAACCCTAACCCCGTTCTGCGGAGCCCTGTTCAGGTAGCTTTTTCTCTCTCATCGCTGCCCCATTTTTGGTTCCGTCTGTTGCAACGTGAACCCTGCGTGACCCTCTCGATGCCCGGACAACTCGCTCGGTGTGTCGTGTCCTGTGGTGATCGCAAACCGCGATCCAAAAGTAGGAAAATATCCACCACGTTTTCCCCCGGAACTGAGTGCGCCCCGCCAAACGGGATGACTTGGTCGCGTGCGGTCTTCACCAAAAGGTGCACGCCGTTGATAGGGACGTGCGAGATTTCGCAGAAGTTGATTTGGATGTTCGTGCACACCGAAATCAACGCGTATCCGCCGACACCGCCCCGTATCCGCCTGTTCTGAAACTCGTTTTACTTTGTGTACACACGTCGGATCGAAACGAAACTTACGCCATCGGATTCGTAGCAATACGCTGGTCCTGTGACCCAAGTTTGGTTCGATTCTGAGAACGTTGACAAAATCATGTATCGTGGGCCCTACAGGTTCCACTTGACGAGCAATTTTGTGATCGGCTCATCGGAATCCAAATCTGGAAGTTCCGTTGGGTTCGTATCATCGTTCTGGACTTGTTGACACTAAGTTTGACAAATTTGTAGAACTTTGTCCCTGACATATTTTTCGGTGCGAAGCGGGCCACATGTGGACCCCGCTTTGACCCGAAATTGTCATTTTTGCCCCTGTGTCCAAATTGGACTCAAGGACAGGCGTTTCTAGTTATTTGATATTTTTTAAATCTGATGGTGATATTTATTTCAGCAACCGGAGCAGTACCTGCAAATCTCGCTGAAGTCAGAGCTACAGTTGGAGCCAGAACCTCAGGCAAGTGTACCTTGCCAAATCTTGCAATTCTTGTTACATAATTCCTTGATTTATTTATTTGTTGTGCATGCTTGACCTATGACCGTGTGACTTTACTTAGCGTCCGATTAACATTCGGGTGCCAACACCGTACGCGGAGTTGTGTAACGTCACATAGAGATGGATACCGAGACCCTATACTTCTCGTGCTTGCATTATCAAGTACGACATAACCCAGGACACTTGACACTATTCATGAGACATAATCTTCTCGAAATATTCAAGGTGATTCTGTGTAGGTTGCAGGATTTATGACATAGACATTATATTCATAGACATTGTATGACTGGCTGCATTAGTTTTGATCTTGCGTGTCATGGACGTGAGACGTGTGATTACATTGGGTGGGGAAAGACACACAGGCTACATGCTGATTATATATATATAAAACCCTTATTAATGTGGTGCTCAAGACTCTAAACCCGAGCTTGATCCATTACGTGATATCACTGCTACCGGCTCCCCGACACAGAGCTTGTAGTGGTTTCAGCCTGAGTTCTAGTGATGCTCTCAACTTGCATATCACATAGTTGGTTACATAGTTTACCCTATTGCTTATTTACTACTGCACTGCATTTATTTTGGCATAAGTTATTTTGTACCTTGCTATGTCCCCTGAGGACCTGGATCTGGATTATGTCCCTAGGGTTAGCAGAGGATATCCACCCAGAGGTATACAGTACAGGAGCATTAGCAGGAGCAGAAGCAGGAACAGGAACATGTGCATACATCGGTGCAGAATCAGGAACCGAAGACTAGGTGATTGTCATAGATTTTTCTGAGTATAAGTTTCTTCTATACTCATTCTGTGATGCTATTTACATTCTTGTATCTTGACAGTTGTATCAGACTTATTCTCGGGTTGTTCCCCGAGACACTTTTATTGAGATATGCTAGATTCTATTTATTTGCATTTATTCTGGCATTTGATCTGTGATTATCTGTTGTGGATGAGATTAGAATAGAATGTGACTTGTATCGTAGGCCTATTCATTGTTGTATTACAGCTTAAGTACGCCCCGATGGATCCATTAAATTGGGTTTGTCCATCGGTGTGTGCTGCTGGCCAATGCCACGTGTCCAGTCCCTCAGCATTGTGGGACTGGGGCATGACACGAAGCATTTAAGAAGTTCAAAGAGTTCAGGGCTGAAGCTGAACGCCAGACAGGGTAACAACTCAAAAGACTTAGAAGTGATCGAGGAGGAGAGTATAGGTCTATTGAATTCACATCGTTCTGCAAAAGATATAATATTGTTAATGAGACGAATGCTCCGTATTCTCCTTAATCAAATGGAGTAGATGAGAGGAAGAACATGTTGACAGAAATGATAAACTCAATGCTGTTAACTGCGGGTCTTCCAAACTGCTTCTGGGGAAAAGCTGCATTGACGGCTACATTCATCCTGAACAGAGTGCAGCGGCATGGGGGAGGACGTGGTGATGTTGGTTCGTCGAGAGGTGGAGGTGACGGTGGTGTTACGAGGCTGGGTGGAGATGGCAGTGATGGCAGGGATGGTGGAGACTGCAGTCGGTCGGGGTGGCTCGACGCGGAGGTGGTGGAGTCTCGTGGAGGTGCGGGTGAGTCTCGTGTTGGCTGTGGTAGCAGCCGCGGATGGAGGTGGAGGGTGGCCGGGGTAGCAGGGCGGAGGTGATGGTGGATCGGAGAAGAGGTGCAGCGGGTACGGGTGGAGGAGCTCGCCGGAGTTAGGAGCTCGGCCGGTCGGGTTAATGTGAAGGAAAGAAGAAGTGAAGAGGAGGAAGAAGAAGACGGAGTAGAAGAAGAAGACGAAAGGAATGGGACTCGACTGGATTTGTGAGGAGGGAGGAGAGAGAGAGAGTGGGGGGGGTTCCAATGTGTTGGGATTAGGGCCGACTTGGGGAGTTGGGGAGTGATTGAGATGTTTTATAGGAGGTTGTGTGAGGAATGGGTGGTGAGGATGAGCTCCAATTCAAATGGATGGCTCATATTTAATATGGAGAAAATTTCTCATCCAAAGGAGAGAGAGAGGGGTGGGGTTGAACCGGTTAAGAGGGAGAGGGAGTCTTCTTCATTGGCTTGGACCAATGAGGGGATGACACCTAATACAACATTTGCAAATAAGCTCCTTAATTTTGGGTATTTACACAAACACATAAAATGATAAAAAAATGGTGTGGGAAGTGGTGTTTGATATTTTGTAGGGTTAAGGGGTGTTGTGTGTTTTGCATGGGCTTAATTAATGGGATATTAGGTTAAATTGGGGTTAAGTTGGGATTAGTCAAAGTAGGTATCCCAATTTATTTAAAATAAAATATTATGTGCTCTTAAATTAAATGGGAGCACATGGGGTCTCAATTTGGAGTGACACAAAGGTCATAAAAGGTGTATGATGTCAGTTTTGGACTCTTTAATTGGTCCGGCTAAACGGGTTGAGTTTGTGTCTCAAAATGGATGGCAACGACAAAGGTGCGCGACACAAGATTGAAGAATGGATTTCGGATACGGGAATTTGTGAAATTAAATTAGAGCACAAGGGATTGTGATTTTGAGTGACGGAAAAGTCCAGCGCCTAAGTTGGCTTGTCAAGTCAAGAGTGCAACAATTAGTTGGAAATTATGGGCTATTGTTGGGCTCCAAAAATTTACAACAACGGTACGGTGAACCAAGGGTTTAATTAAAGAATCAGACATCTGCAACCTTAATTCTAACCCTCAATTATCAGATGCTAAACCAAATTTTTTTAACCCAAAACCAGTCTATCTATAAAAATAAATAAGGGGGTTTACAAGTCCAAGTTAGGATAGTTTACTGGTTGTTTGTGTGGATATTATTGCATTATTTACGATGAGATTTTCTTCTGACTCGGTTTGTAATTTCAATGTTTTATTTTCTTCAAATTTTATTATATTATTCATATTAAATGTATGTTAATTTACCGGTGTTGAGTGTTCCACCGAAGGGGTCGGCGAACCCAGAAAATTCAACGGAGGGTTGCTCCGGGTCTATTTATATAAATTGTGAATTCATAAACTCAGGAAGATTGGTTTGGAAACCATTTTATATTCTATTTTTTTATTTTTTCACTGAAAATTTAGCGACGCTTAGCGACGTTTATATGCGTCGCTAAATACGTCGCTATATACGTCACTAAATACGTCGTCAAATACGTCGCTAAATACGTCGCTGAATGTCGTTAAATTGCTGACATTGCAGTATTTGCCAGGTCAAAAAAATGTCGCTAAATGTGTTTAAAACGTCGCTAAATAAAAAAATTAGCGACGTTTAGTGACACAAAATACGTTGCTAATTTAGCTACGTTGCGTCGCTAAATGTCGCTAATATGAAAAATATTAGCGACGCAAATACGTCGCTAGAAAACGTCGCTATAGCGACATTTTGCGATATTTTTCCTGTCAGCGACTAGCTTAAACGCGACTTCATTGAAACGTCGCTAAATACGTCGCTAAATTTTTTTAGCGATATTTTTATGCCATTTAGCGGCATTTTCAAACGTCACTAATTTGACTTATTCTGGTAGTGAGCGTACCCTTGGTCATCCGGGTTAACTGCAGTGCCGGTGGTAGCAATATTCTTAGCAATGAATTTCTAGGAATTAGGGCTTGTGATAACCTTAGATAGTTAATTATAGCAAGTCGAATGCATGTTAGGCCGTGAAGTGGATGTTTGTTTATTCGTATAGCTCGCTCTTCTAGTTTTATTTTCCTCCGGCAAATGGTGAGGGTGCTAAGTCCTGCTCGGGTGAAGGCCTGCAACCCTGGTCCTTATTTGGTTAAAGGGTTGTGATCCCGTTCCAGAGTAGTTACTATGCTCTCTTGCCGCTCGTCGCCTTAATTTCTTTTCTGCACTTATTATCAGTTCTTCCTGTATTATTCCTGAGACAAGTACATTGGTATCGTACAAGTCTCGATCTGTATTTATTTCATATATGTCTCCTTCTGCTCATGTTGTGATATGTCTGGTCTGTCACATCGAGCTCCTTTGTGGTACTTGTTGTTTGGGGTTCTGACCCTACTGGCTTTGCATGGCCAGGTTACCCCGAGGAGACCCAGGATCCACCGTACTTCTAGCAATATGGCTCGCACTCGTAGGACTGCGGCCGAAGCTCGCGAGTGGGTTTTCTTCCTCCACCCCTCATAGTGTTATTCTTTTTTGTGGTGTTTTAGCAAGAGGCAGTGTTAGCCCCTTATTTTGAGATCACTTCTCTGACTACGGTCAACATGATGTATATATATTAGACCATGGATGGTATATTTGATCATGCATATTTATACTCTGCTAGTACAATATTTTGTATTTACTAGCTTCATGATCATATGTGACATGTAATTTGGGATGACTCTTTACTTTCATGTATGATATACTCTTGTACTTGTGTTGCTGGATTGAGATAATATGATTTGTCGGCCTTAGGACTGACGTCATAGCATGCTAGACTTCACCCATCTGTCTTCTAGACAACCTTAACACATTGACGTCATAGCATGCTAGATTTCACCAGTCAGAGCCAGTTCCACCCGTGCAGCCGGCACAGTTTGACCCGAGTGTCCTTCTCGCGATGATAAAAGTCATGATAGAGTCCCAGCGGGAGCACAACCGTACCATCCAGCAGAGTCTTCAGACGTTGTTAGAACTCAACAGACATAGTTCGTAAGGACATGAGTATATTGTCAAGGGGACCACATTAACAACTGAGGGTCGTAAGAGGAGTCGTACACCCACGCCAGACTCTTCATTTCAGCATCCCTCATTAGTATCAGCTTACAGTCATTTGTATCATTATCCGAAGGCTCCAATCGTATGTTCCTTCAGCGGGAAGGCAGGACACACCAGTGTGACATGTCAGAGGGCTAATCATCTATGTCTTCTATGTGGATCACACGATCATATGTGGAGCACCCGTTCATACGATTACTTCCTGCCCGCGAGCTGTAATGCACAGAGCAGACAGAGCCGTCAGGCGCCGAAATCTGCAGCCGCGTGACACAGAGAGCCACGCGCCGCCAGGCCCAAATATGGTCAAATAAAATATTTGATACAAATTTGAAATCTAATCAAATCTTACATTTAATATAGATTTCTAAATTATATCAAATATTGACCATATTTGGGCTCAAAAATTCACAAAATCCAGACTGGACCCCAACATTGATGGGGTGTGGGGTTGGGGGTACGCTAATTAAAAAAATTAAGGATACTAGAGAGATAATTATGAATTGGTGGGAGGTAATTTTTTTTTTATTTTTTAGTATTTATACTAAAACGCCATTTGCTCGAACCTTCCATTTCGAAGGACCCACTACTACTTATTATAAACAATTCACAACCTAACTCTAGTGAGCTGTGGTTGCTACGTACACTGTTAGATTTTGAATTGAATGAGTGATTGATTAGTGTAGATTGCGGTCCCCGCCAACATATACGTATATGTGTACTGTTAGATTTTGAATTGAATGAGTGGTTGTTTAGTGTAGGTTGCTGTCCCCGCCAATATTTACATATATATGTATATATGCATACATATGCATATATGGGTCTCTCTCTTATCAGTAGTACTCTCTGCCGCAGCTGCAATGGTGGATGAAGCTTTGACAGGAAGCGGAGTCCAGAAACTCAAACTAGGGGGCTGGAAGACCTTCCCTTATGTTTTAGGTCTCTCTCTCTCTCTCTGTCTCTCTCATGTATATTTATGATCGTAGTTTTGTAGCTAAATATTGATTTGTGTTAATTTTATAAATTAGGTGGTGTAGCTGGGGTGTCGATGGGGACTCAAGGATTGGTGTCGAACCTGCTGGTGTACTTGATCAAGCAATACAACATCAGCAACGCCGACGCCACCCAGATCGTCAGCGTAGTCAACGGATGCATCCAGTTTGCATCCATCCTCTGCGCAGTCGTCGCCGACGCCCTCGGCTGCTTCTACGTCGTCTACGCCTCCATCGTAGCTTCCTTCCTGGTACGTACGTATAAATTAAATAATACATACTGCATCCCCTCCCTGGATCTGTTTTCTTTAAAATTAATTTATTCATCAACGTGCTCCGTGTTGTTTCTTATGACTTCGGGTGGGGCTACAGTTTTGGCCCAATTTAATTTTCAGAAAATCACCTATACGATAAAAAAAAGAAAAAAAAAAATTTACAAATGAGAAAAAAAAGTTTTGAAAAATTTAAAGTGAGATACAAGTCGCTGTAAGAATTGGCGAGACGGGTGTTTGCAGTCAAACCGCCAGTACAACTGGTGACATTTTTGTTTTCTTACCGGAAAAAAATATCAAACCAAAAAATGTTGCAAAGTCGTCAGATACTCTGGCGGTCCTAGTTCAGCATGTATTGAAGTCGTAAATTAATTTGGCGGTCTGGTTTCATTTAAAAAAAAAAAATTTATTTTGGGTCGTCAAAGACACTGGTGTTCTTGGTGCATGCCTTGAAACCACCCGTAAGGCTGGCGACCTTGATACATTAAAAAGAAGAAGTATTTTACTGCTTTTTATTATTTTTTACTTTTAAATTATAATTTATGTCACTTTTTTTTTTTTTACTGCTTTTCAATTTTTTTTCCCCACTGATAAGTTCTTTTCTTTTTTCACTCATTTTATTAATTTTTTTTTTGTTCACGCCAAAGCAACTGGCATTTTTGGGACTTTGATTTTATTTTATATTTTTTTAATGTTATTTTGTTGCCAAACAATCTAAGCTATTTTTGTGTTTTTTTTAAATTTTAAACGATAAAAAAAAATAAGAAGAGAAAAAACAGGCCAGTCATCAATGTGATTGACGAATTCATTGCAAACACTAAAATCACCAAGCCTTCTGACAACTGTATCTGTTTATGTATTTTTTTAATTTTTTTTATAAATTCTATTTTTTTTATTGTATAGATAATTTTTGGTTTAATTTTGGGTTTGTACAAATAGAGGGACATAATGTGATCGCGACGCAAAATCTAACCGTTCCTCTCATTCCAGCCACATAAAATTCTAGTGGACGGAGTTGGATCAAGTTTGACATTATTTAACATGTTTAGTCCGGTCCAAATCAGTCCGATCAAAATATCCGATCCGGAGCAGCTATATATTTATACATGGTATATATTAATTTACATATAAGTGGCATATTTATACATGATATATATTACTGAAACATAGTTGTTCTTTGTACGTTGTCGTATATATAGTCCAAAATTACTAAAACTAGCTAACTAATTTTTTTTTTTTTTGAGATATACGAGGTATTGTTCGAGACTTTGTATACGCTACGTTGTATGTCTTTTAGGCCAACTGTTTCCAACTTCCACCAATTATAAATGGAAGAAATAATAGCCTCCGTGGTTCGATTCATCGATCTTCTGCCACACAGCCATCTCCTCGATAACCACAAGGGTAACTAAGAGATGCAACTAACTAACTAACTAGCTACTGTTCTGTATTTTATTGACTCAAGTTTTTTTTTATCCATCAAAACTAGGATGTATGTTCATCATTCTTCTCAAAGATTGCCAATTGCGGAACTAGTAGTAAAAACTAGTGTGGACATTCACCAAACTACTCCCAAAGTGGTTTTAGGTTAGATGAAAATGAAAGTGACAATCTTTGAGATGAATGGTGAACATCCACCATAGTTTTGATGGGTGAACAAAAAATGACTCGAGTGAGCCCGTTGATGGAGTCTGAGTCGATGTTTGATTGAAGAGGATTTGTTCAATTGTGAATGCAAATCTCATTTCTTTTCGTGTTAACCTCAGCGATACCTTCCGTTTTCAAGTGGTTGAGAGCTCAAGACTAAGGGAAGCAATTTAATTCTCAAGTTGTGAAAATTAAATTGGATCTGCTAGTGGGGCGGACTGTTAGTTCCAAGGCATAATCAAAGATGGATATATGAACAGTATCAGGAACATAGGTTATCGCCTCTGCTAATTCCTAAAGATGAAGGCGAGATCTAGGGTTCACCCACAGGGTTCCCTCTCAGACTATTTTCGATTACAACTACCAAACTAGATTACAATAAACAAAAAAAAATAACTCCTTCTAGATCACATAACTCAAGAACCAAACCACATTCTTCCTTACAAACGTAGTTGCAATTGGAACATAACCTTTACAACTAGAAGAAGAGAGAAGAATATAGAATAAAAAATTATTCTTGCTAGGGTGGTGAAGACAACCGTTGCTCAAAGCAAGATTTGTCCTTTATCGACGATCTGCTCCTAGGAGCCAACAAGTTAACAAGAGAACTTCTGAAACGCTCATAGTCACATATGTGTGACTCGAACGGACTCCCTAGACTCCTCTTATTTCAATTGGTATGTGTCCAAAAGGAGGCCCGATGACTCTATTTATCGAGAAAGGTGAAAATCCATCTCCACTCCTAGCCGATGTGGGACTAAAATACCAACTCCCAAAATAATGATTGATATTCTAAATCCCGCCATCAACTGAGTCACGTGTAATCAACGCAGCCCGCGCATGCGCACAACAACATAACAACACATGCACGCAGACTCGCAAACATGCAGCTGTACATAGCCGCATATATCGTGCATGCACGTATATGCGCATAACAACACATAATCGTGCATATCACTCATACGCAACAACCACGCATGCAACATGCATAGCCCGAGTCCGAGTCGCTAAGCACCATTGGGACTTAGCTCTTAAGAAATTTTTTCCAAGAGAGTGACAAAAAACATAAATGCTTTCTTTGAGGAGTTATTCCTTTTTTAGAAAAATACTCCAATCTGACACCCACATGTGCCCCACCACACCCCATGTGCACACCTCAACACATACAAAGTATTATATTGAGATACCCATTTGACGGTGTAGCCAATGTGGGACTATCTTTCACTAGTACAAAGTCAAAACACCAATAATCTCCCACATATCTCAATATATGGGTTGAGCGTTTCCTACAGTGACTGCGCATCATGCATTAGGATAGATGTCTCTTACGACTTGAATCTTCCCGCATGGGTCAAATAACAATACGATACAAGAATAAAATAAGCCTTGAATTCTGCACCATAGCTGCAATTCTTTCTACCCACACAATGACATTAGCTATGCTTCTGGTTGCATATTAAAGGCCCTGTGCCCGCCTAGTTTCGGTGTATATATATTTGATGTCTACAAGCTTACCCTCAATATATAGCCTATATCTCTTTCACTCTAGGTGAGTTCTTTTAAGGAGTCCTGGAATGAAGTCTTGCACTTCCTTGCGGTGCTACGCTACTATGACATGGACCAAAGCCGAGGCTACACCTCATCGTGGTGTCATACCACTGTAGCATGAGGACACTGTCCTCTTTGTAGTGCCATACTACCCAGCATGAAGCCTAGCGCTTCTTTACAGTGTTACGTTGCTGTGACATGGATCGCGTAGTCGAGACTTTACATCTTTTACCTCTTGGTGGTGTCACTCCACTTTAACATGAGGTCACTGGTCTCTTTTTAGTGCTGCCTACCACTCTTCATTTTACAATATTAGGCTACCTGCCTATGTGCGGTGCTACGTCGCTGTGACATGGCCCGAAGGCAAGGTTTTACCCTCTCGAGGTACCTCATGTGGCGTCACCCCACTGTAGCATGGAGTACTATTCTTCATCGTAGTCCTGCACTACCCGTGCTTCCTGTAAAGCACACTGGACATTTAAAATGTCCGAGAACTCATTAAGGTGTTTAAGCCATCCTCCCACAGGACTTGTTCTATACAAAGAATACATAGTAGACAACAGTGGTTCTGGGTCCGTAACCCCTTAATGTCTCAAAGAACTACCAACTGTTCCTGATATTATCCCAGTCAATGATCATTCTTTTAACCAAAAGCTAAATGCCTAGTAGATTTCTCTTTGAACTAATAGCATAAATTTTATGGTAGATTTTCAAAGACACAATATCAGCATGGCTTCAAGCCTATTTTGACTGATGTGTCCTCGACCAACTAGCGCTTGAGATCCTTGGTGAACGGATCCGCCTGATTCTCCTGGCTCCGAACATCAATCACGGCAATGACTCCAGTCTCGATAAGATTATTCATTGCCATGTGCCTCAGTCGCACAATTCTCTTCTTACTATTGAAGAGATCATTTGATGTCACCGCTACAGTCGCCTAATTTTTACAGTAAATTGGTATCGCCAGACTCTACGCACCAACCACTGAAAGATCATATATGAGCTACTGAAGCCATTCTTCTTCATCTACTACAGCCTCCAGTGATAGAACTCAAATTTCATTGAGGAATGAGAGAGCATAGTTTGCTTCTTTGAGTTCTACGATATATCAGCTCCACCTATGGAGAAGACGTATCCTCTTGTGGACATTTCGCTCTCTACTTCTGAACACCAGCTTGCATCACTGAAGCCTTCCAATACTGTCGGATAACCGTTGTAGTGCAGTGCATAATTCTGAGTCCTCTTGATATATCTTATGACTCTCTTCATAGATTTTCAGTGCCCAACACCTAGATTACTCGTGAACCGACTCAGCATCCCCACGACGAAAGCTATGTCAGGTGTCACACCCCAGAACCAAAATACTAGAGAGTGGGAGAGTGACTCATCCAACCACACCATACAGAATACCGAAGTAAGCCACAATATGCTAAGGTTGTCAAGAGACAAGGGGGTGCATGCTACAATCAAGTCACATAGGGTCAAGAACATATATGTCTCAATCATCAACCAAGAAGCAATAAGAATGAATATGTAAGATAAAGCAGTTAGGCGTCCCTGACGCTATATTATAATGATCATGAAACTAGTTATACATGATGGTATACTAGTGCATTATCAAGAGTACATGACTGTAAGTTAGCCGCGGTCTGAATAATATACAATCATCTAGAGGAACTAATGTCCAGATAAATCGGCTAACAAGTGCCGTCAGCTAAACGCCAAAAGATAAAACAGAATGATACTCATAGTGGGGAAGAAAAAATCCACTCAAGTTTCTTGGCGGACATCCTCCTGGTGTGCACTATCGAACATATACAAGACATGATCCTCGGGCTCTGTTACTAAACCTGGCCAAATAAAACCAGCGGGGTCAGGCCCCGATAGCAAGTACCACAAAGGAGCACAAGTGAATGAAGCAAAAACCAATAAAGTACATAAAATAGGATAATTTGTGCCATAACTGCAAGCTTATGACCTTTCATCGGAGCAGTATGACACCTCTACAACCAAACAAGGACAAGAGGTGTCGCACTACTCCGAGACAAGGTACGACTAACTAATTATGAACACGACAAAGATAAACACATCAATATAATCCAGAGCATACATGCCATAATACAAGCTAAGATATAGGTATAATATGCAGCTTCGGTACATGACCTATTATGACACATTGACGCAACCCTACAATCAAACAAGGACAAGGATTGAACCGTCTTACCACAATAGTTCGTGTCCCTAGACTACCAACACATACACACTTTAAATCGGCCAATCAATCCTACGACTTGTTATGTGGAGTCTGTGTTATCTCATAAATAATGTATAATAAGTGTCCTCAGATCACGCCATTGCCGAACATGAGCTAACCGAACAAAATAAATAAAACAGGCACTTGCAGGATGCACCACTCCCCCTTAGGGCCACCGTGCTAAAAATATGGTAGTAGCAGTTTTAATGTTCCTATATAAAATAGTTGCTCGGTATTATAATAGTCAGATACTGCACTCCACTAAGGCAGATGATATACAGTATCTGTGGTGGCCAGCCCACAGTGCACTTAGAATAAATTTTTGTGGGAAGGTTCGTTGGCATGATCTCGGGATACCGTTCTCTCCCAATGTTACTAAGACTTTTAGTTACCTAATTAGCCCTATGTTGTTGTTGAAATCTCAAGGCATGTTCACATGAGAATAAGATATCGTACAAAGTACGGTCACGCTAGATACGAATCCATAGAAGTCAAATCTGGATTCACCCGAGCGTGTATGCAACATTCAGACAATCAATATCCTATCCACGCTTTGGTAGTTGACTCGCTTATTATGCCCGTGCTGTAGAAAAAAAAATATATTTATAATATCACGCGTTCAGGAATTTGGAGGCATTCTCGATGCACAACCCAAATCTAATCACTTAACATGTGACAGGGTGTGTCGCACCTCGACGCACATTAAATCATGAATAATTATCAGGCAATAGTGGTATCAGCACGGATAAAGTATTCGAGTCCAATCACCAAACTTACAGTTATTCATATGAGTCTTATCACATGGGGGCACTTGGTAAAAATATAATCTCCTCAAATCAGGTACACCGACTACCAATCAATTGGAAGTCCAAATTTATAAAATCCTCTAATAAATAATTATGCCGCCGAACGTGAGTAAGGGAAAAGTTTGAACCACTCTGGAACAGATCCACAATCCTTAAACCAAACAAGGAACGAGATTACAGATCGTCTCCCGAGCAGAACTACGCCCCTCACTCTATCCGACGAACAAAGGATAAGTTAATATACAAATCTGAGTTTACTCTGGGTTGCCACATGGTCTACTACAACATATTATCATACTATGCACATAGTTAGTTTTTGCAGATAGCCAGGTCTAGTATAGTCTGGTTACTAAGTCCATTTCTTTCTTAGGATCAATAACAAGCAATTGTCAAGACCTACCACATAGAACAAAGAACATTCCAAATAAAATAATTAAACTCAAGATATCATGGAACGTGTACATAGATTACTAGGGTCACGTAGGATTACATGTAAGCATGAGAAGTGCACGCATGAATTGCCGCATGGGTCAGGCCGCATGCACTGATCAGGCGCATGAGCACTAGCCACATGGACGAGCTGGCCGCATATGTCTCCAGGCTGCATGGACTGTTTGTCGTATGAGGCAGGTGCCGCATAGGATCAGTTGCCGAATAGAGGAGGCTGCCACATAGATTCAGGGCTAAGTTCTACTCCTCGGGATAAGTGATGAAGCGACAGAAAATAAATAAAGTGTCAGTGATGTGACATAAAGTGTGATGTGACATAAAGTGCGTAAGGAAGAAAAGACAAAACCATAGTTGCAGTAGCAATCGCCCGAACAGGCTCATGATCTGTCAATATGTAATCCACGTTTACGAGTTGAAGATTAAGACTGCCATTTCTCTTCCAGATGTTGAAATGCTCTCCGTCAAACTTCTCAAGTATGTACTTGTGTTGAGAAGACTTGCACGGTTCTTCTGCATCTTACTCGGATCTTGCTTTTAGATTATTTGTCCCGAGGCTTAATCAAATATGGATGAACAGTATCAGGAACAGAGGTTATCGCCTCTGCTAATTCCTAAAGATGAAGGCGAGATTAAGGGTTCACCCACAGGGTTCTCTTTCAGACTATTTTCGATTACAACTACCAAACCAGATTACAAAAAACAGAAAAATAACTCTTTCTCGATCACAAAACTCAAGAATCAAACCATGTTCTTTCTTGCAAATGCAGTTGCAATTGGGACAGAACGTTACAACTAGAAGAAGAGAGGAGAATATAGAATAAAAAAATTATTCTTGCTGGGGGTGGTGGAGACCACCGTTGCTTAAAGCAATATATGTCCTCTATCGACGATCTGCTCCCAGGAGCCAGCAAGTTCACAAGAGAAATTCTGGAACGCACATAGACACTTCTATGTGTGACTCGAACGAAATCCCTGGACTCCTCTTATTTCAATATTTGGTGTATCTCCAGAATGAGGCATGAGGACATTATTTATAGAGAAGGGCAGAAACCTATCTCCAATCCTAGCCGATGTGGGACTAAAATACCAACTCCCAAAATAAGGATTGCTATTCTAAATCCCGCCATCAACGGAGTCACGTGCCATCAACGGAGTCACGTACAATAAACGCAGCCCGCACATGCGCGTAATAACACAGCAGCACATGCACGCAGACTAGCAGACATGCAGCTGCGCATAGCCGTATATGTTGCAGATGCACGTATATGGCGCATAACAACGCATTACCGTGCATATCGCGCATACGCAGCAACCACGCATGCAACCTACATAGTCCGAGTTCGATTCGCTAAGCACCATTGGAATTTAGCTCCTTAGAGAATTTTTTCAAGAGAGTGACAAAAGAACAAATGCTTTCTTTGAGTAGTTATTCATTTTTTCTCCTAGGAAAATACCCCCACCTGACACCCACATGTGCCCTACCACACTCCATTTGCACACCTCAACACATACAATGTATTATATTAAGATACCCAATTGGTGGTGTAGCCAATATGAGACTATCTTTCACTAGTCCAAATTAAGATAGTGAATGCAGAGCTGATTTCTGTTTGTGTTAACCTCAGTGGTACCCTCCGTTTTCAACTGGTTGAGAGCTCAAGACTTAGGGAAAGCAATTTAATTCTCAAGTTGTGAAAATTAAATTGGAGCTGCTAGTAGAGCGGACCAAGTGCAAGCTAAAGGGACATGCCTCCTGAGTGTATATACCGGGAAAAATCAATTACTTATTCCAAAAAAATAAAGAAATAAAGCTGTACCTAGCATATGAATTTATAAAATCTTGGTATTGTCTAACTACCTGCGTATAATCTAACTAAACATATATTCAAAGTATTACAAATATATCTATAAACAATTCAAATTAAAATATATTCAAACATATTTAAACTATATTAATATAATTTTAATTCCTACCAAATCAATGAAGAATAGTTTTTCGTAAAACAAATTTTTTAGAGATTTTATTGGTAACTATCACTATCACTATCATCTCCCAATTTTTAGGATACAAATACGTGTAGCCAAGTTCAATGCACGCCGCAATCTACATTTCAATTACAATCGTCACTCTATATATTCAATATCTAATCATAATATATTTTTTTCTAGCTCATTTATAATGACAATACAACCGAAAAATAGAAGTAAAAGAACAAAAAAATAAATCTATAAAGATGCAACAATACATAATCATTCAATATCGAACAAATCTACAACACAAAATAATAAAGGTCATAAAAGACGCTAGCTAGATTATTCATCCAAGGTTGATCTCCAAAGACAGTCATATCTACATCGTGAAGACCATGGTGCGTATAGTAATTGTAGTCCTTGTCTAAGCTTTAAAAATAATTATCCATCAGAACAAAACACAACAATAATAATAATACTAAAACACACAATATAATAGGGATTCTGCTAAACAACCAAGGTTAGTTAAATTAGAGTGGTCCAGGCATAGCATTACCTCACAAAACACTCATACTATAACAAAACCGTACTAGTAGTGATGGGATGTGAGATCTAATCCATGAGTATAGTATGAATATTAACGCAAGTAATATTCAGTTGAGCATTCAAAGTTCGGCAAAAATGGACCCAACCACAACAAACTCCATGCATTAATGGTGGAGAGGAGCTGTTATGAAGAGGTGAGAGCAGGCGGGACATGCACTCTACTCCTGAAATGGATGTTAGATTCATGGGCCAGGACTCCCTTCATTATTCTTCTTTGTCTGGGGTGCTAGAAGAGTTTTTTTTTTCCCCCTCCTCCTTTCATCGTAATGGAGAGAAGCAGGGACTGATGTTGGATATATATTATATATATATATATTTTGTTGGTTTATTTTTTTTTCTAGCTGAAGCGAAATTACATTAGCTAAAAATCTTAAGCAAAAAGAGAGATTCTACTAATATTCGAAATTGTACTTGTAGGCACTAGACTTCCCATAATTTATATGTTCAACTCACTAACTACTGTTCTTCTTTGTTTTACTGATTCCTTTATTAAGTCTGAGTCTAAGTCTGAGTTTGGTTCATGAAGAGGATTCGTTGGATTGTGAATGCAGAGCTCATTTCTGTTCGTGTTAACCTCAGCGATACCCTCCGTAAGTCCACCGTCATGCTCTCTTGGTCCGTGCGAAGTGCCCACCGGTGGCCAGCTTTCAGTCCTCTACTCTGCCATGTTCCTATTGTCGGTGGGGGTCGGAGGATACCGGATCTGCTCGCCCACGTTCGGAGCCAGCCAAATGGACACCTCCGAGGGACAGGCCTCTTTCTTCAATTGGTTCGGCATGGCTTCCTACTCCGCGCTAATCATAGGCATGACCGGCATCGTCTACATCGAGGACAACATGGGCTGGGTGTTCGGCTTTAGCCTCTGTGCAGGTGTATGTGCAGTGGGCATGCTCCTATTCCACCTGGGGAGGCCCTACTACCGCCATTCCGAGCGTCAGGAGAACACATTCCTGACATTGTTGCGACCTCTTGGACGAAAAATAACAGGGAGGAAGCTCATGAGCCAAAAGACTTATGAAAGCCTTAGCCATTACCAAAGGCTTGACGGTGGTGGTTCAGAGACCAGCCAGTCCCAAACCCTGTCTCAATTCGAAAGGTATATTATACCAACTGCTTAATTTGCTTACACAACAAACAAGAAGTGGAATTATTACAAACCAATAATAATGACAAATAAATAAATAATTAATTAGCAGTTCAATCGATCAGCATCGATTAACAGTAGAAACGGAGGAAGATGAAATCCTAGGCAGCATCATCCGACTTTTGCCGCTGCTGTCGACCATCATCCCCGTCGGCCTTGTTGGCAATATCCAGAGCAGCCTGATCATACTTCAGGCCATGGTCATGGACCGCCATTTGGGCCCCGACTTCCTCATTCCAGCAGCCTCCACAGTCACCTTCACCCTTGTCACCTTTGTTGTTTCCATCCCGTTTCTCGAAGGAATCGTCTACAGGAGATGGCATATAACACCCCTCCAACGCCTTGGGGCCAGCCAAGTCCTGGGCTTCTTCTCCTTTGCATGTGCGGCCATCATCGAGTCCATGAGATTGGCATCATTGGATGGTCCTGGTGGTGGTGGAGGAGCCATGTCGGTCCTGTGGCTAGTGCCCTCTCTGTTGCTTTTGGGGTTAACTGAGGCATTCACGGTCCCGTCGCAGTTACTCTTCTACTTCCAAGAGTTCCCTGAGTCGTTGAGAAACTCGTCGGCTGGTGTCACTTCACTGATGAATGGAATCGGATGTTATCTGAGCATGACGCTCGTCGCAGTGATTCGGAGATTTACTAATTGGTGGCAGGATGATACGGACCAGTCAAGATTGGACAATGTGTACTGGGTGATGGCTGCGATAGCCCTGATCAACTTTGGTTACTTCTTGTTATGTGCAGTTTTATACAAGAGTAGAGGGAAAGCAACTATATGACAAATTATTGTCAAAGTTGCTGTCACTCTATGGCCTATATATTAGAGGCTGTTTAATTACTTGAAAGTGTAACAAAGTGTTAAAGTGGTGGTTTGGATTCGTATTATATATTTTTTACCTTCTTGTTTGTTTTTTATTATTATTTTTTTTTTTTCATATTTGAAGTGTAAAATACAAATATGGTACGGTGATAATGATGATCATACATGGATGGGCGGACCTACATTGGAACGAGGGATACATTGGTCTCCACCGATTTTTTTTTTCTTTTCCGCAGTTAAATATTTTTATTCTTTTTTAATTTTGTTTCTCTATTTTATGTTTTATCTCCTCCAAATTTTTTAATTTTTATATACATATTTACGTTAGCTATTATTATTTTTTTTCTTCCATAATTTTTATGTTTAACAGAATTATGACATATCGAATTTTATTTAACAAAATTTTACACTTTTACATTTGTGGTTGACACACTTTTTTAATATCCTGTGTAGCATACATCGACTATAGCAGTACTGAAGAGTCCAGAAAGAAATGACCAAGTTGATAATCAAAGGCCGGTGAAGGTTCTAGGCCTTGTTTGGAGATGCGGCAATATGGCATATCGGAATTGGTGTCTGTCCTAGATAATATTCCAAATCAACAACATTTTGTTTCTATATTTTCTAAAGGGTGACATGTGATCCGGGACGTTTGGTTAACGTTTTAGAATCATGAGAATGAGTTTTATATTCTATATCCTTATTTGGTATGTCTAAAATTAAAAATTAGAAAAAAATAAAAAGGACTTCATATTTTTATTGTTGTAAAAAAGCAGTTTCCAGGTCCCCCGGGAATAGATTTACTTTTCTAGGAACGATGTTTGAATATTTTTTTTTGACAATAATACCCTTGTTTTACTTTCAAAATTTTAACTTTTATTTCAAACATGTAAATTTAGATAATAAAAGCATGAAAGCACATTTATGAAAAACTAAATAAATTAAACTTTTTGTTTTCCATATTTTTAACCTAACATAAACAAACATGGATATGAGAGAAAGGAATGAAAAATGAATTTCTAGAAATATATTCATCCAAACCGACCCATAGGTAAATACAAATAATTCTAAAATATAATTTTATTATTATTTTATATTTGAATATTTTTAAAGATCTTATTGTTAGTCTCCGAAAACAAAAAAAATATAAATACAATTATCAAACAAAAACATTTAAAAAAAAAAAACAAAATGATACCAAACATTGACCTTAATATTTGTCAAATTCAACAAATACACAGTTAATTAGGTTTTACAAAGCAGCACACAACACAAACAAATAATTTCATGATAAGCCTCTTCCGAGTGATCGATAATTAAGCCTCTTCTGAGTGATCGATATCGTCGAGAATGATAATGAGCGCAGCGATGAAGGCATAGTCCACCTTTGGATACGCAGTCACGCCAAACATGTCTCTTCCCACAAACACATTCTTAAACGTGTATTGTTCCCTCATCTGCAATGGCAATAAGATTAGGTGATGTTGGGGAGGAGGAGGAGGAGGAGGAGGAGGATGCTAAATTTAATGAAACTAGCTACAGAGAGAGAGAGAGAGAGAGAGAGAGAGAGAGAGAGTTGGTAGTTAAAGTTGGTAGTATATGTTATATTTTACCTGGGCGATGATGACATTTGAAGTGGATTCTCCCATGTAAATGGTGCAGGACCTTTCATGCCGGTTTCCCTTGAGCTGGAAATCGGGAACGGTCTCACTGGTGTTTGCAGCCAAGTACACGTTCAACCCAGTCTTGAACTGGATGAATTTCGACTTCTTCACACTGAACAGAAGATCTTTTTGGTCTGTGCTCACCCCCCTAAATATTTGCCATCTGTCGTGCATTGACCTTATCTGAAAGAGAGTGATTGTAAATCAAATCAAGGTACGATATATGTTAAGACTGTGGAGGCTGTGATGTTTATAACCTCCTCCACCCGAACATAACATTTCCATGAATGTCTGTAATGGAGTAGTCTCTCGATCGACTAGACTGGTCAGATATTCCACAGGGTAAATTCACTTCACACGGTATGTGGATCGATCACAGCCACCGGCGAGGCGAGGCGAGGTGAGGTGAGGTGGTTCATCACTTGGTGTTGTCATGGTCCGTCCTTGGATGCAAGAAAGGTAAGAGGATTCTTGCTTGTTGCTGTGATTCTTTTGTTCCTACTGGCTTATATCTCTTTACTTGGTTTCGGAAGAGTATGTGGTTAAGAGTTTGGTATGTGGATCTACAATATCATTGCCCCTTAATTAGTGGTCTAGCACTTGTGTGCTTCGGATTGGCGGTGGTGAATTCTTACAATTATTACTGACTTGATTTGACCTGCCTGATCCACTTGCCATGTGATTTGTCCAATTATCTAGGCTTCGTCAAAGGCAGGTAGGGGTTCACATAGATCTTGTGTCCGTGTCGCAATTTATCATTGCCCCTTAATGCTGTGCTGTGCTGTGCTTTTCTTTTCTTATTTTGTTTTGTGTATGCGCTTTAGAATTGATATTGTGTCCGTGTCGCCGACTTGATCCAACGCTAATGAGACTGGAAACTTTTTTTTATTTTTATATTCTGGCTTTATTAAACTATATGCAAAGGATAGGATTCATAGCTCATCTATCTTATCTTGGCTTGCCACGTTCTTTCCCTCTTTTGTTTTTCTTTGCATTATTGAGATGGTTGGTATGCCATGGAGGACTGAACATGTGTTGCGTTTTATTAGGGTGGATGTAACGTGCCGAGACGGTTGAATTTTTTTTTTTTTTGGCACAAATCATCAGTCATGTGTTATTTATTTAAAGTGTTATTTATATTCAATTTTTTTTCGAAAAATTTCGTTCAGATCAACGAAAATACTAAAAATTTTACTCAGAGCAAACAATTTTAAATTTTTTTAACAACAACATCATAACGTCCTTTGGAAGAACGTTTTACGCTTTTTCGTCCGTTCCAATAAAAAAAAACTTCCGTTAAATAAAAATAATTTTTTTAAAAAAGAATGTAAAACGTCTTTTGGAAGGACGTTTTTTTAAGAAAAACGTCATTCCAAAGGACGTTTTTCAATTTTTTTTTTCCGTATTTTCTCTCCTCTCTCTCACTCACACTCTCTCTTCTCTCTCCTCCTCCTCTCTCTCTCTCACTCACTCAATCACTCTCCTCTCCTCTCCTCTTCTCCGGCTCTTCTTGTCCGACGCGTTGACGGAGAAGTAGGGGACGTCCCAGGCGTCGATCTTGTAGAGATCGGCGGAGCGATCGATGGTCCAGGAGGAGGTCGAAACGGTGACTGCGGCCGCGCCAGTGGGAAGAGACCCGTTCCAGTCGAAGGTAGCGTAGCCGAAAGGGGGGACGGGGACCGTGGCGTCGACGCAGGTGAGGGCCGACACCTTTTCCCACTCGTCCAATCAAAAGAATGAAAAATTAATTTTTTTTAGGGTCTATGTGTAAATTTTCGGTGTGAAAAAGGGGGCTTTAAAATCCGTCGAAGCCGGAGCCCCGGCTAACCCCCCAAAAAGAAGCAGGAAAAGGGAGAAAGAAAGAAAAAAATGCTACAACGTCCTTACAGAAGAGTAGAACAAGAGAGGAGAAGAGAAGAGGAGAGGAGAGAGGAGAGGAGAACATGAGAGGAGAGAGAGAAGAGAGAGAGAGTGAGAGAGAGAAGAGAGAGAGAGTGAGAGAAAGAGAGAGAGAGAGGAGAAGAGAGAAGAGAGAGAGAGAGAGAGAGAGAGAGAGAGAGAGAGAGAGAGAGTAGAAAGAAAAAAAATAATAAAAAATAAAAAACGTTATTTAGAATGACGTTTTTTCTAGAAAAACGTCATTCCAAAGGACGTTTTTTCAAATTTTTTTTTTTTTTGGGAGATTTTATTTCTAACGGAGCGGACAGAAAAGCGTAAAACGTCATTTTAAAAACGTTATGATGCTGTTGTTAAAATTTTTTAAAATTGTATGCTCTGAGTGAAATTTTTAGTATTTTTGTTGCTCTGAACGAAATTTTTTTATTTTTTTTATTTTATGTTTATTAGATAAACTTTTATTTTATTTTAAAAATAATTACATTCTTCTATATTTTATGTTTATTATACAAATCTTTTCTGTGCTTTATATTTTATGTAAATAATTATTATACTAGCTATCATTAAAACATAAAATACAAAACAATTAGTATAATTATTTTCAAAATAAAATAAATCAGTATAATAAACATAAAATAAAAAAAAATTAATATAAATAATTTTTTATTTGAATCATCTTTTTGAATTTTTTTTTTTTTTTTGAAAGAACTGTAAAATTTTTTTAATATCTCGTAACAAAGAGTGATCTGCCTTTAGTAAAGTCCCGATTTAGGTAGTGTGGCTGGGTGTTTAATGAGTTTGCTAGGGGGAAAAACCTTCCGCAGTCCTTGTCTCTCTTTTTTAACGAACTAGATGGGATTGGTTGGCATACCACACAAGTCAGATCTCTTCTTCTCTAGCTGAACTCTCATTTCATCTATCAATATTGACTTCGAAGATTTTTCAAGTCTAATTTCTAAGTTAAGTAGAATTTAGAAACCAATTCTAACATCTGTGATCTGTCAATGGTATTTTTCACCAGCGCATAAAAATTATGTATTAGGATGTTAGCTTCATCTAAAAAGTAACAACTTAATAGTCCGCGGAGTCATGGCATATTAGTAACTATGGAAAACTTTTCTGAGATGAATATAGTTCGAATTTTTTTTGAAAACTTAATTCCTAATTCAGTAGAAAAAAAAAAAAAAAAAAAAATCGTAGGTCTATCTGTAACAAATATAGATTTTTGGAAGAGGTAATTAAGAGTATTTGTGGGTGCAAATTAACTGACCTTTCCCCTCATGGTGAGAACAGTATTTCCGGCCGCGTCTATCAAGGCTCGCTGTCCATGGATGCTGAGAAATTTGCCCTTCACTTTGAAGAGGACATTCCCGTTGATGTCCATGATGCCATAGTCTCCGTCGCTCAGGCTGAGGGCCTTTTGGGTAATGGTCATGTCCACGGGATAATCCACACAGTACCGTGGGTCCACCACAGCCACGGGTGCTGCCAAAACAGCAGGCGGTGGAGGCGGTGGCGGAGGCCGCGGTGCAGCTGTTGCGTTGCTCGGCCCTGACATGGTGGTTGATGCAAGAAATTAACGATCGATTTAAAGAGGAGTGGGAATGGTTGGTTGGTTGTTTCTGCTCGCTAGCTCTCCCCGTCCCTGTTTATATAGGCAGCTGCTACCTGTATCAAAGTTGGCTTAGCATTTAGAATACTGGACGCGGTTACGACTTTAGATTGTGCTTTGGCATGTGAAACACAGTGTGAATGAGAAAGGCAAATTATAAGGGCACTGCACATTTTACTCGGGGCTAGCCCATTTTAAAATTTGAAAAAATTACAAGTTTGCCATCATGAAAGTTACTCGGGGCTAGCCTACTGTAATACTCAGGACTGTCAAAATTTTGACAGTCCTACCACTTGGAAGGACTGTCAAAATTTTGACAGTCCTAAAAATATATAGGACTGTCAAAATTGTGACAGTCCCATTTATAAGGACACTGCACATTTGAGTCTGGGCTAGCCCATTGAAAATTTACAAAAAATTACAAGTTTGCCATCATGAAAGTTAGTCGGGGCTAGTCCACAGTTATAATCGGGACTGTCAAAATGTTGACAGTCCTACCCAATTTGTAGGACTGTGAAAATTTTGACAGTCCTGCAAATTGTTAGGACTGTCAAAATTTTGACAGTACATTTCCCAAAATTACAAGTTTGCCACTCTGCTAGTTAGTTGGGGCTACCCCACACCAAAGTATAAAAGTCAAATGGATTTCTATTTTTGGCATTCCACCTAGACTTAAGAAACCCTCCTTCCACCAAGCCCAAACCTAAATTTGGAAATAGCTAGTTGTGGTTGGAGGAGTATTTTACTTTGGTGATACCCCAAGGAATATTCTTCCGGTATGTCTTCGACAACCTACGTTGAATAAGTTTTTCAAATGTGCGAAAAAGATTTAGTTTATTTTGATTAATGTAGGAACAATGCATGAAAAATGTTCGATGACGAAGTCGGATCGTCCAATTCATTAATTATGCACTCCGGACGTTCCGAAGTACAAGTTGGTTGTTCCGAAGAACGTACGGTACGTAAAACGACAACCCTAATTTGACAGTCACGAGTTAGGACTGTAAACATTAGACAGTCCTATATAAATATAGGACTGTTAAATATTCCACAGTCCTATATAAATAAAGGACTGTCATAAATTCTACAGTCCTACGTAAAAGTAGGACTGTCATAATTTTGACAGTCCTATATAAAAAAAGGACTGTCAAAATAGTGACAGTCCTGGATAATTATATGAAGTTATTAATTTTTATATAATTTTATATTGGTTATAGGATCAAGCTTGTTCAGATATTGTGGTACATCCTGTCACCACCCCATTTCCAGAGCCGGGTATTTTTTTTTTATTTATTTTTAATTTAGTTAATTGTGTATTATTTATAATTAATTGTATTTATATTTAATTAGTGATTGCATTATTTTTTATTATATTTTTATTGTATGTTTTAGGATTTTGGCTAGCCTGGACCCATGTCAGACCCTAGTGGACCCATGTCCGACCCAGCCCACACCCTTGTGAGAATTATTTTGGGGCTTAGAATATTTATTTTATTTTTAGGAAGTTAGTTGGAGAGATTTGGAACTAGTTTGAGTGCATTTGGAGCCCCGAAACCCAAAACCTTTGTTAGGAGGGCATTTTGGTAATTTCTCCAACTTGTGAAACCCTTTATTATGTGTGACCGGCCTATTCCCAGCCCATTTTCGTGAACCACAGCAGCCTCTTCTCCCATTCTCCTCTTCTTCTTCACTTCTTCTTCTTCTCCACTCATTTTTCTTCTTCCTTTCTCCTTCCTACTTCAAGTAAGTCCATTTTTCTTCCCTCCTCTTTCCATTTCTTCTACTTGTGTTAACCCTAACCCTAGATCTTTCCCTAACCTAGGTGGGTAGAGCCTAGATTTGGTGTTGGAGCTTAGATTTGAGGCTTGGAGCTTGTAGGAGGTGAATTTGGAGAGATTTGGAGATTTTGGCTTGGGATTCCAACTCCCAAGAGGTAAACCCTAAATTTCCCCTTGTAATTACTCTTTTATAGTGTAATTAATAGTTTAGAACCTTCCTAGACCCTTAGGCTACCCGTGGGAGGAAGTTGGAACTAGTTTGGTTGGGTTTAGAGACTTTAACACTAGGTTTTGTGTCAATTTCGGGTGGAATCCGAATTTGGCCCAATTTTGGGTGATGCCCTAGGTTAGATGGACCTAGGTAGACGTTGTCGGGTGTCGTGAGGGTGAGTGCGTGTCTCCGTTCGGACACGGGAAGCCGCGTCGCGGAGAAACGGGCGTTTCGGGCGAAATTGGGGCTTTTCGTCGTCGCCGATTCTAAGTGCGTGTGCGTTTCCGCCACGGGCCTAGAATCGACGCGGGAGCGCATTTTCTAGGATCTAGGCATCGTGTAGAGCGCGTGGGTAAATTTTGGGCCGATTCCGAGTTCGTTTGGTGTGCGTTTCAGGAGGTTTTCCGAACCGCGCACCACGTGTTCGTCGAAATGACCGAACGGCCATTTCGACTTGGTTTTCTCGTTTCGGGCTTGTGCGTGCGTTGGGTTAGTATCGGGGAGTGTGTGCTAGAGTTTTCGCGTTATATTTTATTTATTTATAGGCGTTGGTGAGTGTCGGGATCGTTGGGCGTGCGTAGGTGGGGCGTTGTGAGCGTTGTGTGCATCGTTGTGGTAGTGTTGTGTTTGTGTATATATGTCTCTATATATATATTTATTTGTGTGTGTGTTCCTATATATATATGTATATATATATTTCTATTTATATAGATATGTGTGTGGTTATGTGTTTGTGAGTGTGTTAGTGAGTGCTAGTGTATGTGTGTAGGTGAGTGCTTGTGTGAGTGTGTGCTAGTGCGTAGGTGAGTGTGTGTGAGTGTGAGTGTGAGTGAGTGCCTATATATATATATATATGAGTTTGAGTGAGTGTGTATATATGTATATATATTTATGTATATATGTATGAGGGTTTGTGTGTGAGGTTGTGTGTTTGTGAGAGAGTGTGCTAGTGTGTGTGAGAGTGTGTGTGTGAGGGTGTGTGAGAGTGAGTGTGTGTGAGTGAGGATAGATATATATATATATATAGATATATATATGTTTATATGTGTGTGTGTATATATATATAGATGTGTGTTTATATATGTATAGATATATGTGTGTGTGCTTGTGTGTGTGTGTTGATAGTGTTGTGAGTGTGTGTGTGTATTAGTGTGTGAGTGTGCTAGTGTGTGTGTTAGAATGTATATAAGTTAGTGTGTATATATAGCTATAGAGTTATATATATATGTATATATATGTATGTATATATATATATAGATATATATATATGTATATGGGTATGTGGTCGTGTGTGTGTGTGTGTGAGATGAGAGGGGGGGGGGGGACTGGAACCAGCAGGTAGCAGCAGCAGCAGGGAGCTGCAGCAGCAGCAGGAACAGCGCAGCAGCAGCAGCTCAGCATGAACAGCAGTGCAGCAGCAGCAGTTTTTGGGCAGCGCAGCGAGCAGTGCGCGCTGCAGCGCGCTGCCAGCACTGCCCCAGCAGCAACAGCACTGCCCCAGCAGCAGCAGCAGCAGTATGAGCAGCAGCAGCGAGCGCAAGCCAGCGCGGCGCAGCTTATGCAAGGGTAGCAGCCAATGCGAGGGAGTTAGAGTGGTATATATATATATATAGATATGAATAGAGTAGATAGATATAGATAAATAGATTGATAGATTCATAGATAGGTAGATAATTAGATAGATATGAGATAGAGGGATAAATAGTTAGATAGGTAAGTGGAAAACTAGTTAGATAGACAACTAGGTAGATAGATAGTTGACGGATAGGTAAATAGGTATATATATATAGATATATCAATAGATAGATAGCTAGATCTATTGATAAATAAATAGATATATGGATAGATAGATACATGGATAGCTAGATTGATAGATAGGTAGGTAAATAGATAGATAGATAATTACCTAGATATGTTAGATAGATAGATAGATATTAGATAGTTAGATAGATAGATTGATAGATAGCTAAATATTAGATAGATAGTTAGATATCTATATCCTATATGCATAGATATATATATAGATATATACATAGCTAGATAGATAGTTAGATATCTAGGTATAGATATATATATATATGTAAGGTATGTGTAAGGTATGTGTAAGGTAAGGTAAGGTAAGGTGTGTAGATACCTAGGTATATGCCTATATATATTAGATATATATATTTTAGCCTAGATTATAGCTAGACATATATGTTTATGCCTAGTTAGTTAGCTAGAGGGGTAGTCGGGTTGAGTTTAGAGCGGTATCTCAATACCTTGAGATACCGAGGTATCTCAATACCTTAAGATATTCAAGGTATTGGGTTTCGAACGGGGTTTTTGAGCAATAGCCTAGGAATAGTATTGGAGTGATTTTTATATGTATATGTGTATATATTTACGCGTGCTAGCATAGGTTTTAGCGGGTTTAGGCGGGGTGCGTAGCCTAGGTTGAGGTATCGGATACCGAGGGTATCCCGGTATCTCAAGGAGGCGAGTTTGTGAGTTTTCTAGCTTAATGAGCTCGGTTTGACCTAGAATTTCAGGAGCACCCTAGTTTGACCCAGACTTGACCGTAGTTGACTCGGTTGACCGCCAAAGTCAACTTTTGACCTATTTTTGACCTAGAGTTGACTTTTTGGACCTAGAGTTGACTTTTTGACCCAGATTTTACCGGTTTGACCCGTTTGACCTAGAACGACCCTAGAAGCCTATTTTTAATTATTTTATATCTGTTTAACTTATTAGAACCCTGTTTAACCTTGCTTTTCGCATTAGGTCCTTGCGACACCGGTTCGGATCGCCAGTTGCTCAGGACGTCAGGCGAGTACATTCTCTGATAGTTTTCATTATCTGATGATTATTATAATTCAGCTTCTAGTATAGTATCATCTGATTATTCTGGCACAACACGGGACACTGATTGATATTTCTGGATTCATTTACTTGCGACACGTACATTTCATGTTTCTGGCCTCTATTCTGGAATCACTACTGGCATCACCTACAGGCATCACTACAGGCATCATTCATGTACAGGCTGGACTCATCTTGATTTGCGTGTCGGGTCTTGGATCCACTTGTATTAGTCGGGGCGGGGAAATACTCGAGTAGACATGTAAATATTCCTATCTGGCATCATCAGGAATCACTCCCTCTGGTCTAATCTGGAATGATAGCAGCCGCGCACCCAGTGCACGGTGAGCCGTACTTACCCCTAGCCGTTTACATGTCGAAACAAGTATTTCAAAGACACCGAGTTCATTCTTTATAGTCTGGACTCTCATGCATTTCTTGACTTGTCTCACTTACATGTTTCTGGACTTGACTCACTACATGTTTTTCATGCTGGACTCACTACACGTTCATGTGCACGGACTTGATCTTAGCTTAGATTTTCTATATCTTGTAGTTATTACTATCTTGCTCTGATATCCATGCATCTTTACCTTTATGCACCAGTGACTTACATATTTTCTTGTTCATACTTGCTCCATTTTTTTTTGCTACTTGCTATAACTGTTTTATAGTTTTTATCATTTAAATGGAACTGCTGTTAGAGATGTACTTGCTCCAGTCCTGACTGGACATATTTTTCAGAGTATCTGGAGGATTGGTGTCCGACGTTTTATGGACCTGAGCCTGTCGATGGTGCAGACAGGGACCCTCTAGTTTAGGGGTGATCTCCGGGTTGGTAGCCGGGATCACTGAGTCTTTGTTGTTGTTTTTATTAGCTTTAGCACCGGATTTGTCTCCGGTTTTGGATTGAGACCTTGTTTGTATATTATTTTGGATGATGTATTGTTGTATTATTATTATTATTGATGTTGTGGTTGTTGTAGTAGTAGTTGGTGGTTAGACTTTATAGTTGTTAGTCTTCTTTGTTATCTATCGTGCTTAGATTCGTGATTGAGTACTTGAGATTATCTTTTGATATTGCTCCTCCGTTTGGAGTTGAGATCTTGGCAGGGATATATATTGTTTGTGTGGTTGCCCTCCTTTTGGAGAGGTCATGCCCGATTTTTGTGTGAGATTATTATTTAGTTAGTTGACCTAGACAGCGTTCTACCGCCGATGCTGCGGCGTAGGCTGGACGTACCCACGACTCATGCCCGATTTTCCGGGTGCGGGTCGTGACATGTTTTTGGTGGCGGCCCCATGCAGGTCTCGATTCGCAATTAGTGCGATGTCGTGGTGGTACAACAACTTAGTTGTACTGCTGCGAGCCTGCTATAGGATCTAGGATCTAGGATGAGAGTGTACTCAATCACGACTAGGAACAATTCCAATCTAATTATTCTGAAATTGCTTCTTTTGAAATATTACTGTCCTTTCTTGATGATATCGTATCTTGCGCCGTATTGACTTCTTTTGATCTGTGTTCAGGATGCCTCCGAAGACACGATCCCATCGTACCGTTCCAGCAGTTGCCTCGGAGAGGTCTGCTACCTCTCGTCCAGCTCGTATTCAGGCAGCTGCTACCGCTCCACTCACCACTCCTGCGGTTGAGGGAGCCTCTGTTTCTCTCGGGGATCCTTCTCCACTTATCGATCCGAGGACTACCCCAGTCGTTCCGGTGGTTCCTCCACCACTTCCTGCTCCAGTAGATGCCGCGCAGTTGTTTGCGTTCTTCAGGGAGATGATGGATGCGCAGCACCGTCAGGTGGATGTGATGAGGCTGGGCATTGAGAACGCCTACCAGGTGGCCATGACAGCAGTGGATAGGGTGGCACAGAATCAGCCACAGGCAGATCAGATTCAGCATCCGAGGCCAGGCAGTATTATCGACTTTCAGAGGATGCGGCCCAAGGAGTTCCGTGGTACAGAAGGTATCCTGTACGCGGATGACTGGATAGAGCAGATTGAGGGGATCTTCAGGCTGGCACAGATTCCGGACAGCATGCAGATAGAGGCAGCGGGCAGTCAGATGTTCGACCTCGCCTTGACATGGTATCGCACAGATACGAGGATCGCAGCGCCAGGGCTTACTTGGGAGGCTTTCAAGAGGCTTTTTAAGGAGAAGTTTTTCCCAGATGTGGCGCTCAGTGCTTTGGAGAGCCAGTTTGAGGCACTCGTCCAAGGGAGCATGACGGTGGATGAGTACGCAGCAGAGTTCTGCCGTCTGGGCAGATTTGTGGATGGCTTGAGTGAGGCAGCCAAGGCGAGAAAGTTTCGCAAGGGCTTGGTTATGGCGGTCAAGTCTTTGACCAGGAGCGACCGCGAGGCGACTTTTGAGCAGATAGTAGGAGATGCTCAGAGAGCAGAGGATGACTTGGAGCTCAAGTCCAAGAGAGGCAGGGATGATTGAGGCAGTGCGAGTGGCAGTGCGGGACCAGCTAAGCGTCCCTATGTGCAGAAGGCAGCGCAGCAGGGTCAGGATCAGAGGGCGCCCACTTGTGCCTACTGCAGGAAGGCAGGACACACTTGGGATGTTTGTAGGAGGAGGCTGAAGGTGTGTTTGTTCTGTGGATCCGCTGCTCACCAGATGCGAGATTGCCCTACTGCACCTCCATTGGGTGGAGCACAGGATCAGAGAGTTGGAGCTAGGCCATCTGTGGCACAGCATCATGCCCCGCACCAGCAGAGGGATACACCCCAGCAGGGCAGGGCTTATGCGTTGACGGTCGAGGAGGCCGATGCTACGGATGTCGGGTTAGCAGGTCTGTCTCTTGTTTCTTCTTCCTGTCCTTTCCATTCCTTGTGGTGTGCTTCATTAGTACCTGTTAGACGTTTTGTGCTGTGGTAGATAGTTTAGTGACCCTGATTAAGACTGTGATAACACGACCAGTAGGACCCAGATCTTGTGTGTTGTTTAGGTAGAATTTCTTGACTGTGATTGTTGGGGGTTTGACCTAGAGGAGTGTGATTGACTTTAAATTTCGAGGACGAAATTTTCTAAGGAGGATAGGCTTGTCACCACCCCATTTCCAGAGCCGGTATTTTTTTTTTATTTTTAATTTAGTTAATTGTGTATTATTTATAATTAATTGTATTTATATTTAATTAGTGATTGCATTATTTTTTATTATATTTTTATTGTATGTTTTAGGATTTTGGCTAGCCTGGACCCATGTCAGACCCTAGTGGACCCATGTCCGACCCAGCCCACACCCTTGTGAGAATTATTTTGGGGCTTAGAATATTTATTTTATTTTTAGGAAGTTAGTTGGAGAGATTTGGAACTAGTTTGAGTGCATTTGGAGCCCCGAAACCCAAAACCTTTGTTAGGAGGGCATTTTGGTAATTTCTCCAACTTGTGAAACCCTTTATTATGTGTGACCGGCCTATTCCCAGCCCATTTTCGTGAACCACAGCAGCCTCTTCTCCCATTCTCCTCTTCTTCTTCACTTCTTCTTCTTCTCCACTCATTTTTCTTCTTCCTTTCTCCTTCCTACTTCAAGTAAGTCCATTTTTCTTCCCTCCTCTTTCCATTTCTTCTACTTGTGTTAACCCTAACCCTAGATCTTTCCCTAACCTAGGTGGGTAGAGCCTAGATTTGGTGTTGGAGCTTAGATTTGAGGCTTGGAGCTTGTAGGAGGTGAATTTGGAGAGATTTGGAGATTTTGGCTTGGGATTCCAACTCCCAAGAGATAAACCCTAAATTTCCTCTTGTAATTACTCTTTTATAGTGTAATTAATAGTTTAGAACCTTCCTAGACCCTTAGGCTACCCGTGGGAGAAAGTTGGAACTAGTTTGGTTGGGTTTAGAGACTTTAACACTAGGTTTTGTGTCAATTTTGGGTGGAATCCGAATTTGGCCCAATTTTGGGTGATGCCCTAGGTTAGATGGACCTAGGTAGACGTTGTAGGGTGTCGTGAGGGTGAGAGCGTGTCTCCGTTCGGACACGGGAAGCCGCGTCGCGGAGAAACGGGCGTTTCGGGCGAAATTGGGGCTTTTCGTCGTCGCCGATTCTAAGTGCGTGTGCGTTTCCGCCACGGGCCTAGAATCGACGCGGGAGTGCATTTTCTAGGATCTAGGCATCGTGTAGAGCGCGTGGGTAAATTTTGGGCCGATTTCGAGTTCGTTTGGTGTGCGTTTCAGGAGGTTTTCCGAACCGCGCACCACGTGTTCGTCGAAATGACCGAACGGCCATTTTGACTTGGTTTTCTCGTTTCGGGCTTGTGCGTGCGTTGGGTTAGTATCGGGGAGTGTGTGCTAGAGTTTTCGCGTTATATTTTATATATTTATAGGCGTTGGTGAGTGTCGGGATCGTTGGGCGTGCGTAGGTGGGGCGTTGTGAGCGTTGTGTGCATCGTTGTGGTAGTGTTGTGTTTGTGTATATATGTCTCTATATATATATTTATTTGTGTGTGTGTTCCTATATATATATGTATATATATATTTCTATTTATATAGATATGTGTGTGGTTATGTGTTTGTGAGTGTGTTAGTGAGTGCTAGTGTATGTGTGTAGGTGAGTGCTTGTGTGAGTGTGTGCTAGTGCGTAGGTGAGTGTGTGTGAGTGTGAGTGTGAGTGAGTGCCTATATATATATATATATGAGTTTGAGTGAGTGTGTATATATGTATATATATTTATGTATATATGTATGAGGGTTTGTGTGTGAGGTTGTGTGTTTGTGAGAGAGTGTGCTAGTGTGTGTGAGAGTGTGTGTGTGAGGGTGTGTGAGAGTGAGTGTGTGTGAGTGAGGATAGATATATATATATATATATAGATATATATATGTTTATATGTGTGTGTGTATATATATATAGATGTGTGTTTATATATGTATAGATATATGTGTGTGTGCTTGTGTGTGTGTGTTGATAGTGTTGTGAGTGTGTGTGTGTATTAGTGTGTGAGTGTGCTAGTGTGTGTGTTAGAATGTATATAAGTTAGTGTGTATATATAGCTATAGAGTTATATATATATGTATATATATGTATGTATATATATATATAGATATATATATATGTATATGGGTATGTGGTCGTGTGTGTGTGTGTGTGAGATGAGAGGGGGGGGGGGACTGGAACCAGCAGGTAGCAGCAGCAGCAGGGAGCTGCAGCAGCAGCAGGAACAGCGCAGCAGCAGCAGCTCAGCATGAACAGCAGTGCAGCAGCAGCAGTTTTTGGGCAGCGCAGCGAGCAGTGCGCGCTGCAGCGCGCTGCCAGCACTGCCCCAGCAGCAACAGCACTGCCCCAGCAGCAACAGCAGCTGCCCCAGCAGCAGCAGCAGCAGTATGAGCAGCAGCAGCGAGCGCAAGCCAGCGCGGCGCAGCTTATGCAAGGGTAGCAGCCAATGCGAGGGAGTTAGAGTGGTATATATATATATAGATATGAATAGAGTAGATAGATATAGATAAATAGATTGATAGATTCATAGATAGGTAGATAATTAGATAGATATGAGATAGAGGGATAAATAGTTAGATAGGTAAGTGGAAAACTAGTTAGATAGACAACTAGGTAGATAGATAGTTGACGGATAGGTAAATAGGTATATATATATAGATATATCAATAGATAGATAGCTAGATCTATTGATAAATAAATAGATATATGGATAGATAGATACATGGATAGCTAGATTGATAGATAGGTAGGTAAATAGATAGATAGATAATTACCTAGATATGTTAGATAGATAGATAGATATTAGATAGTTAGATAGATAGATTGATAGATAGCTAAATATTAGATAGATAGTTAGATATCTATATCCTATATGCATAGATATATATATAGATATATACATAGCTAGATAGATAGTTAGATATCTAGGTATAGATATATATATATATGTAAGGTATGTGTAAGGTATGTGTAAGGTAAGGTAAGGTAAGGTGTGTAGATACCTAGGTATATGCCTATATATATTAGATATATATATTTTAGCCTAGATTATAGCTAGACATATATGTTTATGCCTAGTTAGTTAGCTAGAGGGATAGTCGGGTTGAGTTTAGAGCGGTATCTCAATACCTTGAGATACCGAGGTATCTCAATACCTTAAGATATTCAAGGTATTGGGTTTCGAACGGGGTTTTTGAGCAATAGCCTAGGAATAGTATTGGAGTGATTTTTATATGTATATGTGTATATATTTACGCGTGCTAGCATAGGTTTTAGCGGGTTTAGGCGGGGTGCGTAGCCTAGGTTGAGGTATCGGATACCGAGGGTATCCCGGTATCTCAAGGAGGCGAGTTTGTGAGTTTTCTAGCTTAATGAGCTCGGTTTGACCTAGAATTTCAGGAGCACCCTAGTTTGACCCAGACTTGACCGTAGTTGACTCGGTTGACCGCCAAAGTCAACTTTTGACCTATTTTTGACCTAGAGTTGACTTTTTGGACCTAGAGTTGACTTTTTGACCCAGATTTTACCGGTTTGACCCGTTTGACCTAGAACGACCCTAGAAGCCTATTTTTAATTATTTTATATCTGTTTAACTTATTAGAACCCTGTTTAACCTTGCTTTTCGCATTAGGTCCTTGCGACACCGGTTCGGATCGCCAGTTGCTCAGGACGTCAGGCGAGTACATTCTCTGATAGTTTTTATTATCTGATGATTATTATGATTCAGCTTCTAGTATAGTATCATCTGATTATTCTGGCACAACACGGGACACTGATTGATATTTCTGGATTCATTTACTTGCGACACGTATATTTCATGTTTCTGGCCTCTATTCTGGAATCACTACTGGCATCACCTACAGGCATCACTACAGGCATCATTCATGTACAGGCTGGACTCATCTTGATTTGCGTGTCGGGTCTTGGATCCACTTGTATTAGTCGGGGCGGGGAAATACTCGAGTAGACATGTAAATATTCCTATCTGGCATCATCAGGAATCACTCCCTCTGGTCTAATCTGGAATGATAGCAGCCGCGCACCCAGTGCACGGTGAGCCGTACTTACCCCTAGCCGTTTACATGTCGAAACAAGTATTTCAAAGACACCGAGTTCATTCTTTATAGTCTGGACTCTCATGCATTTCTTGACTTGTCTCACTTACATGTTTCTGGACTTGACTCACTACATGTTTTTCATGCTGGACTCACTACACGTTCATGTGCACGGACTTGATCTTAGCTTAGATTTTCTGTATCTTGTAGTTATTACTATCTTGCTCTGATATCCATGCATCTTTACCTTTATGCACCAGTGACTTACATATTTTCTTGTTCATACTTGCTCCATTTTTTTTTGCTACTTGCTATAACTGTTTTATAGTTTTTATCATTTAAATGGAACTGCTGTTAGAGATGTACTTGCTCCAGTCCTGACTGGACATATTTTTCAGAGTATCCGGAGGATTGGTGTCCGACGTTTTATGGACCTGAGCCTGTCGATGGTGCAGACAGGGACCCTCTAGTTTAGGGGTGATCTCCGGGTTGGTAGCCGGGATCACTGAGTCTTTGTTGTTGTTTTTATTAGCTTTAGCACCGGATTTGTCTCCGGTTTTGGATTGAGACCTTGTTTGTATATTATTTTGGATGATGTATTGTTGTATTATTATTATTATTGATGTTGTGGTTGTTGTAGTAGTAGTTGGTGGTTAGACTTTATAGTTGTTAGTCTTCTTTGTTATCTATCGTGCTTAGATTCGTGATTGAGTACTTGAGATTATCTTTTGATATTGCTCCTCCGTTTGGAGTTGAGATCTTGGCAGGGATATATATTGTTTGTGTGGTTGCCCTCCTTTTGGAGAGGTCATGCCCGATTTTTGTGTGAGATTATTATTTAGTTAGTTGACCTAGACAGCGTTCTACCGCCGATGCTGCGGCGTAGGCTGGACGTACCCACGACTCATGCCCGATTTTCCGGGTGCGGGTCGTGACACATCCTGCTGTTGGTGTTGATGTGGATGATATTTTCTCAACGGATATTGAGTTTGCAAGCCATGAAGAAGCATTAGAGTGGTGCAGAGAAGTTGGGAGACGACATAACGTTGTTATTGTCATTGCAAGATCCATCCGATCTCGGCCGGGCCGAAAATATCTTGAGCTTGGATGCGAAAGAGGAGGTATGTTTAGGCATCATAAAAAGAAGGGTGTTGTTGAAAAAGAAATCCCTAAGAAAAATGTTGGGACGAGAAAATATGGTTGTCCATTGAAGGTGTTGATTGTAAAAGTTGAAGATGTGAAGTGGATAATAGAAGTTAAGAATGGAAGACACAATCATCCTATTCCAGGGACACTAACGGGTCATGCCTACGTGGTACGGTTGAAGGAGGATGAGAAAAAGTTGGTTGAAGAAATGTTCCTTTCAGGAGTTGCACCGAAACAAATTTATTCTGCTGTGCGACAAAAACAAGATGGGAACAAGTCTACCATGAGGACGATCTATAATAGTTTGGCCAGAGCGAAATGCAATAGTATGAAAGGAAGAATGGCGATGCAGCAAGTATTGAAGTTGCTTGCGGAGCATCACTACGTGGAGTACCATAAAAGACATCCACAAACTGATGAACTCCTTTCATTATTTTGGGCTCATCCTGATTGCACACATATGGCTCGGTCCTTCGCAGACGTGTTGGTCCTTGATTGTAAATATAAGACCAACAAGTTCAAGATGCCTCTTTTGCATGTTGTCGGATTTACGTCTACGGGAAAAACCTTTACAGTCGCTTTTTGTTTTATGAAGAGTGAGACAGTAGAGGATTACACATGGGCGTTGAGGAAACTACAATCCCTTTACACAGGTTACAAAGAGCCGTCTGTTTTTGTTACTGACAGAGAATATGCGTTGATGAATGCTATAGATATTGTATTTCCTCTTGCGCATAGACTACTATGCACTTGGCATATTAATAGAAATATCCATGCTCAATGCAAGAAAAAATTTAAAACTGTCGACGGTAAAATTGACATGGTTCGCTTCGAAGAATTCTACAGTGATTGGAGTCTTGTATGGCGAGCCAGTACTACAGACAGTTACGACGCAGCATGGTACATGTTCCAACAAAAGTGGGAGCCAAGTAACCCGACATGCATATCTTATATCAAAGATACTTGGCTAGGACCACATAAAGAGCAATTCGTGTTAGCATGGACCAACATGGTGAAGCATTATGGCACGATCACTACGAACCGGGTCGAAGGGGCACACTCATGTTTGAAAAGATATCTACGCTCATCGGTCGGTAATTTTGTCTCTGTTTGGCAATCGATTCATTTGATGACTATTGCCACGGTGAACGATATTGTAGCATCATTTGAGATGAGCCTCAATATTGCAAAGCATGAATACAAGCAAGAACACCTCTTGGATGGTTTAACTCATGTGGTATCTCACAAGGCCTTGGGGTTATTGCTTGAGGAGATTCGAAGGTCGAAGTCGGTGGGTTATGATCCCGAGGTTTACGGTTGTTCATATCGACATTCACTCAGACTTCCGTGTGCACATGAAATCAACGAATACCGTCGTGAATCTAGACCTATTCCAATAGATGTTGTTGATCAACGTTGGCGACAGCTGTCGATAATGCCGGCGGTCGGAGTGCAAGAGGATTTTTTTGCGTTGTCCCAAGTTAAACTACTTCACGCAAGGTGGTGTGGCACAACGGAACCGGAGAGAAGATCCATTGAGTTTAAAATCCATGAGATTGCAGTCCCGGCAACTACTCGATTGCAAGAGCCATCCGTTGTTCGAACTCCTAAGGGAAGACCACACTCAAGAAAGAGTAGAGCCAAAAAGAAGGAGGAGGAGTCAACTAAAAGTGATCCATCCTTATTTGAACATATCGAACGCAGTTTGGAGGCAAAGTGCGTTGTTCGAACTCCTAAGCTAACTATTCGAAGGGGGAAGAAACAGAAAACGATAGATGCAGGCACGACGGAGGGTGTTGAAAACATTTCTGTTTCTTATAGTCTATACATTAAAAAATTTCTACCTGAGATACGGAACTTCATTTGGTCTATTGATGATGTTCCTGCGGATGGCCACTGTGGATACCATGCACTAGCAAGACAACTAGGCTATTCAGTGGAAGCAGGATGGCGACAGGTTAGGGCAGAGCTGTACGAGGAGTTGGAGTCGCGACTAGCCTTCTATAGCCAGATACTTGGCGAAGAAATTGTTGGGGATTTGTTGGCAGGCATACCTTGTACGAAAACAGTTACCGGACCAAAGCATTACATGGATGTCCCGGCTGTTGCTTACGTCTTCTCTAATAGGTATAAGTTACCTATTGTAATTATCTCACATGGTATTAACAATACTTTCTTTCCAATGTGTGCCCCCCCCGGCCGAACACCGAGTATCCAATCTATGTTGCATTGGGCTTGTCGGACAACACTTCGTCATCCCAAGGTTGATCGCTCATTCTCCTATTCCGCCACCTTCTACGCTTTGGTATAAATACGCACCTGAGGAAGCGATCTGTCACGACCCGCACCCGAAAATCGGGCATGAGTCGTGGGTACGTCCAGCCTACGCCGCAGCATCGGCGGTAGAACGCTGTCTAGGTCAACTATCTAGATAATAATCTCACACAAAAAAATCGGGCATGACCTCTCCAAAAGGAGGGCAACCACACAAACAATATATATAATCTGCCAAGATCTCAACTCCAAACGGAGGAGCAATATCAAAAGATAATCTCAAGTACTCAATCACGAATCTAAGCACGATAGATAACAAAGAAGACTAACAACTATAAAGTCTAACCACCAACTACTACTACAACAACCACAACATCAATAATAATAATAATACAACAATACATCATCCAAAATAATATACAAACAAGGTCTCAATCCAAAACCGGAGACAAATCCGGTGCTAAAAGCTAATAAAAACAACAACAAGATCCTAGTGATCCCGGCTACCAACCCGGAAATCACCTCTAAACTAGAGGGTCCCTGTCTGCACCATCGACAGGCTCAGGTCCATAAAACGTCGGACACCAATCCTCCGGATACTCTGAAAAATATGTCCAGTCAGGACTGGAGCAAGTACATCTCTAACAGCAGTTCCATTTAAATGATAAAAACTATAAAACAGTTATAGCAAGTAGCAAGAAAAATGGAGCAAGTATGAACAAGAAAATATGTAAGTCACTGGTGCATAAAGGTAAAGATGCATGGATATCAGAGCAAGATAGTAATAACTACAAGATACAGAAAATCTAAGCTAAGATCAAGTCCGTGCACATGAACGTGTAGTGAGTCCAGCATGAAAAACATGTAGTGAGTCAAGTCCAGAAACATGTAAGTGAGACAAGTCAAGAAATGCATGAGAGTCCAGACTATAAAGAATGAACTCGGTGTCTTTGAAATACTTGTTTCGACATGTAAACGGCTAGGGGTAAGTACGGCTCACCGCGCACTGGGTGCACGGCTGCTATCATTCCAGATTAGACCAGAGGGAGTGATTCCTGATGATGCCAGATAGGAATGTTTACATGTCTACTCGAGTATTTCCCCGCCCCGACTAATACAAGTGGATCCAAGACCCGACACGCAAATCAAGATGAGTCCAGCCTGTACATGAATGATGCCTGTAGTGATGCCTGTAGGTGATGCCAGTAGTGATTCCAGAATAGAGGCCAGAAACATGAAATGTACGTGTCGCAAGTAAATGAATCCAGAAATACCAGTCAGTGTCCCGTGTTGTGCCAGAATAATCAGATGATACTATACTAGAAGCTGAATCATAATAAATATCAGATAATGAAAACTATCAGAGAATGTACTCGCCTGACGTCCTGAGCAACTGGCGATCCGAACTGGTGTCGCAAGGACCTAATGCGAAAAGCAAGGTTAAACAGGGTTCTAATGAGTTAAACAGATATAAAATAACTAAAAATAGGCTTCTAGGGTCGTTCTAGGTCAAACGGGTCAAACCGGTGAAATCTGGGTCAAAAAGTCAACTCCGGGTCCAAAAAGTCAACTCTGGGTCAAAACTAGGTCAAAAGTTGACTTTGGCGGTCAACCGAGTCAACTACGGTCAAGTCTGGGTCAAACTAGGGTGCTCCTGAAATTCTAGGTCAAACCGAGCTCATTAAGCTAGAAAACTCTCAAACTCGCCTCCTTGAGATACCGGGATACCCTCGGTATCCGATACCTCAACCTAGGCTACGCACCCCGCCTAAACCCGCTAAAACCTATGCTAGCACACGTAATTATATACATATAAACATATAAAAATCACTCCAATACTATTCCTAGGCTATTGCTCAAAAACCCCGCTCGAAACTCAATACCTTGGTTATATTAAGGTATTGAAATACCTTGGTATCTCAAGATATTGAGGTTTCGCTCTAAAACCCCTCTAACTAGCTATCTAGCTATTGAATATATACCTAGTTATTAATCTAGGCTAGATAATATATATATCTATCATATTTATATATATCTAAGTATGTATATACCTATGTATATATTTATCCACACACATTTACCCGATTACCCATATATACCTTACCCAACTCAAAATGCATATATATATACCTATCTAGATATCTATAGATATAGATATAACTATATGTATATAGATATCTATGCACTTAGGTAGATATATACCTAATACCTAGCTATCTATCTATCAATATCTATCTATCCATCTATCTAATTATCCATAACTCATCTTACCTATTTATCCAACTACCTATCTATCTCTCTAATCTATTTAACTACTTAGCTATCTATCTAATAAACTAACTATCTATCTATCCATAGATATATCTAACTATCTATGTATATAATCTATAATACTAACTAGCTATCTACTTATCTAACTATCTAACTAATTACCTAACCATCTATCTATTATATTATCTATCTAACTATCAACCTATGCTAGCACTCTACCTATTCCTAACCCTCACTAGTACTCTACTGCTACTGCTCCCTGCTCAAAATGCTGCTGCTGCACGCTGTGCTTCGCATTGCTGCTGCTGGCTGCTCCTACAAGTGCTGCTGCTGCTGCTCCTACAAGTGCTGCTGCTGCTGCTCCTTCTGGAGCTGCTGCTGCTGCTCCTACAAGTGCTGCTGCTGCTGCTCCTTCTGGAGCTGCTGCTGCTGCTCTCCTAGCAGCAGCTAGCTGCTGCTGCTGCAGCTGAACTGCTGCTGCTGCAGTTCAGTTTTACCCCCCCCCATCTCACACACACACCTACATATATATATATACATATATATATATACATACATATATATCTATATATCTATAACTAGATATCTATATATATATACACTCATCTACACACTCTAACACACACACTAACACACTCACACACTAATACACACACACATAAATATATATACATATCTACATATATATATACACTCACTCTAAACTATATATATATCTACACACACTCTCAACTATATATATATACATACACCTATATATATATATACATACACACACAAGCACACTTACACATATACATATATATATATACACATAGACATATACATATACAAATACATAAATATAAATACACACATATATATATAAATATATATACATAAACACACATACATATATATAAATATATATATATAGAGACACACACAAAAATATATATATATATCAAGACACAATACACAAATACAACACAACACTCTCACAACACGCCCCACTCACGCCCAACGACCCCGACACGCACCAACACCCTAAAATATACAAAATATAGCCCGAAAACTCTAGCACACACTCTCCGATACTAACCCAACGCGCGCACAAAGCCGAAACGAGAAAACCAAGTCGAAATGGCCGTTCGGTCATTTCGACGAACACGTGGTGCGCGGCTCGGAAAACCTCCTGAAACGCACACCAAACGAACTCGGAATCGGCCCAAAATTTACCCACGCGCTCTACACGATGTCTAGATCCTAGAAAATGTGCTCCCACATCGATTCTATGCCCGTGGCGGAAACGCACACGCACTTAGAATCGGCGACGACGAAAAGCCCCAATTTCGCCCGAAACGCCCGTTTCTCCGCGACACGACTTCCCGTGTCCGAACGGAGACACGCACTCACCCTCACGACTCCCGACAACGTCTACCTAGGTCCATCTAACCTAGGGCATCACCCAAAATTGGGCCAATTTCGGATTCCACCCGAAATCGACACAAAACCTAATGTCAAAGTCTCTAAACTCACCCAAACTAGTTCCAACTTCCTCCTACGGGTAGGGTTAGGGTCTAGGAAGGTTCTAAACTATTAATTACACTATAAAAGAGTAATTACAAGGGGAAATTTAGGGTTTACCTCTTGGGAGTTGGAATCCCAAGCCAAAATCTCCAAATCTCTCCAAATCAACTCCCTCAAGCTCCAAGCTTCCAAATCTAACTCCCACACTAGATCTAGGCCCCTCACACCTAGGTTAGAGAAAATGTAAGGTTAGGGTTAGCTTAAGGAAGAAGGAATGAAGAAGAAAGAAGAAAAATGGAAGAAAACTCACTTGGAGAAGGAAGGAAGAAGAAAGGAGAAGTGGAGAAGAAGAAGGAATGAAGAAGAAGAAGTAAATGAAGAAGTAGAACACAAAGGGGGGGGAAGAGGGCTGCTACTTGCTGTGATCGGGTGTGGGGGGGTAGGTAGGGGCCGGCCATGGGAATTAAAAGGAGATTTACAACTTTCCAAATTCCCAAAACGCCCCTATTCACTCGGTTTTGGGTTCCGGGTCTCCAAATGCACTCAAACTAGTTCCAAATCTCACCAACTAACCTCCTAAAAATAAAATAATAATTCTAAGCCCCAAAATAATTCTCACAAGGGTGTGGGCTAGGTCGGACATGGGTCCACTAGGGTCTGACATGGGTCCAGGCTAGCCAAAATCCTAAAACAATCAAAATAAAAATAATAAAAAATAATGCAATCACTAATTAAATATAAATACAATTAATTATAAATAATACACAATTAACTAAATTAAAAATAAAAAAAAATACCCGGCTCTGGAAATGGGGTGGTGACAAGCCTATCCTCCTTAGAAAATTTCGTTCTCGAAATTTAAAGTCAATCACACTCCTCTAGGTCAAACCCCCAACAATCACAGTCAAGAAATTCTACCTAAACAACACACAAGATCAGGGTCCTACTGATCGTGTTATTACAGTCTCAATCGGGGTCACTACACTATCTACCACAGCACAAGGAAAAAAGTCTAACAGGTACTAATGAAGCACACCACAGGAATGGAAAAGGACAGGAAGAAGAAGCAAGAGACAGACCTGCTAACCCGACATCCGTAGCATCGGCCTCCTCGACCGTCAACGCATAAGCCCTGCCCTGCTGGGGTGTATCCCTCTGCTGGTGCGGGGCCTGATGCTGTGCCACAGATGGCCTAGCTCCAACTCTCTGATCCTGTGCTCCACCCAATGGAGGTGCAGTGGAGCAATCTCGCATCTGGTGAGCAGCGGATCCACAGAACAAACACACCTTCAGCCTCCTCCTACAAACATCCCAAGTGTGTCCTGCCTTCCTGCAGTAGGCACAAGTGGGCACCCTCTGATCCTGACCCTGTTGTGCTGCCTTCTGCACATAGGGACGCTTAGCTGGTCCCGCACTACCACTGGCACTGCCTGAATCATCCCTGCCTCTCTTGGACTTGAGCTCCAAGTCATCCTCTGCTCTCTGAGCATCTCCTACTATCTGCTCAAAAGTTGCCTCGCGGTCGCTCCTGGTCAAAGACTTGACCGCCATAACCAAGCCCTTGCGAAACTTCCTCGCCTTGGCTGCCTCACTCAAGCCATCCACAAATCTGCCCAGACGGCAGAACTCTGCTGCGTACTCGTCCACTGTCATGCTCCCTTGGACGAGTGCCTCAAACTGGCTCTCCAAAGCACTGAGCGCCACATCTGGGAAGAACTTTTCCTTAAAAAGCCTCTTGAAAGCCTCCCAAGTAAGCCCTGGCGCTGCGATCCTCGTATCTGTGCGATACCACGTCAAGGCAAGGTCGAACATCTGACTGCCCGCTGCCTCTATCTGTATGCTGTCTGGAATCTGCACCAGCCTGAAGATCCCCTCAATCTGCTCTATCCAGTCATCCGCGTACAGGATCCCTTCTGTACCACGGAACTCCTTGGGCCGCATCCTCTGAAAGTCAATGATACTACCCGGCCTCGGAAGCTGAATCTGATCTGCCTGTGGCTGATTCTGTGCCACCCTATCCACTGCCGTCATGGCCACCTGGTGGGCGTTCTCAATGCCCAGCCTTATCACATCCACCTGACGGTGCTGCGCATCCATCATCTCCCTGAAGAACGCAAACAACTGCGCGGCATCTACTGGAGCAGGAAGTGGTGGAGGAACCACCGGAACGACTGGGGTAATCCTCGGATCGATAAGTGGAGAAGGATCCCCGAGAGAAACAGAGGCTCCCTCAACTGCAGGAGTGGTGAGTGGAGCGGTAGCAGCTGCCTGAATACGAGCTGGACGAGAGGTAGCAGACCTCTCCGAGGCAACTGCTGGAACGGTACGATGGGATCGTGTCTTCGGAGGCATCCTGAACACAGATCAAAAGAAGTCAATACGGCGCAAGATACGATATCATCAAGAAAGGACAGTAATATTTCAAAAGAAGCAATTTCAGAATAATTAGATTGGAATTGTTCCTAGTCGTGATTGAGTACACTCTCATCCTAGATCCTAGATCCTATAGCAGGCTCGCAGCAGTACAACTAAGTTGTTGTACCACCACGACATCGCACTAATTGCGAATCGAGACCTGCATGGGGCCGCCACCAAAAACGTGTCACGACCCGCACCCGAAAATCGGGCATGAGTCGTGGGTACGTCCAGCCTACGCCGCAGCATCGACGGTAGAACGCTGTCTAGGTCAACTATCTAGATAATAATCTCACACAAAAAAATCGGGCATGACCTCTCCAAAAGGAGGGCAACCACACAAACAATATATATAATCTGCCAAGATCTCAACTCCAAACGGAGGAGCAATATCAAAAGATAATCTCAAGTACTCAATCACGAATCTAAGCACGATAGATAACAAAGAAGACTAACAACTATAAAGTCTAACCACCAACTACTACTACAACAACCACAACATCAATAATAATAATAATACAACAATACATCATCCAAAATAATATACAAACAAGGTCTCAATCCAAAACCGGAGACAAATCCGGTGCTAAAAGCTAATAAAAACAACAACAAGATCCTAGTGATCCCGGCTACCAACCCGGAAATCACCTCTAAACTAGAGGGTCCCTGTCTGCACCATCGACAGACTCAGGTCCATAAAACGTCGGACACCAATCCTCCGGATACTCTGAAAAATATGTCCAGTCAGGACTGGAGCAAGTACATCTCTAACAGCAGTTCCATTTAAATGATAAAAACTATAAAACAGTTATAGCAAGTAGCAAGAAAAATGGAGCAAGTATGAACAAGAAAATATGTAAGTCACTGGTGCATAAAGGTAAAGATGCATGGATATCAGAGCAAGATAGTAATAACTACAAGATACAGAAAATCTAAGCTAAGATCAAGTCCGTGCACATGAACGTGTAGTGAGTCCAGCATGAAAAACATGTAGTGAGTCAAGTCCAGAAACATGTAAGTGAGACAAGTCAAGAAATGCATGAGAGTCCAGACTATAAAGAATGAACTCGGTGTCTTTGAAATACTTGTTTCGACATGTAAACGGCTAGGGGTAAGTACGGCTCACCGCGCACTGGGTGCACGGCTGCTATCATTCCAGATTAGACCAGAGGGAGTGATTCCTGATGATGCCAGATAGGAATGTTTACATGTCTACTCGAGTATTTCCCCGCCCCGACTAATACAAGTGGATCCAAGACCCGACACGCAAATCAAGATGAGTCCAGCCTGTACATGAATGATGCCTGTAGTGATGCCTGTAGGTGATGCCAGTAGTGATTCCAGAATAGAGGCCAGAAACATGAAATGTACGTGTCGCAAGTAAATGAATCCAGAAATACCAGTCAGTGTCCCGTGTTGTGCCAGAATAATCAGATGATACTATACTAGAAGCTGAATCATAATAAATATCAGATAATGAAAACTATCAGAGAATGTACTCGCCTGACGTCCTGAGCAACTGGCGATCCGAACTGGTGTCGCAAGGACCTAATGCGAAAAGCAAGGTTAAACAGGGTTCTAATGAGTTAAACAGATATAAAATAACTAAAAATAGGCTTCTAGGGTCGTTCTAGGTCAAACGGGTCAAACCGGTGAAATCTGGGTCAAAAAGTCAACTCCGGGTCCAAAAAGTCAACTCTGGGTCAAAACTAGGTCAAAAGTTGACTTTGGCGGTCAACCGAGTCAACTACGGTCAAGTCTGGGTCAAACTAGGGTGCTCCTGAAATTCTAGGTCAAACCGAGCTCATTAAGCTAGAAAACTCTCAAACTCGCCTCCTTGAGATACCGGGATACCCTCGGTATCCGATACCTCAACCTAGGCTACGCACCCCGCCTAAACCCGCTAAAACCTATGCTAGCACACGTAATTATATACATATAAACATATAAAAATCACTCTAATACTATTCCTAGGCTATTGCTCAAAAACCCCGCTCGAAACTCAATACCTTGGTTATCTTAAGGTATTGAAATACCTTGGTATCTCAAGATATTGAGGTTTCGCTCTAAAACCCCTCTAACTAGCTATCTAGCTATTGAATATATACCTAGTTATTAATCTAGGCTAGATAATATATATATCTATCATATTTATATATATCTAAGTATGTATATACCTATGTATATATTTATCCACACACATTTACCCGATTACCCATATATACCTTACCCAACTCAAAATGCATATATATATACCTATCTAGATATCTATAGATATAGATATAACTATATGTATATAGATATCTATGCACTTAGGTAGATATATACCTAATACCTAGCTATCTATCTATCAATATCTATCTATCCATCTATCTAATTATCCATAACTCATCTTACCTATTTATCCAACTACCTATCTATCTCTCTAATCTATTTAACTACTTAGCTATCTATCTAATAAACTAACTATCTATCTATCCATAGATATATCTAACTATCTATGTATATAATCTATAATACTAACTAGCTATCTACTTATCTAACTATCTAACTAATTACCTAACCATCTATCTATTATATTATCTATCTAACTATCAACCTATGCTAGCACTCTACCTATTCCTAACCCTCACTAGTACTCTACTGCTACTGCTCCCTGCTCAAAATGCTGCTGCTGCACGCTGTGCTTCGCATTGCTGCTGCTGGCTGCTCCTACAAGTGCTGCTGCTGCTGCTCCTACAAGTGCTGCTGCTGCTGCTCCTTCTGGAGCTGCTGCTGCTGCTCCTACAAGTGCTGCTGCTGCTGCTCCTTCTGGAGCTGCTGCTGCTGCTCTCCTAGCAGCAGCTAGCTGCTGCTGCTGCAGCTGAACTGCTGCTGCTGCAGTTCAGTTTTACCCCCCCCCCCATCTCACACACACACCTACATATATATATATACATATATATATATACATACATATATATCTATATATCTATAACTAGATATCTATATATATATACACTCATCTACACACTCTAACACACACACTAACACACTCACACACTAATACACACACACATAAATATATATACATATCTACATATATATATACACTCACTCTAAACTATATATATATCTACACACACTCTCAACTATATATATATACATACACCTATATATATATATACATACACACACAAGCACACTTACACATATACATATATATATATACACATAGACATATACATATACAAATACATAAATATAAATACACACATATATATATAAATATATATACATAAACACACATACATATATATAAATATATATATATAGAGACACACACAAAAATATATATATATATCAAGACACAATACACAAATACAACACAACACTCTCACAACACGCCCCACTCACGCCCAACGACCCCGACACGCACCAACACCCTAAAATATACAAAATATAGCCCGAAAACTCTAGCACACACTCTCCGATACTAACCCAACGCGCGCACAAAGCCGAAACGAGAAAACCAAGTCGAAATGGCCGTTCGGTCATTTCGACGAACACGTGGTGCGCGGCTCGGAAAACCTCCTGAAACGCACACCAAACGAACTCGGAATCGGCCCAAAATTTACCCACGCGCTCTACACGATGTCTAGATCCTAGAAAATGCGCTCCCACGTCGATTCTATGCCCGTGGCGGAAACGCACACGCACTTAGAATCGGCGACGACGAAAAGCCCCAATTTTGCCCGAAACGCCCGTTTCTCCGCGACACGACTTCCCGTGTCCGAACGGAGACACGCACTCACCCTCACGACTCCCGACAACGTCTACCTAGGTCCATCTAACCTAGGGCATCACCCAAAATTGGGCCAATTTCGGATTCCACCCGAAATCGACACAAAACCTAATGTCAAAGTCTCTAAACTCACCCAAACTAGTTCCAACTTCCTCCTACGGGTAGGGTTAGGGTCTAGGAAGGTTCTAAACTATTAATTACACTATAAAAGAGTAATTACAAGGGGAAATTTAGGGTTTACCTCTTGGGAGTTGGAATCCCAAGCCAAAATCTCCAAATCTCTCCAAATCAACTCCCTCAAGCTCCAAGCTTCCAAATCTAACTCCCACACTAGATCTAGGCCCCTCACACCTAGGTTAGAGAAAATGTAAGGTTAGAGTTAGCTTAAGGAAGAAGGAATGAAGAAGAAAGAAGAAAAATGGAAGAAAACTCACTTGGAGAAGGAAGGAAGAAGAAAGGAGAAGTGGAGAAGAAGAAGGAATGAAGAAGAAGAAGTAAATGAAGAAGTAGAACACAAAGGGGGGGGAAGAGGGCTGCTACTTGCTGTGATCGGGTGTGGGGGGGGGTAGGTAGGGGCCGGCCATGGAAATTAAAAGGAGATTTACAACTTTCCAAATTCCCAAAACGCCCCTATTCACTCGGTTTTGGGTTCCGGGTCTCCAAATGCACTCAAACTAGTTCCAAATCTCACCAACTAACCTCCTAAAAATAAAATAATAATTCTAAGCCCCAAAATAATTCTCACAAGGGTGTGGGCTAGGTCGGACATGGGTCCACTAGGGTCTGACATGGGTCCAGGCTAGCCAAAATCCTAAAACAATCAAAATAAAAATAATAAAAAATAATGCAATCACTAATTAAATATAAATACAATTAATTATAAATAATACACAATTAACTAAATTAAAAATAAAAAAAAATACCCGGCTCTGGAAATGGGGTGGTGACACGATCGCATGGACGACACCCTACATGGATGCAATGGCGGCCTATAAGAAGATGATGAAGATGGAGGATCCAAAAATCATGTCGGACGACTACTTTGATATTTTAGTCGATTGATACTGCCCCAAGTAAAAATGTATAATTTCTTGATCCATGTTTGTCTAAGTGTATATTGAACCATATGTTGTATGTTGTGTAATGAGAAAGAGTTATGAAGATTTTGATTGTATATTGCGCATTGGTACTAATTTTGGAAAATGTAACTTAGGACTGTCATTATGGAAAACTGCCAGGATACTAGGACTGTCACAGTTTTGACAGTCCTAGTGTAAACTAGGACTGTCAAAATTGTGACAGTCCAAAAGTTTGCTCTCTGTCAATTTTGAGTATATATATATAACTTTAGGACTGTCACAGTTTTGACAGTCCTAGTGTAAACTAGGACTGTCAAAATTGTGACAGTCCAAAAGTTTGCTCTCTGTCAATTTTGAGTATATATATAACTTTAGGACCGTCACAATTTCGACAGTCCTAGTGTAAACTAGGACTGTCAAAATTGTGATAGTCCAAAAGTTTGCTCTCTGTCAATTTTGAGTATATATATAACTTTAGGACTGTCACAATTTCGACAGTCCTAGTGTAAACTAGGACTGTCAAAATTATGACAGTCCAAAAGTTTGCTCTCTGTCAATTTTGAGTATATATATAACTTTAGGACTGTCACAGTTTTGACAGTCCTAGTGTAAACTAGGACTGTCAAAATTGTGACAGTCCAAAAGTTTGCTCACTGTCAATTTTGGACAGTCCTACTGTAAACTAATTGAATATACAGTTAACCCACTGACCAATATGCACAGTATACAGATCAAAATAGTAACAATAAGCCAAAATAAACTCATAGTGTCACAACATGGCAAAATTAACTCAAACTGTCACAAGTAGGCAACGTTTACAACTCAAATTATAACGTCAAAAGTCATAGTCAATCAAACTTTTACAACGTTTACAACTCAAATTATACTTTAAAGTTTTACAACGTTCACAATTTTATAACTCAAAATGATTGTTCAAACGTCATGGCGCCTCTTCGTGCGTTGCTCTCTAGTATCCAAGAAAGGATATTCTTCAGCGTTGTCAATTTTTTGGAGTTCGTCATTGATTGTCATATAATTGGAACCCTGGCAACTGACGAGACTTCTTCCCAACTTCTTAACTTTCCTTGCCTATTCATGAACAATGAAAAAAATTGTTAGACAAAGTTACAAATATAAAACTTAAGGTCTACAAGTTGGCTCACCATCTTGACCAGTGCAGTATATAAGACCGATTTGGGAGGAAGATCTGACGGTACACGCACAACATCCCCTCCGCGCTGGAACAAGGTCGGTAGTCCGACACCGGCGTAGTAGGCGAGGTAGTCGTCGCTGCACTCTGCCATATTGACTGCTGCTAGCCGGTCGGTATCTCTAATGATGTGGCGTTGCCACTCGGTGAAGAAGTCCGATACCCAGTTGAAATGTGCAGGTATATAGTTTAGCGGTTTTGTACCGCGCGGAGGATTTATCATTTGCAAAGTTCGCCTTGGGACAGTTTGTACGTAGCCAAACTGACGTAGCACTCTATCCGGCATATAAGCCTCCTCGATCTCATGACAACTGATAAGACCGTGATACAAGGCGACTGGTTGCAACGGACGGGTAGTCTGTCGCAAATCACGGTATGGATCCCATACAATCTGCACCACATAAAATGTAGCATAACGTCATTTAGCATAACGTAGTAAATTAATACCAATTAAGTACAATATTAGGTCTAAATTCACCTCTTCTGTCGTCATATCTTCGAGTGCATGCCGTAGAGCGGCCAATGTGTGAGAACGTTTGGCATCTTCCTTACTTGGCTTCCATCGGCACATTCTAGGCATGTTCTCGTCATACCCTCGGTTCAGTTGCGCCCGCTGCAGGGTTGGAAAGTGCTCGTATATCCATGCCTTCACATTACCGAAAATATGTTAGTACAAAAATAAACAACACAATTTAAATTTTTGTAAACAAGTTGACAAAGATATATCTATACATGTAGTAGAGTCTGGCATCCGGAAATTGTCTTCGAACCCACACGGGATGCCGCACCAAGCTCGCGGTAAAGGTATGCCAGTATACCGCTTCCCCAGGAAATTTTGTCCACCGTTTCAAGGTTGTCCAAATTGATGAGATATTTGGCATTTATGGACGTTCCAGACTTATCGGTAATGCCAACAGCCCCTAAGATGAACTGCATATATCCCCGTGCGATATTTTCGCTATTATCAATTTTGGGGGCCGGCTCAGCGAATATCTCCTCCAAATATTTTAGAGGAAGTCCGTAGGACTTTTTGAATTCTCGAAGACTAGTAAAACTGGTGGCATCAACTCCCAGACACCCTATTACATAATCCACCATATAGTCGTAATAGTTGACGCTCGAATTATCAAAAATATTATTCTGCATCGGACGACCATCAACCCTAAGTCCCAATATATGATGGACGTCATCAAGGGTAATCGTCAACTCCCCATTGGGTAGATGGAAAGTGTTGGTCTCTGGATGCCACCGTTCTACAAATGCTGAAATCAGTGCATTATCCACCGTCGTATATGAGTAGCTACTCAAATATTGTAGACCGGTGGGACTGATTTTTGACTTCACATCATCTCCCAGTAATTCATACCTCCATGTATTGCATTTTTTGCCATGGTTGATTACCGTCAACATACGACCACTCTCCTGAAAAGTCAACAATTGGATGAAATTAAACCTCTATGTAAAATCTACTTTCAACTGACAGCTTTATATAAATGTATCATAACGTAATGTACTTACCGGATTGTTCCATATTTGGTATGCAATATGGTTTTGGATCGACGGTAACATAGAGCAACCGTTTGGACGAGTGTCGACTGGACTATCTGCCTGCTCAGAAGGTCCCGAACCATCGGTAGGCCGGTTTTCGAGAGTTTGTGGAAGACTCTCGACAGGACTAGCTGCAGGCTGAGAAGGTCCTGAACCATCAGTAGGCCAATTTGGAACATTTGGCATGTCCTCATCGGAGGAGGAAGAAGAACCGGAAGAACTAGGAGGAGCACGTCTCTTTGTGGCAATCTTCTTCGTCAATGGACGTTTCCTCACTTCAGGGCGTGCCTCGGCCTCGCGGATAGTGACGTCTTGCGAAACTGTGCGTTCCTTACGCATCGACGCAGTAGGGCGTCTTCTCATTTCTTCATCCACAGTGTCCTTTCCAGGGGCATGACTATAAGACAAAAATTAATATATACAGACAAAAATTAATTTCTATTTTGAATTTTTTTTTCAGGACTGTAGCCATTTCTGCAGTCCTGTAAATATACAGGACTGCAGATTTTTCAACAGTCCTAATCTTTTAGGACTGTTGAATTTCCTACAGTCCCATAGAGATTTGGGACTGTAGGAAATTCGACAGTCCTGTATATATATAGGACTGTCGAATTTTCTACAGTCCTAAATCTATATGGGACTGTAGGAAATTCTACAGTCCCGCTCGATACTGCTCGACAATGTCGAGCAGTCTCGACATTGTACGTCCTAAAATCATGTTCCAAACGACTTCTATGTCTAAACTACATCTTAGACTCCGCCAACGACTAGTATGCCATCATTTGAAATAAAAAAACTCAAAATTTTCAACATGCAAGAGGATTTCTTATCATTTTTGGACAATTTTTCAAATACAATAGTGCAAGGAGAATGATGATTTCTACCTTGGTTCTTTCGAGACTTTGGGAGCCATCGACAAGGAGGAGGAGGACAGCGGAGATCGGCCGGCGGGAGGGGGTCGGCGGGAGGGGGTCGGCGGGAGCTAGGTTTAGAGAATAAGAAGAAGGGAGGTTTTCAAATGCTGGGCTAGCCCCAAGTATAAACTTGGGCTAGTATGAGTAAAGGTTGCAGAATATTGGGCTAGCCCCAATCCTGGACTAGCCTCAAGTAAAATTGACAGTGCCCTTATCAATTGCCATGAGAAAGAGTAAGTTGGGTGGGATGCTTCCAATCCAGTCACATCGATCACCACCCATTTAAAATTCTAAAGTCTAAAGTTATTCGTGTATGGATAAGTGCTAGCATTGGTGGATTCTAGGTGCGATTCATCGTGCACCCTATAATGCTACTCGTTGGATTATATTAAAATTTCTATATATACTTATTCCAGTACAATCTGAAAGATGATATAAATGATGTACGGTGAGCCCGGTCCATCTACGTAAAGATCTTGAGTGATCACCTCTAGCTTGTTTCCAATTTATTATTTTTTTAAAATTAACTAAGTCATACAACTACGAATATATATAAAAAAAATATTAATATTCGGATAGAAATAGGAAAGGAGATATATCCTCCAAAGATCTAATACCATAAAATAAATCAATAAAATTAATTTTATTATTAAATAATATAAATTTTTTTTATACAACTACATATATATATAGAGAGAAAAGATATCCTTATCCGGATAAAAGTATGAGAGGAGGTATATCCTGATAGGAGTAGGAGAGGAGATATTCAGATAGGAGTAGGAGAGCAGATATCCAGATAGGAGGAGAATCTAATCCTAAATCTAATTAATATATAAAATCCTAACTATAATTAATCTTAACATTATTATTATTATTATTATTATTATTATTATTATTATATATATATATATATATATATATATATATAATCCAATAAATGTGTAATATAAATCTCTAATCAATGTGGGACTAAAATATAAAGTGGGAATCCAACCCTTTAGTAACCCACGTTATAACACCCCCTTTGGATGACCATAATCTCTAAGCATATTGTATCGTCAAAACTTTGTCAGAAAAATCTATTAGGAAAAAATCAGTGCGAAAGAAAATAGTACAATCTTTAGGATGACTTAGATAGGTGTCGAACACGCTTAATGTTGCCTCATTAAAACCTTGTCAGAAAAAACCCAATGGAAAAAAATTCATAACAAAGGAAAAAGAGTACAACGCGTTATATTACATACAAATGTATCTTTTCCTGAAAATAATCACTCCCCCTGATAATATTGATCCTGAACGGTCAGCTGATGAAGACGTCGTATTCCAATTCTATGAACTAGTTTCTGAAAAGTTGACTTTGGCAACGATTTGGTGAACAAGTATGCAAGATTATCACTTGAGCGAACTTATTCGACGTCAATATCAAAGTTTTTCTGAAGCTCATGAGTATAGAAAAATTTCGGTGAGATGTGCTTGGTCCTGTCTCCTTTAATGAATCCACCTTGAATTTGTGAAATACATGCTGCATTATCCTCATGAATAACAGTTGGAGTATCCATGGTAGGGGAAATGCGACAGGAGCTACGAATGTGTTGAAATAACGATATCAGCCAAATACATTCTCTACTTGCTTCATGGTAAATACCAAACACTAGATGTTCATGGTATGCTTCGAACAATGATTATGTTCAAGAAGTCTTTCAAAAATACCACATATGATATACTTCGAACAATGATGTTCCAGAAGTCATATATATATAGATCAAACAATTCATGTTCATGGTCATCAGATCTTTCGTTGTCTTCGTGTCGCAACTGCTATTTTGGTTCAGTTTCAGCTCTGATCTTCCGTTGTCTTCGTGTCGCAACTCTCGTCGATGCTTCACAATATTTAAATTGTTCTTTTACACACCTTGAATCGAAGCTGGAACTTCAACACATTCTTTCTTTCTTTATGTTTATTTGAGGTATTGTAGAAAATTATGCTCCAATTTTTTTATTGTGGACTTAAAAAAAAATATCTTTCTCATTTCAAAATATTCACATTTGATATAACCTGCATGGATACTGGAATATTATTGTCGTTTAGCGTATTACTTAAGTTATGGATAAGCCATTTTTACTTCCTATAGCTACAAGCTGATTACTTCAGTGTTGTCTAAACCGGACCGGACCGACGATCGGTCGGGGCAGATCGGATTTTGTCAAAATATCTGTTCGGTCTGACTCGAATCGATTTTTTTAAGAACCGATGGTTTTTTTTATAAAACCAAAATTTAACAGCGGTGAACCGTTCGAACCAAAATTTATTTGAACAAATCGGTTCATGTTAAACCAATATGCGAAAGCTGAACGGTTTTTAAAACTAACAATTCTGGTGTGGAGGCAGGGCAGCAGCAGCAGCAGCGTAGGATGGCATTGGGATGGTTGTCACGACCCGCACCCGGAAAATCCGGCATGAGTCGTGGGTACGTCCAGCCTACGCCGCAGCATCGGTGGTAGAACGCTGTCTAGGTCAACTAACTAAATAATAATCTCACACAAAAATCGGCCATGACCTCTCCAAAAGGAGGGCAACCACACAAACAATATAAACCTGTCAAGATCTCAACTCCAAACGGAGGAGCAAATATCACAATGATAATCAAGTACTCAATCACGAATCTAAGCACGATAAGATAACACAGAGATCTAACAACTATAAAGTCTAACCAACAACAACTACTACAACAACCACAACATCAAATAATAATACAACAATATCCAAAATAATATACAAACAAGGTCTCAATCCAAAACCGGAGACAAATCCGGTACTAAAGTTAATAAAAACAACAACAAGGTCCCAGGATCCCGGCTACCAACCCGAAAATCACCCCTAAACTAGAGAGTCCCTGTCTGCACCATCGACAGGCTCAGGTCCATAAAACGTCGGATACCAATCCTCCGGATACTCTGAAAAATATGTCCAGTCAGGACTGGAGCAAGTACATCTCTAACAGCAGTTCCATTTAAATGATAAAAACTATAAAACAGTTATAGCAAGTAGCAAGAAGAATGAAGCAAGTATGAAACAAGGAAATATGTATAACTGGTGCATAAAGGTAAAGATGCATGGATATCAAAGCAAGATAGTAATAACTGCAAGATACAAGAAATCTACACTAAGAGTAAGTCTGTGCACATGAACGTGTAGTGAGTCCAGCATAAAAAACATGTAGTGAGTCAAGTCCAGAAACATGTAAGTGAGACAAGTCAAGAAATGCATGAGAGTCCAGACTATAAAGAATGAACTCGGTGTCTTTGAAATACTTGTTTCGACATGTAAACGGCTAGGGGTAAGTACGGCTCACCGCGCACTGGGTGCGCGGCTGCTATCATTCCAGATTAGACCAGAGGGAGTGATTCCTGATGATGCCAGATAGGAATGTTTACATGTCTACTCGAGTATTTCCCCGCCCCGACTAATACAAGTGGATCCAAGACCCAATACGCAAATCAAGATGAGTCCAGCCTGAACATGAATGATGCCTGTAGGTGATGCCAGTAGTGATTCCAGAATAGAGGCCAGAAACATGAAATGTACGTGTCGCAAGTAAATGAATCCAGAAATATCAATCAGTGTCCCGTGTTGTGCCAGAATAATCAGATAATACTATACTAGAAGCTGAATCATAATAATCATCAAATAATGAAAACTATCAGAGAATGTACTCGCCTGACGTCCTGAGCAACTGGCGATCCGAACCGGTGTCGCAAGGACCTAATGCGAAAAGCAAGGTTAAACAGGGTTCTAATGAGTTAAACAGATATAAAATAATTAAAAATAGGCTTCTAGGGTCGTTCTAGGTCAAATGGGTCAAACCGGTGAAATCTGGATTAAAAAGTCAACTCTGGGTCCAAAAAGTCAACTATGGGTCAAAATTAGGTCAAAAGTTGACTTTGGCGGTCAACCGAGTCAACTACGGTCAAGTCTGGGTCAAACTAGGGTGCTCCTGAATTTCTAGGTCAAACCGAGCTCATTAAGCTAGAAAACTCACAAACTCGCCTCCTTGAGATACCCGGATACCCTCGGTATCCGATACCTCAACCTAGGCTATATACCCCGCCTATACCCTCTAAAACCTATGCTAGCACGCGTAAATATATACACATATACGTATAAAAATTACTCCAATACTATTCCTAGGCTATTGCTCAAAAACCCCGCTCGAAACCCAATACCTTGGTTATCTTAAGGTATTGAAATACCTCGGTATCTCAAGGTATTGAGGTACCGCTCTAAACTCAACCCGACTACCCCTCTAGCTAGCTAACTATGCATAAACATATATATCTAGCTATAATCTAGGCTAAAATATAGATATCTAATACATATAGGCATATACCTAGGTATCTACACCCAATACCTTACCTTACCTTACCTTACCCTCAAATATATATATATATCTATATGTAAACCCCCTGAATTTTCAAAATTTTAAAAACTGGATTTTTCACAATTTTCTGAGAATTTTCTGTAATTTAAAAACAGGGTTTTAATTATTCAATGATTTTTAATTGATAATAAATAGTATTAAAATATTATGAAAATAATATTTTTGGATGTAAAATAAAAAACTGGACTTAGGCCAATTTTTCTGGAATTTATCGGGCCCCGGACCTATTTTTAAATGCCTAAAAAGTATTTACCTATTAATTAATTAATTATTAATTAATTACTGATAATTATTATTATTATAATTAATATAATTATTTTAAAAAAAATATATAAAATAAAACCCAGCCCGTTGGGCCGGCCCAGCCCGGCCCAACAGACCCGGCCCAGCCCAGTCCGACCGCTGCGGGTCGGATCCGGGTCCACCCGCCCGACCCGCTCACCCGACCGACCCGTCTCCCCGTCTCCCCCACGACCCGCAATTCCCGCCGCCCGCTCCGGCCGGCCACCGCATCCCCACCCGGCCACGCCACCCCCTCGCCCCCGCGTCCCTCGCCCACGACCACCCCCACGCCCGCCCTTCTAGGCCTCCAGCTCCCCTCTCTCCTCCCTATTTAACCCTCACCGATCTCCCCCTCTCCACCGCCATAGCCACCGCCCTACGCCTCCACGCCGCCGTCGTCTCCACCGCCATAGCCACCGCCCCACGCCTCCACGCCGCAGTCGCCTCCACCGCCAGCAGCTTCCTTTCCCCCGTCCTCCTCCCCTCCTCTTCGTCTCCACCGGCCAGCAGCAGCGGCAGCAGCTCCACCGCCCCAGCCGGCCGCCTCCGCCGCCTCCGACGAGCCCCGGCCGCCGCGTGCCCCCAGTCCCCTCCGCCGCAGCCCGGCCGCCCTCAGCCGCCCCTGCCGCCGGCCAGTACACCCCAAGCCCTAACCCTAACCCTAGATTTCAGCCCTGTGTCCGACACGAGTCGGACACGTGTCGGACACGATTTGGCCCTGGTTTTCGGGTCCCCTTCAGGTGCGTGTATCTTTTTATTCGTAGCTTCGTTTTCGATTCCGCAAATTTCGTTGCGAAGCCTGTATGACCCTCTCGGTGTCCGGACAAACTGTTCGGGGCATCGCGTCCTGTGGTGATCGCACACCGCGATCCAAAAACAGGAAAAACCAGACCCTGTTTCACCCCGGAACTGGGTACGCCCCGCCAAACGGGACGACTTGGTCGCGTGCGGTCTTCACAGACACGAGCACCTCGTCGATACGGACGTGTGGGATTTCACGGAAGCTGATTCGGGTGTGCGTGCACACCGGAATCAACGCGTATCCGCGGACATCGCCCGTATCCGTACTTTCTGGAATGCGCCTTTAACTTTGTGTACACACATCGGATCGAGACGAAACTTGCGCCATCGGACTCGTAGCGATACGCTGGTCCTGTGGGTCAAGTTTGGTTCGATTCCGAGAACGTTGACGAAATCGCGTGTCGTGGGCCCCACAGGCCCCGTTCGACGGGCAATTTTGTGATCGGCTCATCGGAATTCAAATCTGAAAGTTCCGTTGGGTTCGTATCAGCATTTCTGACCTGTTGACACTAAGTTTGGTGAATTTGGAGACCGTTGACCCGGACGCGTTTTTCGGTGCAAAGCAGGCCCGCATGTGGACCCTGTTTTGACCCGAAGCTGTCGTTTCTGCCCTTGTCTCCAAATTGGACCCAAGGACAAGCGTTTCTAGCTGATTGATATTTTCTGAATCTGATGGTTATGTTTGTTTCAGCAACCGGAGTACCGCCTGCAAATCCAACCGAAGTCAGAACCGCAAACATAGCCGGAACCACAGGCAAGTGTACCTTGCCAAACCCTGCAGCTGGATATATATTTTGTACCTTGCCAAACCCTGCAGCTGGATATATATTTTCCTGGTTTCATTTTGCATCAGTGGGCAAGTAAAGATTGCCAATTCTAAGATATTTCTGGTCATAGTATTTTACTTGATTTCTTGTAGATTCTTATGTGATTTGTTCAACTGCTTAACCCAGGACACCTGACACTGTTCATGAAACGGAATTGCCTGAGATATACCTGGTGATTCCGTATAGGCTACATTTTTATGTCATTCCAGTTTACATGCTTAGATTCTAGCCTGACTCATTGTATTAGTTCAAACTTGCGTGACTTGTACCTGATATATTCTGGAACTGTGACGTGAGATTGCATGGGGTGGGGAGAGTATTACCATATCAAGGCTGATTATAATGTAAATAATGTTATCTGGAGGTGTCCTAGTCTCTGATACAGAGCTTTGGCACAAGTTCTGGCTCTTCGAGAAAATACTGCTATGGTTTCTTAGACACTGATCCTGTAGTAGTCTCAGCCTGAGTATGACTAAAACTCTCACTTGCATATCACTAGCTGGTTTACATATTTACCCTGCTGTTTATTTTATTGCTGCACTGCATATGTTTTGGCTTGTATTTTCTGTACCTTGTTATGTCCCCTGAGGACCTGGAATGGACTATGTCCCCAGGTGTAGCCGCAGAGAACTACCCCGAGGTGTACGGTACCGGAGCACTCCTTGGAGCAGAACCCGGAACCGAGGACGAGATAGTTGCAGAAGACTTCTCCTGAGCACCGGCTCAGCTACTCAGTATTTCTATTTCCAGCATTTTAAATTCCTGTCTTTTCTTAAATGTAACAGACTAATTCTCGGATTTGTTCCCGAGATAGCTTATTTGAGATTTTAGTATTTATTTCCATTGCATAATTTCTGGCTTTTAATCTGTGACTTTCTGTGGATGAGATTAGAAATACCTGAGACTTGTACTTAGTATTGCTAGACTACAGCTTAAGCATGCCCTGATGGATCCATTAAATTGGGTTGTCCATCGGTGCGTGCTGCTGGCCATTGCTCACGTGCTCAGTTCCTCGTCATTTTGGGACTGGGGCGTGACACTATACCTAGATATCTAACTATCTATCTAGCTATGTATATATCTATATATATATCTATGCATATAGATATGGATATCTAACTATCTATCTAATATTTAGCTATCTATCAATCTATCTATCTATCTAAACATTTACCTATCTATGTTTATGTCTATCTATCAATCTAAGTATCTAACTATCTATCTAATATTTACCTATCTAGTTATCTATCTAACTATCTAACTAGCTATTTATTATCTATTTATATCTAGGCATCTATCTATCTATTTATCTAACTATGTATCTATATACCTATTTACCTATCTAGAGATATCTATTTATCTATCTAACATATACCTATTTATCTATCTATGCATCTATCTAACTAATTATCTATAATATCTATTTACCTATCTACCTAACTATAGATATCTATCTATTTACCTAACTATCTATGTATCTCTTTACCTATGTATCTATCTAACCATCTATGTACCTATTTAACTATCTATCTAAATATCTAACAATCTATATATATATATATATATATATATATATATATATATATATATATATATATATATATATATATGCATACCCCTCTCTCTCGCATTGCTCCTCACCTTGCTGCTGCTCCTGCTGCTGCAAACTGCTGCTGTGGCTGCTATGCTGCTGCTAGAGCTGCTGGTTATGCTGCTACTGCTTCTCCTTGCTGCTGCACCTGCTGCTGGTGCAGCTGCTTGCTGCTGCTGCAGCTCCCTGCTGCTGGTCCTGCCCCCCCCTCTCATCTCACATACACACACCCCTATATTTATATATATATATATATATATATATATATATATATATATATATATATATATATATATATATACATATATATATATATATATATATATCTATATATATATAACTAGGTATCTATATATACATTCACACTCATCTACACACTCTAACACACACACTAGCACACTCACACACTAATACACACACACACTCACAACACTATCAACACACACACATAAGCACACACATATATCTATACATATATAAACACACATCTATATATATATATATACACACATATATATCTACACTCATATATTTATATATATATATATACACATACACACTCACACACTCAAACATAAATACATATACCCTCACACACACTCACACTCACATACCCTCACACACACTCTCACACACACACTCTCACAAACACACAACCCCACACACAAACACTCCTACATATATATATAAATACATATATACATAAACTGAAACTCATATATATATATATATATATATATATAGGCACTCACTCACACTCACACTCACACACACTCACCTACACACTAGCACACACTCACACAAGCACTCACCTACACACATACACTAGCACTCACTAACACACTCACAAACACATAACCACACATATATATATAAATAGAAATATATATATATATATATATAGGAACACACACACAAATAAATATATATATAGAGACATATATACACAAACACAACACTACCACAACGATGCACACAACGCTCACAACGTCCCACCTACGCACGCCCAACGACCCCGACACTCACCAACGCCTATAAATATATAAAATATAACTCGAAAACTCTAGCACACACTCCCCGATACTAACCCAATGCGCGCACAAGCCCGAAACGAGGAAACCAAGTCGAAATGGCCGTTCGGTCATTTCGACGAACACGTGGTGCGCGGCTCGGAAAACCTCCTGAAACGCACACCAAACGAACTCGGAATTGGCCCAAAATTTACTCACGCGTCCTAAACGATGTCTAGATCCTAGAAAATGTGCTCCTGCGTCGATTCTAGGCCCGTGGCGGAAACGCACACGCACTTAGAATCGACGACGACGAAAAACCCTAAATTCGCCCGAAACGCCCGTTTCTCCGCGACACGGCTTCCCGTGTCCGAACGGAGACACGCACTCACCCTCAAGACACCCGACAACGTCTACCTAGGTCCATCTAACCTAGAGCATCACCCAAAATTGGGCCAAATTCGGATTTCACCCGAAATTGACACAAAATCTAGTGTTAAAGTCTCCAAACACTACCCAACTAGTTTCAACTTCCTCCCACGGGTAGCCTAAGGGTCTAGGAAGGTTCTAAACTATTAATTACACTATATAAAAGTAATTACAAGGGAAAAATTAGGGTTTACCTCTTGGAAGTTGGAATCCCAAGCCAAAATCTTCAAAATGCTCCAAATCCTCCAAACCAAGCTTCCAAGCTCCCAATCCAAGCTCCAACACAAAATCTAGGCTCTACCCACCTAGGTTAGGGAAGAATGTAGGGTTAGGGTTAATCATAAAGAAGAATAGAAGAAGAAAGAGGAGAAATGGGAACTTACTTGAGAGTGGGAAGAAGAAAAGAAGAAGGAAGAGTGGAGAATGGAGAAGAAGAAGAAGAAGAATGAAGAATGAAGAAGAAGAGGAAGTGGGGATGCTGTGAAGCACGGTCTGGGAGGGGTTTTTGGTGCCGGCCATGGTAAATATAAGGTTACACTAATCACCAAATGCCCAAAATGCCCTCCCAACTCTCGGTTTTGGGTTTTGGGTCCAAAAACACTCAAACTAACTCCAAATCTCTCCCACTAACCTTCTAAAAATATAATAAATATTCTAAAACCCAAAATAAGTCTCACAGGGGTGTGGGCTGGGTCGGACATGGGTCCACTAGGGTCTGACATGGGTCCAGGCAAGCCAAAATCCTAAAACAATCAATAAAAATATAATACAATCATTAATTAATTATAAATATAATTAAATATAAATAATCCACAATTAACTAAATTAAAAATAAAAAAAAATACCCGGCTCTGGAAATGAGGTGGTGACAATGGTCAGGGGGTCCAGACTCATACGCACGAGCGTGGCCGAGGGTTGGAGAGTATCATGGTTGCGGAACGACGAAATCATGGGTTAATGGCGTGGTTCGAAGACATGGGGTGCCAGTTGGCTTGGGTACTAGTGTTCTCAAATATGGGAGTCGAATTCGATGGTCCAGGGTCCTGGCGAGGTCTTATGGAGGCTGAGCGCTGCACCGACAAGTGTAGTCAGCTTTCGGCGAGCTTAGCGTCTCTGTCGGCAAGGTCTTGTCAGGAATGTCGGAAATGATTCCAGGGACGATCAAGGGAGCATCAAGGAGAGATGCATCGATGAGGAAGGAATGGGTTTCTAATTAGAAGGATAAGGATGGTCCTCACGGCTAAGGGGAGGTGATATATACATAATATATAGGTATTTATATTATATATAGATGGTGTCATGGTGTAGGAGGCAGTGGCTACGGATAATTTTTTATTTTAAGTACACAGTGCAAAAAATCGATCGGACTTGGTTGAACCTAGTTGAACCTCGTTCAGACATGTAAGAAAGATTTTCGGTTCCATGATCGGTCCGGTTTTTCAAACATTGGATTACTTCTCTTATCAACTTAAATGGATGGATGAAAGTTTAGATCCGCCTGATTGTAATTAGGAGCACATAAGACCAACAATTAGCTAAAAGATGATGCTTTGTGAATATCCAAATTTGAAATTATTCATGGTTCATTAATGTGTACATGTGATTAATTTTTGAGAATAAGGGCCCCTGCATTTGGAACTTCGAACCTCCCCTCTCACTACAAACGAGCCTTAACCATTGGGTTTCCAAGCCATTGTTTCACCATTCTTATAATTGGTGTATAGAAGATAAAGTCTTTGTTGTGTTATCGAAGATTAAGTTCTCCGCATTCTCATTTTGCGTTAACCGGGACTCCCGTTTGGATTGGGATTATAGCACTAACATAGAAACCTAAACCACAAACTTGGTCGACATCAATTCCTGCTTTTTTAAGGGTGTTCTTGGCTTTGTATATGTACTTTTCAATTATCCCTAATAAATTAATATAAGTAGGTTTAGAAACAATTCAAAAATTAGTCATCTAAACTGTTTGTAAATATTTAATTATTATTTTAGTTAATTAGTAATTAACTATTTAATATGATTTACTTATAACTAAACAATTCTAATTCAAGTGTTTAAGGTATGAAATATTTTTCTTGATTGTCCTAAAAAATTTATATTAATTTTTTTAAAATTTTTTTTTACCCACATGTAAGCATGTGTTATTAAGTTACAAATAAGGCAGGCTTAGTGGCTTTTAGCCAATAGGGAGACGAATTAGTTTTTAGCTCAGAGTCAACCACCTTTCCCCTTCCTCTTTCATGTTTACTACTATCTAAAACTCAACATGGTATCATAGGATTCAATTTGAAAAGTTCGATTGTTAATGGAGAGCTCGATTAAGAAAAAAAAAAAAAAAGGAAAAATAGAAGAGGTCTTTAGAAAAAAAATAAAAGGGTTGCTTTCATTTCAATGTCATTAAGTTGCATCTTTTGCTGCAATACATGTACAAGATTTCGCATCCTTGGGATCGATTTCAATAATATCTTTCGAGGGAAGGGGTTCATTGATTTTGAATCGGTCAACGGCATCAGACAATATTATGTGAGCCTATGTAATTTTATCAGAAAATTGTCTATGGAGGAAAGAAGTTTCCTAAATTTGCATAGAACAGAAAATGTTTTTATTATCGTCCCTATTTGATAAAAATAAACAAAAACATATTTACCTAATATATTCAAAAATTCAGAAGAAATCAGCAACATTTTGTATAAGAAAACCATTCAAACCTTTGGTTCCAAAACACTCGGTCAACAACAACCATATCCTTGACTGGTGCGGTCCTCTACAGTGAAGCCGCTGAGAGTTCGTCAAGCACTGTCTAGTCATCATCCTCCGTGATATCCTACAACATCGGTCGTCGATGTGTCGAGGGGATTCTCCGTTCCTCGGCGATCACTTCGTTGGCCATTAATCATGCAGACATCCTCTCGCCGGTTCCTTCCGCGCGCGTGTCAGTTGGTCGAAACATTCGATTTGAATTCTGAGTCACTCGAAAGGAGCTCGCCTGTCAGTTGGCAACAACTGATCAAGAGAGAAAGACGAGTCTAAAGAGAGAGAGAGAGAGAGAGAGGTAGGTGACAACAGAGAGAGAGAAATCACATTTAGTCAATTCTTTGTCGGAGCTTTTTTATGCTTTATAGGCGACCCATTATGATATGATATGATATGAGAAGGCTCGGAAGATGTTCTATGGAAAGATAAACACTTGGTTGCCATTATAGATTCATCTCAGCCTTGAAACAGAAGAACATATAAACAGAATATGGAAAGAACGGAGGAAAATATTGAGCAATAAGAACTTGAGATATTGATTTGTTTTGTTTCAAATTCTTCATGGGCTGTTGCAGTCGACAGTTCAATCTATGAAAATATAGGTTAATAGTCTGAGAATAAATTCTTGTTCTGTGAGTCGAACATAATGCACCTCATGCCTTATACTACCGAATGTTTACAATCTTCTTACAACCTCTCCGTTCCCTCCCCTCCTTGCTATGTGGGCCACATCCGACTCCACCTCTTATCCAATAAATAGTTGCCACGTGACAAATTTATTATGACCATTTACTCAGTAGTAAATCATTAGCTAATTCTCTAAACTGTGATTCGAGGTAATTGTAGATCAACATCCACAACCTTAGTAATATTGGCTGAAAGTAACTAAGTTAGACTGTGTTTTACCCAAAATGAATTTAATATTTTTTTTTATTCATAATTATAGGCTTGCCCATGTTTCTTGGTCGTGACTCATGATTGGTCATAATTCAATTTTTTCCGTGTTCATTACCATTATCCTCTTTGCTGCCATTTAGTGCTGCAGTGGTCGCTAGCATATTAGTAAATTCATATTTATATAGTTCTTATTCATGGATCGACTTTTTAATTTTTGTTGTGATGTTTGTGAAGTTACAAAAAAAAAATATCCAAAGGAGAAGGAAATGCACACTATAGGTCATCATTTCAACACTTTAACCTCAGGTCTAAGTATATTGTTGGTGTTTTTCACTTTGCTTTGGGAGTTTTAGTTCCATATTGAAAAATCACCAATGTGTCTATCTCAATATATAGCTTTGCTTAGTATTGGTATGTGCACATTGGGTGGTGGTCCATGTGGGTTGACTTTTCTAGAGGAGTTATAAGAGGAAATCCATTTTTTTGTTTTTATGATTTGATTCATTTTTCATTTAATTTATCCGATTTCATGGATTTAAAATGAATGAAAACAAAAAAAAATGGAAAAAAGAGGGACCCAAGAAGTCTGTTTGTACAAACGATGACGGTCTGTATTCGTAGTTTCTCTGGGGTTGGTAAACACCGTTATGACAATCTTTATTTTGTCACCACATTTGGAAAGTTTCCGTTAGGAGCAAAGCCCCTTTGGGGCTTAGCGAATCTGATTCGGGCTCAAGGTCGCAAATCGGCGCTTTGTTGGCGCACTTAGCACGTCAGCATCGTCGCATGGCGCTCGGACGCATGCTTCGTGGCGCTATGCACCAGGGGCCATTCGGCCCGGAGCGCATGCGGCCAGGGGCCATAAGGTCAGGGGCGCATGCGACCAGGAGCCCAGGCGTCCAGGGACCTTGCGGCCAGGTCATCATGATCCAAAGAGCTATGGGGAGAGTTTGATGTGGAGGGGACATGGACTACTGTTGGCGGCTCAGTGCGGCGTAGGCGACGCGTGGCTCTCTGTGCCACGCGGCTTCAGCTTTCGACACCTGACGATGCTGTCTGCTCTGTGCAGTACAGTGCGCAGGCGGCACGGTCGGCGCTTGCAGCCCTGTCACCCGGGTTTGGGGGGGACTGGTCGGTCAGCGCGTATGCGGCCTGATTTATCCCCAGGCCGCATGGGTGCTAAAATCCTCTTTATATAAGCTCTCCTTTTTCATTTGGTTTGTTGAAAAAAATTGAGAAAGAGAGATGAAAACCATAGAAGACCAGAGGAGCCTGCGGCCCAGTGAATAACCTTCCGCATATTCCTTTATCGAGTTATTCTGAAGGTGACTTAGAGCGTTCTAGAATTTCTCGTGTGAACTTTCTGGATCCTGGGGACAGATCGTTGTGTAGGATGAATCTTGTCTTGAGCACTGGTAGTTTTATTCACCTCAACATGAGTTTCATTCTTTGTATTGCTTTTCTTGTTCCCGTTCCTTCTCGTTGTAGCGTCTGCGAACGTAAAGAGAAGAACGGTTTATCTGGTTCTTGCTGTATTTGCTCTTTCTTTTTCCCTTTAGTCAGATTGTAACCTGTTCTTGGTTTAGTGCTTATGTGGAGTTGTGTGTCACTGGGGAGGAACTCTTGTGTGAATCTCAGTGTACCAACTTGTGTAGAGACAAACTCTTGTGTGAGTCTCTACTTCGTGGCTTTCTCCTCTACTTTGATTTGGCTTCGGGACTAACAATCTCAAAACAAGATCCGAGTTAGAATGGACAATCGCTCAAACCTTCTCTTTACTAGATTTCACATGCTTGAGAAGTTTGATGGCGAACACTACAACATTTGGAAGAGGAAGATCTCCTTGAATCTTCGTCTTGTCAAAGTTGCCTATGTGTTGGTTGATCCTGAACCTACCATTCCCGAAGATGGAGGAGAGCTGCAGTTGGTATGGCGCAGGACACACACTCCAAGTAGAAGGAAGACAATGACCTCTACAGGTTGTTGATTCTCAATGCTATGGACGACTCGATGGCAAAGTTCTACAACAAAAAGAAGAAGGTAAGAGATGTCTGGGAATCTCTTGAGAAGCACTACAAAACTGACGAAAAAATATCCAAAATCCATCTCGTCGAGAAGTTCTTCACTTTGCAATTTGAGGACGAGAATGTGATGTTACCTCAAATCAAGGAACTTCTGAAGATACGGCAGAAACTGGAGGAAAAGGGTATGAAGCAGGAAGACAAGTTCATGGTGGGGGCTGTCGTCACCAAGCTTCCTCTAGGCTGGAACAAGTTCAAGACTGACATGTGTAATGTTCTGCTTCTTGCGGTTTACTTATGAAACACTTGTTACTTTGACTCGGTTGAGAATCGAGTCTCGAAAAAACCTTACCGCCAAATTAACATGGACGAAATACAATGAATCCTTCAAACTGATGGAACGATTTCTATTGAAATGAGTCCAAGAGTTTTCGTTGGTTGTTTTACTGCTTGGTTTTGTGTTGCTTTGTGTTTTGTCTTATTTTTGATGACTTGGTTTTCTTGATTCATTTTTCTCGCTTTCGCATTCTTTTCAAATCGTAAGAGAAAGAGATCGAATGATGCTAACCAAGTATTATTGCAATTTCAGGACACATAACCAAGGAGTGATCGTTGCATAAGGCTTTTCCATCCTCTCGTTCAATTCAATCGATGAGTGGCTTTGGTCCTTCGATGAATCCTTAGTCTGCACGTCTAATAAATGATCTCTAATTCACTCAAATTGTATGTTCCTATATTTTATATGATACCTCACTAATAAGATAAGCTAAAAGAAATGAACTGCATGCAAAAATATGTATATGGAGTTACTACTTTACTTCAGTTAATGTTATGCCCCTTACCTGCTGTGCCACTAGATCGTGTATTAAAACCTTTCATGGTTAGCCACGTGTTCCGTGCGAAAGAAAGAAGGAAAATGTGGAACTTGTGCTTGTTGTTCAGAACTGTGCATATAATATCTTCATTTGATAGAAGTTTCATGTCATGCATCGATCTTGGACAACTTGTGCACAAGAAAATAGTCTCTCGAACGATTCTTGGGGCACTGAAATCTGTTGGTCCGGAAGAGATTATGAGAGCACCCTGATGTTCCGGTCCTACGGGATCTAGGGGGGTGTTGTTGTCCATCGGTGGGGCAACTCATGGACCAACATATAGTTAGGTCGCATGCTAGGTTAACCTTCTTGCATACCTAGTACTTGATGCCAAAATTGATTTATAATTTAGACACATATATGCAAATTGTTGCTTACTTGTGTCTGCTGCATGGATAACCGTTCATCCGAGGGTAAGAATTATCATATGTATGGTTCAATTTATCGTTTATATTTCTTTGCATGAATTATTAAAAAGAAACTAGACAACTAGAAAGATCACCTAATAATGCTAGCTTCACATGTTTACTTAGTGTGAATTTCTAGGTGAGTTTGGCCACGGTCGCTCACAAGTACATGTTGTAATACTGACCCACGTTTATGGAAAAAATCTTCAGGTTCTGGTAGCGAGAGTTTGGCAAATATTTTAAAGCTTTATGAGTGCATCCCTTCTAGCAGAACCGTGCTCGTGCTACTTCCCAAGGCTTTCCTCTCTAGTATGCAAGCTCTTCTTCTGTTAGTTATTTTAATTTTGGTCCTACTACAATATCCCAAACTCACTTGCAAACTAGCTCGTACCAAAAGGATCTTGACTTGCGATACTCAACACAACTTAGCCGAAAGGCTGTATGCATAGTTAACCGTCCGAACGATATTCTATCTCACACTAACCATCTTGGTATTCATGTATAGGTATTCGGTTTAGTATATAACTTACAAATTCTTGCACGAGTCTATTCCCATAAAGTCTAACACAGGTTGGAACAAGGTTCATCGCCGTACAATTTCGTACAAGCAATTATATCATTCACATGCACTTTTTGAAATTATTTAGACTCATTGTATGGAATATCCCATCGGGTCAACGAGAGAGAGTATATGCACATAACCCACGAACGAACTTTCGAAACTGAGAAAATCGATACGAAATCGAAAGGCGTAAAGCCATGCTCTGGTACCAATATGTCATTCTCCGATCTCCCGTAGGTAATCTGCCACCCCACTGGGTGCAAATTACAGCGCCAGCGGTCCCATGGGACGATCTTTTCTATCTGGAAAAAATCTTCAGGTTCTGGTAGCGAGAGTTTGGCAAATATTTTAAAGCTTTATGAGTGCATCCCTTCTAGCAGAACCGTGCTCGTGCTACTTCCCAAGGCTTTCCTCTCTAGTATGCAAGCTCTTCTTCTGTTAGTTGTTTTAATTTTGGTCCTACTACAATATCCCAAACTCACTTGCAAACTAGCTCGTACCAAAAGGATCTTGACTTGCGATACTCAACACAACTTAGCCGAAAGGCTGTATGCATAGTTAACCGTCCGAACGATATTCTATCTCACACTAACCATCTTGGTATTCATGTATAGGTATTCGGTTTAGTATATAACTTACAAATTCTTGCACGAGTCTATTCCCATAAAGTCTAACACAGGTTGGAACAAGGTTCATCGCCGTACAATTTCGTACAAGCAATTATATCACTCACATGCACTTTTTGAAATTATTTAGACTCATTGTATGGAATATCCCATCGGGTCAACGAGAGAGAGTATATGCACATAACCCACGAACGAACTTTCGAAACTGAGAAAATCGATACGAAATCGAAAGGCGTAAAGCCATGCTCTGGTACCAATATGTCATTCTCCGATCTCCCGTAGGTAATCTGCCACCCCACTGGGTGCAAATTACAGCGCCAGCGGTCCCATGGGACGATCTTTTCTATCTGGACGTGATATCGCACGAGCGTAATCTGCGCCCGTGCAGGGCCATGATCCAAAAATATGGTAAAATAACTAAGCCATAGAGTCGCACAGATAGTCCGAATGCAACGAAATAAGAAACGAATATGCGATCGGTAACAAGTTCACAGAGTCGTCAATAGTGGAAGCATTGAATAATACAAGTATAGAAGTAAAATAAGCTCTTTATTGATATTGAACAAGTATTACAAGTGACGTTAGGCCAATTTTACAAGTCGCTCAAGTCCTCTCTCTTGAAACAGTAAAAGAGCCAAGTGACTATATTTTTTGAATGATACATAGGCGATGTTCCAACATTATGTCTTGTATATTTGCTTCAGTTCTGGATGCAACATTCCAAGACTCCAGAGCGAACTCCATGCCTTAGCTCGCATGAAGGGGATTTTCGTACCGAACGAGGTTCTCCCGCACCCTGCAAGTAATCTGGTGGGTTATTAATACATGAATGCACTAGTGGGGAGACTTATCATCCGCTCAAAAAATTCAAACACATTATATAGATTTCGTGCACCATCTCTTAATTTATCTTGCTAGTCCTGCCTTATGATCAGTTTCATGGCATAATAAAAATCCTAACTCGTATGGCAGTGCGCCGTGCGATATAAGAGTAACACGGAGAGACTTACAAACTTACCATTTGTCCTTCCATGTCCAAGGCAAACCAAGTTAAAATAAGCACGATCATATATAATAAAATATAGGGACAATAACATAAGCAAACACAAGTGTCGTGAGCGAGGTTCTGTTTCTGGTGCACGAGTTATACAATTTATCCAGAAGTATTGCAGAAGATGTTCAAGTGTTCAATTATGTACAAGTGTGCACAGATGTCTAATACTGATATCCGTTCAGGTATTATAAGTTACTCGATGCGATACAAGGACTCGCACTCGGATTGCTGCTAAGTGAGGATGACTTATCTATATGAACATGAGTCGCTGGCATAACCATAAAGGACGAGTTATAGTCTTTGACGAGGATGGTATACAACAAAAGTACACGGTGCACTATAAGCCATTCCGTCCAGTACACGAGACTATCATCCTTTTGAGCAAGGATGGCGCGGCGTCAGCGAAGATGCCACCCTGCTCACACACGAAAGGCTTTACGAATTTCATCCGGATCAGATTGGCCCCGGTACCCTAGAGATTGTCCGTGGAACAAGATTCGAGAATCCTCCTTGTTTCCAAGTTGTTCGTGACATAAAAATCTTGGGCCTTTCAGATTCACAACATGAGTTGATAATCCTTGATTCTTGTTCTGAACGAGTATGCTCCACGAGCTGTGATTCTTGCTTTACTTGACATGATTCTCGTTCAGAGTTTAACTTGACTTAATGTATTCTTCTGGTTCGAGAATTGCCTTGGCGACCTAACGGTCCCGTATAGTTGCAGGTTCATATTGCACAGAAGGACTATTTGATAGTCTTCTGGCTAACTAGATACATGCACGATACGGATATTGTTACTTGATTTTGGTATAAATTTGTGTGGCAAGCATTGAAACGAGGCAACGAATACAAGCTACAATGTAAGCAGGCAAGCATGCATTTATATGAAACATAAGCATAAGAAAACATATTTTATAGTATACCTTAGAACATAAGCCTTTACGTTTAGCACAGTTCTAAGGGGTAGCGCGAGGAGTGAAGCCGTACATGGACATATCGAGCGACATAATTCATAAGGCGTACAGTATAAACATGTAAAGTAGTGCATTACGAAGAGTATATAATGATCTACATGAGAAATAGCGAGTATACTTGCACGAAGCAAATGTAGCATGCGAGGATCTATGTTATAAGCCAAGTTTTATTTCTATGTTATAACACAAGCAATACAAGATAAAATTATTCCCTTAGCTAGGTGCATTGTATTCTTTATTTGTATGCAGGGGTGATTTACCTATCAACTAGCATGTATCATCCATATTTTAAGTGTGTTGGCTAAGCAAAGACAAGTTTATCGTAGCCACCCACCTAAGCGATGATTAACCTCGGTCGAGCGATACTCCGAGCGAGCCTTTGAAAGTCTTAGTCTGAACTCCTGAAGGGCCGATCTAGAATCTTTTGCCCCAAATGAGGCATCTTGCTGAGCAAGGTGGGTCGGGTCGTTGCACTTGCGCCATTTGAATCGGCTATCCGCTTGAACGGAACGGGTTGTTATACTTCTCAGGGATGAGTGCGACCTCTTCTGGCCTCCGGTCCTTACTACTAATCTCTGGCCGGCAAGTTCTTGGGACCTAGCTACCATGAGTACTGCATCATAGACGGTATAATTATGACCCACCATAAATTACTGAAGCTTAAGATGTAACCCTTGCTCAAATCTCTTGGCTCGTTCTTCCTCGAAAGCTACCATATGGGGAGAAAATCGGCTAAGTCTACAAAACTCGGCCGCATACTGGTCGACCGATCTTTTTTTCTGGCGGAGGTTGATGAACTGCTGCTGAAGTTGGAACTTGGCGGTGGTATGCAAATACTTTTCCTGGAAGCACTCCTTGAACGTCTGCCAATCAATGGGCTTCAAAAGAGCCATTTCTTGTGCTGCCCACCAATCTCGGGCAAGATCTGATAATTGTAGCTTTACTACTGCTACATTCTCATCATCTGGGGTCTTGGTTGCATTTAGGATGGCCTCAAAGTCCAGGATCCAAGAATCGGTTGACTGCATCTTTCGTGCCGAGGAACTTGGCTGGGCGCATGCGAGTAACATTGGTAGCCGAGTTGTGGGTATAACGCCCACTGTTTTTGAGTGCTACTCTAACTCCCTGGTAAAGAGTAGTGTTGGTTTGGTCTTGTCCCTGCTGAAACTGCTCGCAGAGTTGGACCACTTATTGCTGAAGCTGAATTTGTTGTTGATGTTGTTATTGTTACACCATCATCATAGCTTTGATAATCTCTAACATAGCCTGCGATCCTGCCTGCCCTGGTTCTACTGGTAGAACTGGTGGCATTGTCTGGGCTGGTATGAATGACAAAGCGGGCTAAGCTGGTTGTTCCGGCAAGACTGGTGGATTATGCCATTCGGGCATGCGTGACTTGCGGAGCTTGCTGATGAAAAGCTATTGATACCTGCCCTTGGTTCAATATCTGGATCTGGCCCTGGCCTACTGGATCTGCTGGAGTTATCGGTGCAACGGAACCCTCAGAAGGAGGAGTATGTGGAGTTTTCCTGAAGGATAAGGACACAAGGATATCAACAAGGGACGAGAATGGAACAATCATGTCAAGCAAGTTTGAAGTTCAAGGAAAATGAGAGGTGCATGTTGCAAGTGGAGTTCAATCGAAGATAAGTAGAGGATTAAGATTCTAATAAGATGAGTCGTCTCAGAAGTCTGAAAAACAGACCTACATGGGACACCAATAAAATCTTGTCACGTCCCGCTCCCAGAATACTAGATAAATACGGGGACTGACATGACCAACCGCACCTTGAAGAATACCGAAGTAACACTACTAAAAATTGCGAGATTAGCGACGTCAAGGTAAAACGTCGCTAATATTAAAGATATCAGCGACTCCATAGAATAACGTCGCTATAAGTCGCTGTTTGGCGACATATAGCGATGTGTAGCGACTGTAATTCAGTTTTTTAAAAGAATAGTCTCTATAAGTTTATTTAAGGTCGCTAAACGTTGCTGAGTTATATGATTTAGCGACGTTTAGCGATGTATTTAGCCACGCTAATCTTTTACATATTCAACGACGTCTTTAGCGACGTCGACAACGTCGCTAAATATTTCTATTAGCGACGTCATTATTTAGCGTCGCTAAACGTCGCTAATTTATTTTATTTAGGTCTGACGAGTTTCTCTTTCCCACATTTCCTTCGATTCTCCCAAATTTGAAACCCCCTCCGTCAGCTCCTCGGCTCCCTTCCTCCCTCCGGCGGCTCCTCCTTCCTCCGACGTTCTCCTCTCTCCAGCTCCCCTCCTCCTCACTCGGTGAGCTCCTATCTCTGTCTCCTTTCTCTGTCTCTCTGTCTCTCTCTAGCATGAGACAACACGACATGACACACACTAACCCTAACCCTAACCCTAACTTGAGCACACACACACACGCACACGGACTGGTAGGTCCTCGACCTAACAAGCCTTGAAATGAAGCTGTTACACTTGAATTTGCCATTAGAAACAGAAGAATTAGGGAGATTGAGAGTAGAACGAAGAAATTTGGGGAAATAGGGTTTCTTTATTTAGTAAAGAGGAAGAACATAGGGAACCGCTTGTTGAGCTGTCATTCTTGTTGGAAGTATGACATGGCAATGACAATTGGCAATAATGATGTGGAGGGAAAACTGAAAGAAAGGATGTGTGATACTCATACCCCCTCTGTTACTGATACTCTCACTTGGCCTCTGATCACTGAGCTACTGATCCATCTAGGGTCTTATCAATGCCTCCTCCTCAAATTGACCTTGTCTCAAGGTCAAAATGAGGAAAATCCTTAAGAAATTTTTCATAAGGAACCCATGTAGCAGAGTCCCTGTCTCCTCCCAACCACTGAACAAGCAAGTCAACTGCTGCCTTCTCCTTCCTCTGAGTGAACCTCCTTTCAAGTATCAGTTCTGGTTCAAGTATGGTTGTTTCTTGCTACTGTGGAGTGCCATCCTGAACAGGAACTTGATTTCCCAATTGCTTCTTTAACTGTGACACATGAAAAACTGGATGTAACGGTGAATCCTCAGGTAATTCCAACCTATAAGCAACTGGACCAATACGAGCAAGGATCTTATAAGGACAATAGAATTTAGGAGAAAGTTTTTGAGGTCTCCTATGAGCCAGAGATGTCTGTCTATAGGGTTGCACCTTTAAGTACACCCAATCACCTACTTCAAAGGTCCTTTTAGTCCTATGCATGTCAGCATACCTCTTCATTCTTTCTTGGGCAAGAATCAAATTATCCTTGGGTAAATGGAGAGCATTGTCCCTCTGAACAATTACTTCAGCCAATGTCTTGTCCTTGGCAACATCTGGTAAGTATGTAAGTAGGTTAGGAGGTTGTCTCCCATACAAGGCTTCAAATGGAGTATGAATGGCCACCAGTAGGCATGTCATGATGTTCCTGCAACATAGTAAGAACAAAGGAGGATTGGGGATCTATCAGCAACCTTCCCTTGTAATATAACATTCCATCTCTTAGTGAATATTTACTGCTATTTAACTTCCCTTTCCTCTACTTGTATAATTTCTTTTGATAATACTGTAAACTCCCTCACCCAAAATAGATATTTTGTGTATATTTTATATTATTATAGATATTTAATTTCTTTAGAGTATTCTGTTATTTAATTAGCAAATGAAATTTTTGATATATTTACTTATATAAATATTTATTTAGAATCATTTTTAGGTTATTTTAGATTTTTGAAATTATTTAGGATTTATTTGGATATATATAGTCTTAATATTAGATAGATGCTAATTTAGTGTTAATAGATATTAATAAGATTTTATAAATTATTTGTATTATCTTTAATTATATTTAAGATTATAAATTATTGAGATAAATTCAAACTCTATTTTAAATTAATTCAAATCCTGAACCTACTAGGAAATCAACTTCATGCATATCATATTCTTATTTAAATTCATCATAATCCTATCCAAATTAACCAATCCTAGTTGTATTTAATTAAATAGTCTCCACCATTATAAATACCCCATCCTTCATATTTTTCTTCCCCAAAATTCCTCTCTTTTTCGTCCAAAAATAGCCAAAATTCGTCATAAATTCAGTCTCATTTTCTACTAGTTATGACGAATTAAAAAGACGATATCTCCTAGCTCCGGACTCCAAACATACTCTAGTTTTTTTTGTTAGAACGATAATGAGGTTAGATTTCTGATTATATAAATTTTTTTTCTAAATTATGAGTATTAAATTCTAGAAAATTTGTAGAGCACAGCATGTCCGAAAATAGATGTGTTTTGATGTTTTCGTGATTTCGGGAGAACCAGGAATCAGAATCACGAACCGTTTAAAGTTTCGGAAAGCTAATGTCGAGATCATCGACATATATTTTTTCTAAAATTTATTTCGAAGTATTTATATACTGTTAATTCTGTAGAACTTCTAGGTTAGAATTTAACCATCGGTGCACAATACAAAATTTGTATGTGCCATAATTTCCAAACGAATTTGAATTTGGACGAGCTGTAAATTTCAGCATATTTTTGACGCTAAAATCTACAGGAAATCATGCATGGAAGTTGAGTTTGTGTCGGTTGACTTTTTGGTCAACAGATCGCCTCGATTTGCGTGCCATGAGTCTCGAGTTGATAAAATTCAGTTTCTTTGGACAAAATTTAGGAATTAACATAAAAATAAGAATAATAAGATTAAAATAGGATTTTAGAGTAATTACTCCAGAATTAAATAAATTAAAATAAATTATCTTTTGACGTGATAAATTTGTAATACATAGGCTATTTGGACTGTGACTTGGACTCTGATTCATACCAGCAGCAGGATCCCAGGCAAGATACCTTGCCAAATTGTTTATAGTACTTTGCATGCTATTTATATTTCTTTTTATTTATTTTATTTCTGTATAGTTCTTGCATGTGTAGTTTTTCTCCAGTCATTACTATGTATTAGATATGTTGACACACACATGGCACCTAGTATCATGGGAAGACAATCATTAGGCGTATGGGCTTTTAACCACTCTGGTAAACCGTAGTATATAGTTTGCACTACGGGCGTGTGTCGCGCTGGTCGCTACCCCAGAGGTATGTCGATTTCTGTAGAGTCGCGCTGGTCGCTACCCCAGAGGTATGTCGATTTTTGATGTTCTAGACGGGTGTGTGAGTTGTGAGGCTTAGATCGAGTAGACTACCCTTGCCCATACGTCGAAAAGTTGTCCTCATTTGCATTCATATAGATTGTCATGTACATCGTACTTATCTATTTTCAAACCATATGCATGTTTACTGTATTCAAATTGGCTCGTATTTTCTGTATCTTGTTACGTCCCTCTGAGGACCTGGTCCGCTGCCAGGTGTATCTTTTCTTGAGTATTTGCAGGAGTGCAGATTTGGATGGTTACATGTGATCCGAGGATGTCTTCTCTTCGAGCTGTGATGGATAGCTGGTATTCTTATATTGTGTTGTGGTGTTGTACTCATATTGTTTTTGCTCTTATATTCGAGTTGGTAGTGGATTTGTTTCCATCCAACTATCATCCTTAGATACTTCTTATTGAGATCTAGTTTCATAGATACTGGTTATTTATTTCTATATGATTTTGGTGGATGAGATTTAGATTTTACCCTGTGGCTTGTATTACATTTTATACTACTTGTGGATTTTATATTCATATTACAGCGTACGTATGGATTTGGTTTCCATATATTGGAGTTGCCATATCCATGCGGCTGGCATGCTTACGTGTCCTAGTCCTACGTATTTTTGGGACTGGGGCGTGACAAATACTTTCCTTAGACTATTGTTATGGCTTGCAATTCTAGAATACTCCTTCTGGAAAGACTGTCAGTAGCCTGGTTTTCTTTGCCCTTTTTATACTCCACCCTATATTTATAACCATCTAATTTGAGTACCCATTTATACTGGACTTCAGTGTACCCAAATAATGCACACTGAAAACTGTAAATTGCTCTCCCTAGTGACCCGAGCTCACTCAATCACTTAAACACACACACACACACACACACACACACACACACACACACACACACACACACACACACAGGGCATTGTGTATCAAGTTAGAGCAGTTCTTACCTTCCTCCAGAGAATCACACTGTATTTAACGATTTATAGGACACATACTGTCATTTTTGTAGAAGTATCTAGAAATTGATATGAATTACTATCTGCGTCATCGTTCGTGGATATATAACCGTCATCCTGATGATATATGCGGTGTACAGGATGAATTTATTGAGGGTGTACATCAGTTCCTGTAGTTCGCTAAGGCGTTCCCTCAATACATGGACGGTACGAAAATTAAGTGTCCGTGTGTGAGATATCGTAACTTGAAATATCATCCAGAAGTGGAAGTCACATATCATTTATACTCGAAGGACTTCACGCCAAATTACTATCAGTGGACCGCGCACGTAAAACTCGTGTCTCTACCATCGGAGTCGGAGTCTTATGTGGAGCCGTATATGGATGTCCACGACCACGCTGCTTATGACGACGGGTGGGTGAATATGGTTTTTGATGCGGCGGGACCTAGTTTTAATCCGGACAATCATGATGTAGCTGAGGAGGCACCGAATGCCGATGCTGTAAAGTTTATAGAGTTGCTGGAGAATGCAAGGACTCTATTATATCCTGATTGTGAGGATCATTCACCGTTGGAGGTGGTTACAAGATTGTTTAGCATCAAGTCCGATTTTAACATGTCGCAAGAATGCTATAATCGACTGATCGATTTGATTATAGAGATCTTGCCCGAGGGTGCAAAGTTGCCTAAAGACTTCTACCGATCTAAGAGTATGGTGAGATCGCTCTGGATTAGATAGGAGAAAATCGATGCATATCGCAACGGGTGCATGTTGTACTACAAAGACGACAAGGATGAAGATGTATACAGATTCTGTGGTGCTAATCGCTAGAAGGCCACTGGTAGAGGAAAGTCTGTCGGTGCAAGAAAGCCTACCGATTCGATGCACTACTTGCCTTTGACGCCGCGGTTGCAGAGGTTGTTTATGGTTAATGAGACTGCAGAAAACATGAGTTGACACAGGCGGAAACAGATCGAAGGAGTATTGGATCATCCATCCGTTGGAGAAGCATGTAAGCACTTTGATCGAGAGTATCCAGATTTTGCTTTAGATCCGCGTAATGTCAGATTGGGGCTCTCCTTTGACGGTTTTACCCCATTTGGACTTTCGGGCTCCCAGTATTTATGTTGGCCTGTGATCGTCACTCCGTACAATCTACCGCCTTGGATGTGCATGAAGACTCCGTATATGTTCCTAACCGTTATTATCCCGGGTCCGAACAATCCGAAGAGGAACATCGATGTGTATTTACAGCCTTTGATAGATGAGTTGAATTAGCTGTGGAAAGTATGTGCCAATATATACGATGTTTCTAGAAAGCAGAATTTTCAGATGAGGGCAGCACTTATGTGGACCATCAATGACTTTCCGGCCTATGGAATGTTATCGGGATGTAGCACTCATTGTCGTCTCTCATGTCCGTATTGCATGGACCGTACTAAGACTTTTCGTTTGAAACACGGCGGCAAACCGTGCTTCTTCGATTGTCATCGATAATTTTTGCCGAAGGATCATCCGTACCGGAGGAACAGGAATGCTTTTCGTACGGGCGTTGTGGAGAAGGCTAATCCACCGCCAAGGTGGCCCGGATACACGATATGGGAGGAGGTAAAAGATTCACCAAGTGCTATCGAAGATCCTGCTAAGGGGTACAAGTGTGAAGGATTTGGTCACACCCATAACTAGACGAAGAGGAGTATATTCTGGGACCTGCCATATTGGAGCATCAATCTGATCAGACATAACCTTGATGTCATGCATATCGAGAAGAATGTGTTTGATAACATAATTAATACTGTAATAGAGGTAAAGGGGAAGACGAAAGACAATCAGAAGGCCAGGTTGGACTTAGAAGAAATATGTAGACGTCCTGCATTGCATTTGATAGAGGAGGAAAATAGAAAGTTAAAGCAGCCTAAGTCAGTTTTCTCACTGGAGAAAGAGGATAAATGGAGACTTTGTAGGTGGATTCAGGATCTAAAGTTTCCAGACAGGTACGTGTCGAACTTGAGAAGATGCGTCGACCTCAAGGAGAAAAAACTGGCGGGTATGAAGAGCCACGATTGTCACGTATTCATGGAGAGGTTAATTCTGATTGCATTTCAGGAATTCTTACCGCAGGTCGCTTGAAATCCATTGACAGAGCTCATCATATTCTTTAGAGATCTTTGTTCTACTAAGTTGCTCGTCGATTGTCTAGAAAAGCAAGAGAAGGACATTGCAGTAACACTATGTAAGCTTGAGAAGGTGCTTCCTCCTGGATTCTTCGACTCTATGGAGCATTTGCCAATCCATCTTTCCTATGAGGCACGTGTTGGTGGTCTTGTCGGTTATCGGTAGATGTACTCCTTCGAACGGCATCTGAATCACCTAAAGAGAAAGTGAAATATAAGGCACGGGTTGAGGGCTCTATTTGTGAAGCTTATGTTCTCGAGGAGATTATAAACTTTTGGTCGATGTATTTCAAACCTCATGTTGCTACTAATAGAACGAGAGCTCCGAGAAATGACGACGGATATCAGGAATCTAATGATGTAATACTCAACGTATTCAATACGTCCGAAAAGCTTTCGGGGAAAATAAAGAAGCGATATTTGAATGACGACGAGCTAAGGGCTGCTCAGTTGTATATATTACTCAATTGTGACGAAGATAAAGTGGAGAAGCTAGAGGGGTAAGTAATTAATATGTCAACGTTTACATCATCTCAATGTAATAGTATAAGCTACTATTATGTTACTAATCAACAGTTGTTTCATTTTTTCCAGCACATATAATGATGAGTTGAGGTCGGTTAGACCCTACATAACAGACGAAGAAGTAGAACAAGAAATGAGATGCCATTTTCCTTCCTGGTTGAGCGCATATGTAAGGAGCTTGTTAATTACTTTTTATTTTTGCACTTGTAAAATAAATAACTTACTATCGCTACTTTGGTATTTAGGTCGATCGTCTAATAACATCCGAGACTGAATCTATTAGAACTCTAGCCAAGGGACCAATTACTGCCGTTAAAATATGGCAAAGTTTCTGTGTGAATGTGTTTAGATTCAAGTCAACAAATGCTCCTATCAGAGACAGCTTTCTGGATCTTGATTCCACGAAAAATAGTTATTTCTGTATCAAATCTTCGAACTACAAAGACGTCAATCCAGGCAATAATTTCTTTGGCATCTTACGAGAGATCGTGGAGTTGACATATAATTATGGCACAGAACCTGCTAAAATCGTGCTATTCAAGTGTGAATGGTTCGATCCGATTCAAGATCAAGGTTGGAAAATTGACAAGTATGACCTTGTGGATATAAACTACAAGCGTAGATATAAAGGCTACAGATTATTTGTCCTATCAAGTCAGGCTCAGCTCATGTACTTCACAACTTATCCTAAACAGGGGACAACAAGGTCGAATTGGTGGACAATATGCAACACTAAAGCTAGAAATACCTTTGACATTGACGAAATAGCTTATCAGGAGGACGAGCTACCTCTTGTAACAAATATTGTAGATGTGGACTCAACGGAAGTTACTTATTACACGAGTAATATTGTAGAAGATATAGAATTATCCGAAGAGAAAGACGAAGATGAAGTAGATGAAAATGAAGATGAGGAGGAGGAAGAGGAATAGGAGGACGGGGAAGGCGAATAAGATAAATTTTCTGAAGATGATTGAAAATAAAATATTTTGCCAGTAGAATGTAACTATATTTTGACTGTAGAATATACTATTTTGATGAATATATGTATTATATTTTGACTGTAGAATGTATTATGTATTTAAACTTGTGACACCACTAGTTATTTACTGTACAATTCTATGAATGCTGTGAGATATGCATAACATTTTGACTGTAGAATGTACTATATATTTGTGTATTTTTTTATTCATCACATGTTGTTTTCAGGTATGACAGAACGACGCGGAGGGTTCGGCAGGTCCCGAGGTAGACAGAGTGCTCCTCTGGTACTGCCTACTGTTGGTTCTGGATCCTCGTCGCCCAGTACTCTAGTATATTGATCAGTCACATCTCTGATTGCGACGACGTTACGTGGTATCACTCTTGGGATGAGTAGTTCCAGGCCTGATAGTACTCCCTCGTCCAGCGTTCCTCCTGCTGACGGAACCATGGAGACAGATGAGCATAGGGAGGAGGTCGTACCGACGTTGTCCCAGCATCAGCTAGATCCTCCATGCGCACCTCCGGAGGAGACGAGGACAGAGATTTGCGTCGATGGCACAAAGTAAGTCAATTAGATGGTTTTGTATCATATATATCGTGTATTTCTTTATTCATCATATATTGACTTTTTCGATCAAAACAATTATCTCTGTATAGATATCGTCCATCGTCGGTTCAGAGACGTCTGGGCCTCTTTCTGAGAAACAACTATGGTGGCCCTTGGATCAACTACTCTGAAGCTCCGGAGGAGAGAAAGGCGTTCTGGTTTGCGCACTTCAAGGTAAAAGTATATTATATAAATCCTCTAATTTATGCATATTATATAACTTATCCGTGATGCTCACTTACTAAATTATTTATTGTAGCAAACATATTTCTATCCTTAACACCGGGCCGAGTTGATCGAGCGAATGTTTCCTGCCGTTGCCGCCAAGCTTATCCGTGATGCTCTGGATGACCAGAAGGCTCGTGAGTGTGCTGGAAAACCGATCCAAGGTTGGATCACACCTGAGCAGTGGACTGCGATAAGAGCTAGATTCGACGATCCGAGGTACAAGGAAAGGTCTGAGAAGGCCAAGGAGGCTAGACGGAATGCTGCAAAGTGGTGTGGTGGCTTGATTCCGATGACAGAACATTTCCGTCGTTTGGTATATTTTTTATTTAAGATATATTATTTTAATGTAAGTACGATAAAATGGTAGTAGAAAAAAATGTTTAATTTTAGTACTAAATAATATACTTTTAACAGGTACAGATGGGTGAGGATGCAAACATGGTGACCGTCTTCCTGGCCACCCATCGAAAGGACGAAAATCTCATTGATGAGAGGGCCTCGCAGACCTATGTAAGTATTACTTTACTTTGTGTTAATTTTAATATAACTTAGGCAATTATCGAGCATCCAAACTTTTTTAGGCCGAGTATCTTAGGCTGTGTGAGCGGGCGACTGCTAGTGCACCGACAGCTGGAGAGGCTGGTACTTCCTCGCAGCCCGCTCCAACTTCGTCGGCGGATGAGTTATGGGTGACCGCCGCTGGTGGTCTCCAGAAGGGTACGTACTACGGTACGAGATCCTATGGCTCCCTGGTTGCGATACAGTCATCTAGGGCCTCTCCGATAAGTGTGCATTCTCCACAGCCCTCGCAGTAATCGACCCAAGTCCAGGAGGTCGTTGACCGTCAGATTGCGTCTCTCTGTGGCGAGTTGCTGCGAAGGATAGAGGAGCATCCCCAGTCCCAGCCGCAGGAGGAAGATGCGACACTCATCGCACGATTTGATATGCTCGAGTGCAACATCATGGAGCTCCGAGATTTGACAACTGATCTTAGAGCCTCGACAGAGCGCAGCGTGACGGGGCTGCAGGCATCACAGCTATCCATGGACGAGAGGCTGAGGATGATGCAGGATTCAATGGTTCATAACAGTACGAGGCTATTATCTACCATGGATTCTTACAACCAGTGACTTGCAGAGTTGGAGGGGAGACGTCCTCCTGGTGAGCCTACATGCGCGCCGGTGGTCATCCTTCTGCAGATCAGCAGTAGTCCTAGTTAGGACCGTTTTTTTATTGATTGTTTGTGTTTCAGACATTATTTTTTGTATTCTTTAGGACGAGGCTTTTAATTTGCTGTATTCTTTAGGACGAGACTCAGTTGTATGGATATTTGCTGTATTCTTTACGACGATATTTTTTCCTGATTTGGTTTTTAATTTCAATATTTAATTTTCTTCAAATTTTATTATATTATTCATATTAAATATATGTTAATTTACCAGTGTTGAGTGTTCAACCCAAGGGGATCGGTAAACCCAGTAAATTCAACGGAGAGTTGCTCCGGGTCTATTTGTACAGATTATGAATTAATAAACTGCAGGAAGAATAGTTTGGAAACAATTCAGTATTCGTTTATTATTATTTTTTTACTGTATTATTAGCGACATTTTTGGCGACGTTTTGCGACGTTTAGCGACGTTTACTTACGTCGCTAAATATGTCGCTAATTACGTCGCTAAAAATGTTGCTAATTATGTCGCTATACACGTCGCTAAACAAAGTCGCTGTCCGTCGCAAATTGCTGACATGCTAGTATTGCCAGGTCATAGAAACGTCGCTATAAACGTCGCTACATACGTCGCTAATTTGCGAAATATAGCGACAAATATACACGTCGCTAATTAGCGACATTGAGTCGCTAAACGTCGCTAATCTAGCGACGCATTTACGTCGCTAAAAAATGTCGATATAGCGACGTTTGGCGATATTTTTTCTGTCAGCGACTAGCTTAAAGGCGACTTCAGTAAAACGTCGCTAAAATTATTTAGCAACGTTTATTGATCATTTAGCGACGTTTCTTTACGTCGCTAATTTGACTTATTTTGGCAGTGTAAGCCGCAATGTGTTAAGGTTGTCTAGAAGAAAAATGGGTGTCCCTAGCATGCTATGACGTCAGTCCTAAGGCCAACAAATCCTATTATCTCAATCCAGCAATACAAGTACAAGTGTATATCATACATGAAAGTAAAAATACATCCCAAATTACTGGTCACATATGATCATGAAGCTAGTGGATACAAAATGCTACACTAGCAGAGTTTAAATATACCAAAGTCTTAAAAATATAAGGAGCTAACTATACCCATTGCTAAATACCACAAAAATAAGTAATCAAGACGATGGGTGAAAGAAAGAAAAATCAATCGCGAGCATCGGCCGTAGTCCTACGAGTGTGAGCCATCTTGCTGGAAGCGTGGAGGATCCTGGTTCTCTTCGGGGTAACTTGGCCATGCAAAGCCAGTGGGGTCAGAATCCCAAGCAACAAGTACCACAAAGGAGCTCGAGGTGATAGGCCAAACACATCATAACATAAACAAAAGAGACATAGAAAAAATAAAAGCAAATCGAGACTTATACGGTACCAACGTACTTGTCTCAAGAATAAGACTGAAAGAACTAATAATAAATGCAGAAATAAAAGTAAGACAGCGAGCGGCAAGATAGCATAGGAACCACTCTGAATCGGGACCACAATCCTTAAACCAATTAAGGACCGTGGTTGCAGACCTTCACCCGAGCAGAACATATCACCCTAACCACGCGTTAGGAGAAAATGAAACTAGAAGAGCAAGCTATACGAATAACAATATCCAAATCACGACCAAATATGCCTATGACTTGCTATAACTAACTAACTAGGGTAATCATAAGCCCTAATTACTAAAAATGTATTGCTAAGAATATTGCTGCCACCGGCACTGCAGTCAACCCAGATGGCCAAGGGTACAATTGTCTAGTAAATTTAAATACACATTCAACCATATAACAACATAACTTGTTACTTGTCATAACAGAAAAATAACTCAAAAGCATAAACTTGAACTTGTAATCATAAACTTACTTTACAACATAAACTTGTAAATAAACTTGTCTTGTAACTGTCGTAGCACGCGTAAACTTGGTTAGTCATGGAGCCCTTGCCTAGCAGGATTGTCCATTCCGCATGGGGACCTTGGGGATCGGGGTAGTCGGTAGCGCAATATTCTTACCTCCAAAAATATTCTAGGTAAATCTTATCTTATTTAATCATTACTAAATTATTTCAAGTTCTCGAGTCGTGGACACTTGAGAACTCCCTAAGATGACGAATCGCGAGAATGAGCTTTTCATGAGTTATCGTATTCGCGATACGCGATACATTGGACAATGCTCACACTTGATTGTCCGATGCCAAATACAATAGAGTTTTATACACAAATATTTCCACGGTGTCCGTGAGGGTTGTGAGCTTGTAATTAAAATGGTCTTGTGAACTCATATGCAAAACTCGTCTGGTATTATAAACTTGTATCGACATAAAGAAGCATGCACCAATAATCACTAAAAAGGAATTACTAATCAACAAGCAACACAAAAATGCACACAAGAATTTTCTGGCCGCATGAACCCACTGGCCGCATTGACCCATGGCTGCAAGCACCCTCTGGCCGCATGCACCCACTGGCTGCATGGACTTACTTTTGGACTTAGCGAATTTTTATTCGTTCAACGAGTACGAACGAATAGGCAGTCATGCGTCCAACAAGATGGACTAATGCTGTCAGCATGCGGCAAGAGTTCAGGCCGCTTAACCATCTCGGGCCGCATATTACTCTCGGCCCCATGGTTCGCTGGCCGCATGAAGACTTTGTCTTCTCAACAGCAAGTTCAGTCATGGTCGAAACTCCAAAAAAATCAAAAAGTTATTTTTTTTATAAAAACTCTATTTTAACTCCAAATCAAGTAAAATAAAAGCCAAAATGCTCGAAATAAAATGCTCTAACATAAGGAACCACTAGTTTTCAAAAACACTAAGTTTTAATAGATCAAAACCAAGAAAAACTTATAGAACACATAAAATCTTAAACTTAAAACTCAGATCTACAAAAATCTATACATCAAAATCCCAAACTCCAAGAACTAAACATGATCAGCAACTCAAGTAGAACATTTTTTATCAAATAAAATTTTAAAATGAAAACATATATAAAAACCAAAAATCCATGATTTCACCATTGAGCAAGATGTAGTTGCCTTGGGTGGCTCCTAGCCTCTACCTCGCACGGTCCAGTTGCAGCAACTTTCCCTTAGAGTTAGGGTTAGAGGGAGCTAGAGGGAGAGGAGGAAGGAGGGGAATAAAATAAAGAAGAAGGAGAGGAGAGAGAAAAGCCATATATATACTAAGAGAGGAGAAGAGAGGGTTAGTCATGGGTTCACCCAAAATGAACCGAACCAAGGGTCCATTCTACATGCGGGTTCTAAACTGGGTCTATGGCAATGCCAATGTGTATTCTACTAGTCTCGGACAACAAAAGTAAAATAATAATAAATGACATGAACCAACATATGAAATACAACAGGAATACATAATCAAGAAAAATTAAATTCTAGAAATGACAAGAAATACTAAATCTGGGATCGGGTGCGACACTCCTGATGATCTACAGGATATCATCGCTATGGTTGTGGCGTAGTACATGGCTAGTCGACAGCCGCCGCCTTCTCCGCCTCCACCTCCACCGTCGACTTGATGGATTTTTTTTTGCTTGTGAAATTTTTTTTAGTTGGTTGTATTTTTTTAGCTTAATTTTATTTATTTGACTTTATGGGATTGTGTAACAGTTATTTGTACATGTTTGGATTACTGTACTTTATTATTTCGACGTGTATATAACATTTGTACATGTTTGTGTGGGTTTTATTAGTTTTTGCGAAATTTTCTTGTGTGAAATTTATTTGTGTGAAAATTGGTGAATGTATAACAGGTATATGCTCAGTAGAAATTAATTTCTGGAAAAAATATTACCTTTAGCGACGAACATGCGACGTAATAACGACAAAAAATATGGAAAATCTCAGGTCAGCGACGGATTTTCGACGAAAAATTTGAAAAATCTCAGGCCAGCGACTACCCAGCGATAGAAATTTCCATCGCTAAAACGTTTTTGATACACACAAAATGTACCAAATATGTATCAGAATCCGTCGCTAAAATCTATCGCTAATCCGTCACTGAGACTAACATATTAGAGTGATGGATTAGCGACGGATTAGCGAGAACTTTGTGAGTCTTGAATATGCAAAACCTTCTGAAAATTTTGGCAAATTTTGGCTCACAAAATTCGTCGGTAAGTAGTCAGCAAGTTTAGTGACGTTACTTATACGTCGTTGATCCGTCGCTGGTTTTATGTCGCTCAATCCATGGTTATTCCGTCGATATAGAGACGGATTAGAGACAGAATTTTTCTAGCAACGTTAGTTATTATGACGGAATATTTTCGTCACTAAATGTAAATAGCAACGAAAAAATACATTTTAGCGACGGATAATTCCAGTCACTAAAACAATGTATTTTTGTAGTGCGAAGAATACTCTTTCCTTGAATATATGCAGAATCTTAAAATTTGAGCTGAAGATCCAGAACTTGCACAAAATGACATAGACCAAAAAGAAAGTACTTGTGAAATATATAGAACAAAACAAAACTTCAAAAATAATCATGAATGTATATGCAAAATGACACCTACGTGCTCAACGTACACATCACCTGAACTTGCACAAAATGCCGTTATTATAAATACAATATAATAACAAACAGAAGTTGAGGAAACGGAATCTAGTAGTCCATGACTCATCTGTAAGAGAGAGAGAGAGAGAGAGAGAGATGATATTTTCAAATATATTATAATTAATCGTTTTGATTGTCATATTTTTTTTTGATCTGAAAAAGAATAGAAAAAAACATACCGTACGTTGAGGAATCTGAAGAAGCAATTACTGCAACGATTACTTGTGAAGATTGCATGTCGACCGTCAATTAATTTAGGTAGAGTGGGCATGGTGGAGAAGGAGGGCACATGAAGAACTATCTAACTAATTCAAACTTCAAGTAGTTGTATATGTGTAGATAGGTATATATAAGAAAGAAAGAAAGAAAGAAAGAAAGAGAGTAATGCACGTACCCTGCTTCTCCACCCAGCCCAACCCAACTTAACTTAGCCCCCCAATTCCCAAAGCAGTCAGTCTCCTCCTCAGCAGGACTGGAGATCTATGCCACTTCCCTCTCTCTCACTCTCTATGTATTTTATAGCACTCGATCTCTCTTATTTACTCTTGTTGTTTGGTTGGGTACACAGTCATTAAAGGGAGGAGGAGCTGTAATGGCATATAGAGGAGGATACTAACATAACTTGAATATTGGTGGGGGTCCAGGACAGCAAATATGTGCTGAGGAACATTGTGCCCAAAAAAAAATTGTTTGTTTGTTTGTTTGTTTGTCCTTTTCTTCGATTTAGAAACTAAATTTTCAAAGGATGTTTCGAACCGTATCGATTTTCAGGAGAGCCTTTTATCGTAACCAACATGCCACAACTTTATGGACCTATTGTGCCAACTAAAAGATATTTTGTAATACTATATATGTATGTAAATATAGTGTGCCAACTAGGAAAAATCTTTGCTTATTTGTCATATTGGGGAGTTGACATGTAAACATAGAATGTTTTATTTTTATTTATTTATTATTCTTTAGATGATGTAACCATAGAATGGATATTGCTTATGCATAAGATAAGGATCTACATCCATCACGTATATATATTCAGCCAGCTGAATATATATACACAAATCAATACTTACTTCATTCATGTATGAATAAGACCATTGCTAATAATATGAAAGTCTTCTCTTGATAAAATATATTAGTAACGTGCATGTGCGTTACACGTATATTTAATGCTAGTTTTTATTTATCATCCATAATTTTTTTAAAATTAAATTTGTTGAGTATTTACTTATGATTTTAGATTTTTTTAAGCGAAAAGTTGGTTTAAGTTATTATTTATCTCCCGTAAATTTTTAGAAAAAAATTTGGTTGAGTATTTACTTACGGTTTTAGATTTGTTTTAATCTTTAGTAAGTTTTTTTTATAAATTAAATTGGCTGAGTATTTACTTACAACTTGGACGGATAAGAAAGAAATAGTTTCACTTTTTATTATTTTTTGTAAGTTTTTTTAAAAATTTAAAAAATTGAGTATTTACTTACGACGTGGACGAATAAGAGGAAAAATTTGTTTAAGTTTTTATTTATCTTCCGTTATAAGTTTTTTTTTTTTATAATTAAATTGGTTAAGTATTTTCAAAACATTGTACATCATGCTACTATATTCGTTTATTGCATATTTCGTGACACAGTAGGACACACGGTGATTGCGTGTCATGTTTATTGTATCACGTGTCGTGTTATCGTACCTTGTGTCGTGTCCATTGTATTTCGTATTGTTCTTGTTATCGGTGTCGGGAAGAAAATATCAGAGTTGTGTGTGGATGATCCCCTTCTCAATCCGTAAAAAGTAGCGGTCGCATGTCACGTGCGGAACGCCAGATCATGGATTTAGATTTTTTAAATCCTTCGTAAAATTTTAAAAAAATTTAAATTTGTTGAATATTTACATACGTCTTGAACTATTAAATTTTGAGCCAAATCAAAGTCGCGTCATAAGATTGGAGATATATAATGGAAAGAAAATTTTCAACACAAAACATAAGGGTGCATCTTGCTGAGATTGAGATAGCATTGTGATTCACAAGTGGCAACACGAGTATCCTTATTCCCCTGATGTAAAATCACCAGTTAACCTTGATTCGTAAAATTTAACATAGTAAACAACTGCACTTTATGGATAATATTCCTAATTTGGACTAACAATTTACTGATTTGAATCTTGAACGGAGACCGATATGCAAGAACGGACGTAAAAATTTAAAAAGGGGAGATCAACCTCAAAGTTAATTTTTTTTAAAAATTTGTTCAATAAAGTTCTCTACGTCAAAAATTGTGTTGTTCCTTACAACATCTATTAAGTAGCTAACAGTATTGTTACAATTGGGTTGTTTCTTGTAGTACCTATCGAGTATGTATATTTTGTTAAATAAAGTTTGCTACTCCAAAATTTTTATTATTTCTTGAAGCATCTATCGAGTAGTGAACGACATTGCTACAATTTGGTTGTTCCTTGCAACATATATCGAATATATATATTTTGTTAAATAAAGTTTGCTACTTCCCTCTCTCTCACTCTCTATGTATTTTATAGCACTCGATCTCTCTTATTTTCTCTTGTTGTTTGGTTGGGTACACAGTCATTAAAGGGAGGAGCTGTAATGGCATATAGAGGAGGATACTAACATAACTTGAATATTGGTGGGGGTCCAGGACAGCAAATATGTGCTGAGGAACATTGTGCCAAAAAAAATTTTGTTTGTTTGCTTGTTTGTCCTTTTCATCGATTTAGAAACTAAGTTTTCAAAAGAGGATTCGAATCGTAGCTATTTTTACGAGAACCTTTCATCGTAACTAACATGTCACGACTCGACGAACCCATTGTGCCAACTAAAGGATATTTTGTAATACTATATATGTATGTAAATATAGTGTGCCAACTAGGAAAAATCTTGGATTATTTGTCACAATGGGGAGTTGACATGTAACCAAAGAATTTTTTTTTTAATGAATTTATTTATTTATTATTTTTTAGATATGTAACCATAGAATGGATATGGCTTATGCACAAGATAAATATATATTCAGCCAGCTGAATATGTATATACAAATCAATACTTACTTCATTCATGTATGAATAAGACCATTGCTAATAATATGAAAGTCTTCTTTTGATAAAATATATTAGTAACGTGCATGTTACACGTATATAGTTTTTATTTATCATCCATAATTTTTTTAAATTAAATTTGTTGAGTATTTACTTACGATTTTAGATTTCTTTAAGTGAAAAGTTGGTTTAAGTTATTATTTATCTCCCGTAAGTTTTAAGAAAAAAATTTGGTTGAGTATTTACTTACGGTTTTAGATTTGTTTTAATCTTTCGTAAGTTTTAAAAAAAAAAAAAATTGGAGTATTTACTTACGACTTGGACGGATAAGAAAGAATTAGTTTCACTTTTTATTATTTTTTGTAAGTTTTTTTAAAATTTTAAAAAATGAGTATTTACTTACAACGTGGACGAATAAGAGGAAAAGTTTGTTTAATTTTTATTTATCTTACGATATAAGGTTTTTTTTTTAAAAATTAAATTGGTTGAGTATTTACAAAGCATTGTACATCTTGCTACTATATTCGTTTATTACATATTTCGTGACATAGTAGGACACACGGTGATTGCGTGTCATGTTTATTGTATCTCGTGTCGTGTTATTGTACCTTGTGTCATGTCCATTATATTTCGTATTGTTCTTGTTATCGGTGTCGGAAAGAAAACATCAGAGTTGTGTGTGGATGATCCCATTCTCAAACCGTGAAGAGTAGCGGTCGCATGTCACGTGCGGGACGCCAGATCATGGTTTTAGATTTTTTAAATCTTTCGTAAAATTTAAAAAAAAAAATTTAATTTGTTGATTATTTACTTACGTCTTGAACTGTTAAATTTTGAGCCGAATTCTAGTCGCGTCATTATTGGAGATATATAATGGAAAGAAAATTTTCATCACAAAACATAAGGATGCATCTTGCTGAGATTGCGATAGCATTGTGATTCACAAGTGGCAACACGAGTATCCTTATTCCCCCGATGTAAAACCACCAGTTAACCATGATTCGTAAAATTTAATATAGTAAACAACTGCACTTTATGGATAATATTCCTACTTTGGACTAACAATTTACTGATTTGAATCTTGAATGGAGACCGATATGCAGGGACGAACGTAAAAATTTAAAAAAGGGAGGTCAATCTTAAAGTTAAATTTTTTTAAATTTTGTTCAAAAAAGTTCACTACATCAAAAATTATGTTGTTCCTTACAGCATCTATTAAGAAGTTAACAACATTGTTACAATTCGGTTGTTTCTTGTAGTACCTATCGAGTATGTATATTTTGTTAAATAAAGTTTGCTACTCCAAAAATTTTATTGTTCCTTGAAGCATCTATGAGTAGTTAACGACATTGCTACAATTTGGTTGTTCCTTGCAACACGTATCGAGTATATATATTTTGTTAAATAAAATTTGCTACATAAAAAAATAAAATAAAAAATCTCTTTGATTAATAATATTCATCATCAAATATCTACTTTAGGAGAAGATAAAATTAGAGTCCTTAAACTACTCATCAGTAATTTACTTAAACATAGACATCATAATTATAAATTTAGATCAATCATAAACATCATAATAGTAAGCATAAACACATAAACAACATAAACATATGTCATAATTACTTAGAATATTGACCACAAACAGCAAATAGAATTTCCAAAGAACCAAGAAAAAATATCATTACAACCATGAACTCTAAAAAACATGAAACACTACATTATTCGAAGAAACCAGGCATAAGCATCGAAAAATTCGGGAAGCATACATACCTGACATGACATGGTCACTATACTAAACCATATACTTAAGTCACTGTACCAACAACAATCAGCTACTGTTATCCCTAGACAACCCAGCACTGATGGTGAGTTCATATTGTGATGACCGGCACAGAAAGAAGCAAGGGGAGTACCTCTTACAAAATAAAATTTCATTTAGGTCATTTGATTCCACTTAATCTCAAGTATGTCAATTCCTGCCGATATGAGGTCACATTAATTCGACTAAGTTAAAGCATCCCCAATCATGTTGCTCTATATATATAGATGTGATTTCAGCAATATTTAGAACATCATGCAGAGAAAAAAGTTTTTCCAATGTTTCTACATATAATTTTAGTAAAACCATTTTATCAATACTTAACTATTTCTACAATTTCTTACTTCTTTTTCCAGTTTCGATATAATGTTCATTGATATTTTTTTTTCTTTTTTTTCGAAAAAGGTAATTTTCTTTTTTACATAAATTTTTCTACAGAGAACTAAATTTTAACAAAATTAACGGTAGAGAACAAAGTTTGCAGAAATTTTAAGCAGAGAACAAATATGCATATATTAAGTGCATTTTCTCTCACGTATAAAAAATAATAATTAAAGAAACGAGAAAACATATAACAAATACGTTTTTAAATAAAAATTTATTTTTCGGACGAAGCCGCATGTAGTACATGCGTTTTTACATTTTATATTTTTTTTAAAAAGAAAAAAGACGAGTAAATAAATAAATTAAATAAAATCTGAAGCCGCACGTACTACGTTCGTTTTCAAATTATTTAAAAAAAAGAAGAAAAGAAAGCGTTAGAAAACAAAATTCTCAAGCCACATGTACTACATGCGTTTTCAAATATATTTTTTTAAAGAAAGAAAAAAAAAGACGCGTTAAAATTTTTTTTTGAAGCTGCACGTACTCAGTGCACTCACCTAAATTTGTTTTTTTTTTTTTTTTTTTGCTCGATTTTGGGCGGGATTAAAGGATGGTTTTTTCTTTCTTTTTCTTTTCAATTTCCTTCAGGGAATCTTGTTTCCAAAGTCATTTAAGAAGTGATGGGTCACTGCCAACTTTTGTTGGCTTGTGTGTGTTGCGGGAGGTCCTTTTGACCGTGTGTGTGTGTGTGTGGGAGGATGGTAGGGGTTCGGGTGTTGTATAGGGGTGGAAGAGGATTGAAGTTTAACCGATGAAGAGAGCAAGAAGAGAAGGGTACTCGAAGGAGGAGAATGAGAATGAGGAGGAGGAGGAGGAGAGCAAATTTTTACAAGGTAATTTAGTTAAACTAATTCTTAAATATTTTAGATAATATAATTTTTTTTGGATGATCATGTGTAGAAAAAAATAAAAAATGCTTTTGAATAAAGTTAATTAGTTCATGGTAGCAGTGTAAACTAAAATTCTATTACTAATTTTAACTAGAATATTTTAATTATTCTTCAAATCCTAATATACTATATCATCCCTCAAATCCTAATCATAATCGGATATTATAATTATTTTACAGATGGCTAATGAAAATGATGGAAGGATTCCAGTTGGGCCTACTACTTCCGCTATTATCCAACAACGTGTGTCACATATATCAACATTAATATTTGGTGGACAGGTAATCCTAAGTTTTAATTTCTTAATATTAGTTAGTGTTTAATATATATTAATAATTTAATAAAAAATGATGTATATTACATAGCTACATGATTATGTCGATACAAAATTGTACGAGCGTGGTGAATGGCAGCAAGGATGGGAGCTGACTAGTGCCCAAACAAACTTGATGCAGTCCTTTGGATTTCATCATGTGGACATGATCAATTTTCGCATCATGATAGGAATTTGATTCTGAGTCTCATTGAGCGTTGGTGGCCCCAACGCAACCCATTTAATTTGCCAGTTGGAGAGATGAAAATCACATTAGCCGACGTGGCAGAAATCCTAGGATTACCAATTATAGGTGATCCTATATATTATGATGATACGATAAAATCTAAAGAGATGATTAGGACATATCTTGGTGTGGTGCCACCATCAGATTTAGGAGAGGGTCACGGTGTCAAGCTCACTTGGCTTCGTTCTACCTTCAAGGATATCGACAATACAACAGATGAATCACATATATTTTTATTTTTATTCAATACTTAATCATATTGCTTAGTTAATTTAGCTGATAATAAATCTTAATGCTTAATTTCAGGTAATGTGTTGCACTAGGGCATACATATTTTGCCTATGTAGTTCATTTCTATTTTTCGATGGAACAGAAAATAGGGTAAATGTGCATCTATTACCGTTTCTAGGTGATTTGGGTGCACATACACGTCATGCATGGGGTGCAGCTATCTTGGCCTTCTTAAATCGTTCTATGACAAATTTTGTGAAACTTACGCTGGAAGGCACATTTCCAACAAATGTATGTGGTTGCGTAACACTGATACAAGTATAAAATGTGCATATTTATTTACACTATATTATTTATCATGCAAAGTTGACTTATTAGATTGATGTCATGTTATTTGTGAAGATATGGTCATAAGAACATTTCGGTATTGGAAGGCCAGTATGTCGATATGATGTCTAGGAGCAAGTATTTTATTCTTCTTGCCGGTGGATGACCGAGAACACATATCAATATCACTGTCAATACAAGGTAGCATCGATTTACCGAGGCTCATTTGACACAATAAACTATTTTAAGGTAAATTTAGTTAATTATTGCTTAATGAATTGTTAATTTATTTAACTAAATGGATATTCGACGTGATAAATGATTATTTATTATTTGAACAACAATAAATAGGTAGTTTGGATGCCCTGTAGTGTCCCAACTGAGATATCGATCACGTCACGTCAGGAGAGTCTCCATAGATATTATATCATATACAGTGACAACATTATGTTTCATCCAGCTGACCGTGTTATGCGATAGTTGGGGTTGAAGTAGATAATATCCCATGACCCTTTACCTTCTAGTCATACTAGAGCCAATACATCTGTACGACTTCGTGATGCGGTTCGTGGTTCGACTTCCAGATTTGAGACGCATAGCATTGAACATATGTCTGAAATAATGATATGCATGGCCGATGGTAAGTCAATTAGGTTATTAAATTTGTAGTAAATTATATTTTCATATTTTAAACTAACGGGTTCCAGCTTGTTTGATTTTGCAGTGGCAGGTTCATACAAATATAGGGTATGGTACGGGTCACTACATATTCAAAACAGGGAATTAGTTTTGGCTGAGCCTCGACTTCAACATCGGGCTATAGATGATCTTAGCTTGCGTACGTTGAATAAACGTGTAAATTATGCGGTATGTTATGTTTATTATTATTATTTAGTTAAATATTTACATGTAGATGATTGGTACTTAATAGATTTGTAATTTCAGATACCCGTACTATCTCAAGGATCTAGAGATCCTGATATCAACCCACGAGATATTTTACATGATGCGTCACAATATTTGGGCGCATCCTTGGAGCCGCCGATGGTTCAATTAAATTTTTAGCCGGATCATCCTGCCGCCATCCATACTCAATGACGAGCACGTCCTCATAGGAGATTACCACGTCTGGTAGATCGAGAGTCTGGAGAGGTATGCTCTCATTGGGATTATTCGCAGGCTTATCGAGAGACTGGCAAAGGTTGGTTACCATGGGATTATTCGCAGAATCATCGAGAGACTGGTGAGGGAGGCTCTCAGTTGGATTATTCGCAGACTCACCAAGAGACTGGCGAATGTTGTATCCATGTAATTATTCGTAGACTCATCGAGAGACTGGTGAGGGATGCTCTCAGTTGGATTATTCACAGACTTAATAAGAGACTGGCGAGGGATTGTCTTAGTTGGATTATTCACTGACTCACCAAGAGACTGGCGAGGGATGGCCTCAGTTGGATGATTCGCAGACTCACCAAGAGACTGGTGAGGGAGACCCACAGTGGGATTATTATTCACAGGAGAATAAAGCACGAAGGAGATCACGACTAGGTCTTAGGCCCATCGATCATCCGAATTATAGATGCCTTGGCAGGGGAGAGTGAGACATGTATTATTCATTATAGTTTTATTATGTAGAAGTAATGTACAACGACTTGTACTTTAAGAGCAATTATGTTTTTACTCCATCGGTTAATTTTTATATTTTATTTTATTGTGCCCCAGTCCACCACAAATACTGTAATGGAGATCTCTTATCTATAAATCCTTCATTTTGATGCGGTTCTTTTTTGGTCTCCCAGTTTTGCGCCTTACATTGGGTACTCCAATTTGGCCTCTAACCAATTCACTTTCGGGATTGTAAGGGTCTTCAATTAATTTTATTTGAGGCGCATATACTCTTCTCAGTGTTTCAATAGAAAACTCATTTGGATACAAAATTTCAATTGTAACATTAGAAGACTCACGAGCAAAACAAGCATATACACATGGCAATAAAGTATGTTGCCACCTATAACATGTACAACATTTGTGATCTAAATGAACCACGTACGTTCTACTGGTTTTATGATCTCTTATTTCAAATGCACGTCTAGTAAATTTTAATATTTGAAATTGGTGTGACTCTCTTTTGATGTAGGCCATAGTTTGTAGCATTCTTGGACAATATTGTGTTGACAAATTTTTAGCATTTTGGCGATTTTTGTCATGAAGTGTTATAATCTTTGCTCTAATACCATCAAGAAGTGTCATTATTGGTTTATCACGAAAAGTTTTAATCCAATTATTAAAACTTTCAACAATATTTGAAGTGTTAATATCTAATCTTAGACACGAAGCATAAGTTGTTATCTAGTGTTCAAATATACTTTTTTCATAATTTCTACCAACAATCCAATTGAAAACCTTAATATACGTTGATTTTATTTTTTCAAACAAAATATTCGCATCCACCTCATTATAAGATCTAGCAAGCTGATCTAACCATTTTTGATATATGGGGGGGTTGCTAGATGCATGTTTTTCATATTTTGTTTGAAATATTGAATACAGAAAAATATGGACATTCTGGAAAGGTGTCACGTATTGCACGAATTAATTCTTTATGCTTATCTGATATAAATAAAAATTTATTCCGTTGATCAAAACAACTTTCAAAAGAAAATTTCAAACTATTTAAAAACCATGTCCACGAATCAGTACTTTCACTTTCAGCAACAACATAAGCAATTGATATAATTGATAGTTGGGATCGTGAGCACAAGCAACATATAAATTACCTTGATATCTATATGTAATAAAAGTAGCATCTACACTATTTACAGGTAAACAACCACTCAAAAAACCATCCATACATGCCTTAAAACAAATAAATATTCTTTAAAATATATTATTTTTACCGTCTTTAAGAAATATTTTCTTCCAGGATTTGTTTTCATAATTGTATAACAATATTTTTCGAGATTACTATATGCATTAACATACGTACCAAAAATTTCAGATAACGTAATTTCTCGTACTTTCCATGCTTTAGAATATGTAATACGTACTCGAATATATATATATATATATATATATATATATATATATATATATATATATATATATATATATATATATATATATATCATTTACAATGTGTGTTGGGCTATAAGAGTTGTTATCTCTAATTCTTCCAATTATCTGATTTTTAACCCATGTAGTTGTAGCTAATGGATGACTTCCTGTTACTCCACATAAACATGAATGTCGACTTTCTAATGTTGAAATAGTAAATGACTCGCCCATGCCAACAACTGCAGCGTATACCCACCAACCATAATTTGGAGAGTCACAAGTATACACAATTTTTTTAGCATTGTTCGTATTACTTGAACAAGTAAAATTATGTGCAATTGCAATATTACTTACAAAATTTCTAAATTCAAAACGAGAATCAGAAGTTTTTGCAATAAATAATCCAGGAATGTTATCAATACTAAAATACTCTATTTTAGCGACGGAATTATCCATCGCAAAAATATATTTTTCCGTCGCTATTTGATTTTAGCGACGGATTAGCAACGAAAATGTTCCGTCATAATAACTAGTCGTTACAAAAATTCTGTCGCTAGTCCGTCGCTCAATTGACGGATTAGCGACGGACTAGGCGACATAAAACCAGCGATGGATCAACGACGTACTAATTATGTTACTAAACTTTATTACTACTTACCGACGATTAGCGACGGATTATGTGAGCCAAAAAATTTTAAATTTTCCAGAAGATTTTGCACATTCAGGGCTCACAGTGTTCGTCACTAATCCGTCGCTAATTCGTCACTCTCCGTGACGGATTAGCGACGGATTATAGCAGCGGATTCTGATACATGTTTGGCACATTTGTGTGTATCATATGTTTTAGCGACATAATTTTTCGTCGCTGGCTAGTCGTTGTCCTGAGATTTTTCTTCGAAAATCCGTTGCTGACCTGAGAATTTCTAAATTTTTCGTCGCTATTACGTCGTCCGTCCGTTGCTAAAGGTAAAATATTTCACAAAAATCAATTTCTGCATAGCATATACCTGTTACACATTATCCAATTTTCACACAAATAAATTTTACGCGAGCAAATTTTACACAAACTAATAAAACCCATACAAACATGTACAAATATTATATATACGTCAAAATAATAAAGTAGATTAATCCAAACATGTACAAATAACTGTTATACAATCCCACAAAGTCAAATAAATATAATCAAGTCAAAAAATACAACCAACTAAAAAAAATCCCACAAACTCAAAAAATCAATCTAGTCGATGGTGGAGGCGGAGGCGACGGCGGCTGTCTGCTATCCATTTACTGCGCCACAACTATAGCGATGATATCTTGTAGATCATTAGAAGAAATGGCAGACGGCAGAGTGGCAGGAGCCGTCGAAAGAGCTAGAGGACCCATCAATGCCGTCGGAGGAGCTGGAGCCGTCGGAGTAGCTTGAGGACCCAACATAGTAGCCGTCGGAGGAGCCGTCGTAGTAGCCGTCGGAGGAGCAGGTGCTGCAAAATCACGAGTGTCTATCAACTGTCGGACCATCCCATGTAGCTCATGCACATTTGTCGTGAGCTGCTCCAGAGACAACGCACCAGAAGGAATCCCGGAGTCGGTCACTAATGGAGCTGGAGTAGCCGTCGGAGGAGCTCCAGAAAGAACCGACGACATCGATGCCAATGATCCGGTACCGTACATGCTGCCGCATTTCCCTCTCCCGACAGCTTATACCCACCGATCATTTCTCTCAGTCGGCGTACTTCTCTTAGCAACCCCTCTAACGTCTAATATGTCTTCTATATTTATTTATATAAATATGTTTAGAGTTAAGGATTTTAGAGTTATATGTGCTATATTTGATTTAGGTTAGAGTATTATATTAGATACTATATATCATATTATATGTGTATAATTTGAATTATATTTGCTATATTTGATTTTTATAATATCTTAAATAAGGATATTAACCAAGGTTCAAAGTATCGAAATCGAAATCGGTATCAGACCATTCCTATGAGGTTTGAAGTAAATTGAATAAAATTATAATTTTAAGTATTACATTATTTACAGTGATATTTCTTAAAATAAGATATTAACAAAGGTGCATAATTTTAAGTATTTACAGTGTTGTTTCTTAGTATTTTTGAAATTGAATGACCTAGAGTTGACCTAGTTTGACTGTTTTGACCTAGAAACCTAGAATCTAATTAAATTATAAAAATAATCTAATTAAATTAAAAAAAATTATAAAGACAACTTACATATGCTTTAGCGGCCCGCTCATCTACAATCTTCACATTCTTCTTTCTTTTGTGGGTCCGTTAGAAGAATGCTGGGAAGTCTATGGTCTTGGGGTCTTCTCCGGCTCTGGCGGCCTCGTCGCACTGTAAAAATTAAGCAATTAATAAATAAGCAAAAATTAGAATTACAGAAAAAATGATCTAACAAAATTTTTTAATACTAACCATCCGTCGAAAATGCTCGACGATCGGAATGGATAAACCAGTAAGGAGACCACCCTTAGCTCGCACAGCCTTCGCCTTTTTGCAGTTGGCCTTGTAGGCCGGGGTTTTCATCTTCTTCTTCATCTCCTCCCAGTACTCCTCCTTTAGCCACTCCTTGCAGTGATCCGGTCCAAGTGACGTCAGCGCCTTCTGGTCAATGATCATATCTCTCAACCTCTTGCTGGCGACGGTCTTATAGCACTTTTGGATATCACTATCTCTATGATCCAGCTACCAGTACAACCTCTGCAAATTAAAAAATATTTTTTTATTATTGTAATAAAAAAATATTATTATAAATAAAATGCATATACATACCTCGAGCTTCTCCAGCCAAGTGAATCGTCGATCGAGTAGGATGCCACTGAAGTTGATATAAGGGCCATCAAAGTAGCCTCGCACGATCTTCCCCAGATCATTTCCTGCCTTGATCGGGAAGAATATGAAATAAGTAGACAATATATAATTAGAATAAAAAATACAAAATAAATGTGTGAATTGACAAATAAATGCTTACGCCGCCCCATCGGCTCATAGCTCGGGACGACATATATTGGATGGCCGCTCTGGTAGAATAGGAGGTCTGCAAATCCTGGTCGGCGGACATATACTACGTTGTCCACAAGAATGCCTGGAAATGGATTTTCTCCTGTGGGAGAAACTGGTGGAATAGCCGGTTTAGTAGTGTCGGTAGTGGCTGGAGTATAAGAAGGGGTAACAGCTGATGGCAATCCGGGAGATGGAGTAGCTCCTCCTACTGAAGAACGAGTATATGGTGGGGAGAAACTATCTGCCTCATCTACGAACTCGTCCTCATGTTATGTGCGAGAATCTGGGATAGCAGGCATAGTGGACGAAGGATGCTGAGAAGATGATCCTCTCTGAACTTGTTGTCACGCCCCAGTCCCAAAATACCGAGGGACTAGCCACGTGGCAATGGCCAGCAACACAACTCCAATGGAAAAACCCAATTTAATGGACCCTTTAGAGTGTACTTAAGCTGTAGTCAACAATAATGGTCTACAATATATGTCATAGTCTATGTATCTAATCACATCCAATAATTCATAAACAAGAGTCAATATGATAAACCAGTCTAAACCATGAATGACATAAAAAGAAACTGTCTATCACAATATAATCAATAAATATTACGGGGAATAACCCGTATCAAAATAATAAGAGAGAAAGAATCAAAATCCACAACTAAGAATCACATGGCATCAAACATAAAGATAATCCGAGAACTCAAGAAAAGTCCTCCAGTACCACCTCGTCCTCGGCTGCTGGTACTGCTCCGATATCTGTAAACTCCCTCACCCAAATTTAGGCCTAATTTGCTTAGATAGTGAAACTAGAGCTAGATTGAACCAATTAGAATTAAAACGCGGCTTTTATTTAATTATGCATTAATTTCTATCGCGTAGCGCACACTACCGTTGCTTCTATAATTGGAGCACCTCACTAGCCATTGCCTTCCAACAAACTTTACCACCTCATCCTAGACATGCCCGTCTACTATTCTGGCCCTTGTGTAAATTATAATATTGTTCTCTGGTGCTGAATTTTAGTCGCACAATAAACGTCGCGGACGTTATTTATTAATTATAAATAAATTCTAATTTTGTACCCTTGTGCGTCCCAATCGAAATTGGGGACACAATCTTGACCATTTTGTGCAAACCGAATTTTATTAATATTCTAAACTGTCCCCTCTATGCCCCTGACAATTGTGGCCGCCTAAATTTAACCCTATGTACCCCTAACTAATTCTAGAACATCGTGCGCGTTCCGATTTAATTAATTAAATCCAATTTTTGCCTTTGTGCAATTTTCCAATTGTTGGGGGGCTTTTATGCAAAAATGTCTTTTAGCGCCCCCACCATTGGACAATTCATGAAGAAACTCAATTTTCCTTTCACATGAATCTTTCCTATAATTTTCTGGATGTGCAAACGCGCAACATCGCCCTCCTATTTTAATCCAACCCTTGCAATTAAATAATTATAATTTCTAGTCCAACACCCTCAGGTGAGCCCAAGGCCCAACCCCAAGGATAGTTGACCAAGCCCACAAATTCCTAGGTCAACCCAAACCAAAAGTCCCCATGTATAAATATTCCTTTCATTAATTTTTTCCTTTCTTCTATTAAACCAAAACCTAAAATCCCCTAGCCGACTTCCTGTTCACCCTCTTCCTCCCTCCTCCAGCCGTCGCCGGAGTACCCCGTTCTCCTCCTCCCTGACGTATCCTTCCCCCACCGACGGGACATCAGCTACCACCACCATTAACGGCTGCTCCCCCGCCTGCTGCCAATACAGCAGCCATCTCCGGCGCCGCTGTGCGGCCACCGCCCGGCCGACTAACCCCCGGTCAGTTCGAGCACCCCGCACCCGTCCGGCCGACTGATCTTTCCCCGTTCGGCTGCTGTACATCCGACGCCGATCGCCCGGATGTACATATTTCCCCGACCGGCCTGTGCACCCGACGTCGACCCATCCAGTAGCCATCTCCTCTCCGACTCCTCCCATCACCGGAGTACACCACCACCACCTTGGCCATCTCCTACTTCACCAACTCCCTGTTCCCTTCCTCCCTCGACGAACAGCCAGCCCCTATCATGACTACAACACCACGGTCCTCCTCCCTTCTCATCGATCTCGGCCCTGAGCTCCTCCTCTCCTCCTCCACCTGCTGGCCGGAACCCCTTGCCGGACTCCGGCGGACACCATCTCCATCAACATGATCATGATAATCATCATCACCCTCTTTCATTAACATCATCATCTTCATCATCCTTACAACTCATCGTCATCTCACCATCAATTCAATATCATCGTCGTCAACCTCTCTTTGTCGACGTCCAGCCGATCCCGTGCACGTACACCGAGGTTCGAATCTGCCCCTCCTTCTTATTTCGTATGTGTGCTTGAGTATATGTTATTAGGACATTAGTATTTCTGTACTACAGTAGCAGATAGCAGACCTTGAGTCGGTAAACCCAACTCGCGTTCGTGCACGTACACGTACACGTATGCAAACATTATTCAATCTAGTATAAATATATTTGGTTAGTCATTAGCATATTATTAGTTGGTATATATATATTTATGTACATATTTAGTATGTATATAGTTATGTAAATAAATTACTGGTTACCTTATTATATAATTATATTGATATATATAATGCCTAATTAAGTAAATACCAATTTATAGTTGTGACCATATACGTATGTATTATACGACCCTAGGATACCGTGGACTGCCCCGTATTTGCCCTTGACCCTGTTGACCCTAAGAACAATGTTGGTGTCTGCCTTGTGTACACCGACGTACTAGCGAGACCGTGTTAGTTGACTGACTTATTGTGTACAGTACTTAAAGACCCGACACCGTGTAATGCAACGCATGATTGACCGTGTTAGATGACTAGTGCCACCCCTAGTGTACCCCGAGTCCAGTATAAATATTGTGGTGTGTGTACTAGTGTAATGACTAATGATTTATTTGCATTATATTATATGTACATAGGATATTGGATTTATTCTGCGCGACTTCTGGAGCAGGTTATGGGTACATTGCAGCTTCCTTGCCAGGCAAGTATACCTTGCTATTGTACTGTTATTTATATTCCATATGTTGCATGCATCTTTATTTTCTGTCTTTAGTTCATATATTTTAACTATATATAAATGTGCGTGACGGTATCGTCGCGATATGTTTTTATTTATGTATTGCATTGACCATGTTCATGAGACTACCCCATTATCATGTATCATCATTAGGTTCATTGGCCGTGACACAGTTGTTACACGAGTGTGAGTCTCATATAGAGATCACGGACTGCGTGACAGGTCTGGCCTCCTGTACGTATGGGCCGTGCGTTAGGAATAACTGCTGTTAGAAACTTTGCATGCTAGTAGACTTGGCAGTTATTAGAGGTCTAGGGACATAGCCTATTGTAGTACGGTGGTTCCATCCTTGTCCTTGTTTGGTTTCAGGATTGGGCTAGGGTACTAAGAATAGGCTATGAACCAAATTGTGTCATGGATGTGACATGCTTAGAGCATGGGGTAGGGAGAACAACAAGTAAGGCATTTGGGCTCCTTTGCACTTTCCTTGTGTAACCTGTACGCTCCGCCGGAAATGCGCGGTCATGATGACACCTATACTACTTGGCGGACCTCCGCCGTTCAAAAGACGACGTGCCTTTGTAGGCCCCTGGATCTCCAAGAGAACCATGCCAATCCCATTTATGGCCAGATAGCCCACTTGTTAGAAAGTTGTTCTTAAACTGCATTCATTTTAGACGGTTAGGCGACCCATTGGATATTTATTTCAGTACTTTATTGGCATGTGTTTAAGTATCTTGTTATGTCCCTCTGAGGACCTGGTCCCCTGCCAGGTGTACCTGTTCTTGAGTATTTGCAGGAGCGCATATTTGGATGGTTATAGATGCTTCATGGATGTCTTCTCTTCGGGCCGTGATCGATAGCTGGTATACTTATATTTTGGTTGATTGTGTTGTACTTATTTTGTATTTGCTCCTATATTCGAGTTGGTAGTGGATTTGTTTCCATCCAACTATCCTCCTTAGATACTCCTTATTGAGATCTAGTTTCATAGATACTGGTTATTTATTTCTATATGATTTTGGTGGATGAGATTTAGATTATACCCTGTGACTTGTGATAGATTTATACCATATGTGGATTTGATATTCATATTACAGCGTACGTATAGATTTGGTTTCCATATATTGGAGTTGCCATATCCATGCGGCTGGCATGCTTACGTGTTCCTAGTCCTAAGTATTTTGGGACTGGGGCGTGACATATTTTTGTGGTGGCCCATGCAGGTCGAGAGCATATTGTCTCGGTTACATTACTATACCGAACGAGCCTGCACATAGGACTAGAGTATAGGATCTCATCCATAATTGACTATGATTCATCTTCCTCCTCTCTGTTCTATTCGAACAATTGTGTCCTGCTTGATTTCTGTATTTCCTTAATAGTTACTTGAGTATAGCCTTCTGCTAGAACGTAGGAACCCCTGTTATTAGGATGATAATTAGGGTAGCACACCTGTTAAGAATACAACGAGAATATAGACACACCACTAAGTTTGGAATATCTAGTGAACCCTAAAATTTCTTACCTATAGATTTGTTTACCATTACCCCTGATGTATTACGAAGACTTGAGAATAGTATAGACACTACTAGAGTTAGTTAGAAGTTTTATCACAATGTTTGACCCTAGTATTGAGGAACCAATATTGAACATTAGGACTGAACCTAACCCTCATGATTGGATAGTATTAGAGAACTATAAAACTTATGTCATTGTCTTGTTATTAGTAGACAGCACCCTAGGAAGCCTAGAGGAATGTAATCAACCATTTCCCTTGATTATACCCCGAACATGGCAACTAGCATGCCACCCCCTTAGAGAACCATGATGCTATCTAGAGCCCTCTATTTTTGATTTCATAACTTGTCCCCCTGCAACCTTAGCGTTCGCTAATTGTGTGACGACTAAATTATGATTCTTCTTTCTTCATCATTTAACTCGTGCCACATAACTCGTATGATTGAAGGCCAAGTAATCTTATTCTATGTTAGGACATATAGTTTGCTAGGGTATAGCTTGGTAATTTAAACTTTGAATTTTGTGCGTGATAGTTGGGATTTGATAGTTTGCGTAGTTCCCTTAGGTTGTGACCTAATGATTACCCCTTAGCTTTAAATCATGAAATTTGTACCCATAGCTCGATACGAGTTAAATCCTTTTCCCCTTAACGGCTAGTAACTCTTCTATCCCTACGATTGACACTTGTTCTATAAGCACTATGACTAAGATGTAAGATGACCATAACCTATGTAATAGAAGAGGATACCCCAATAAAGTACCAAGACCCCTTCTCATAGACCTTAACAGGAGCTTTTACGGTATCTTTAAGACAATACAAGAGTAGTTAAATTATTTTAAATTGGGTAGTATACCTCACAACCTAGTATCACATGGTCCACTTGACCCATCAAGGTAGTGTAACTGAATGACATTAATTGTATGATAGCATAAGATGACAGTGTTTATTCAAGCGATAGAATTTAGAGGTCCATGCCCCTATTTGGTCGACTAGCGACTTAGACAAGGAGGTTGTATGATAACTGTAGAGATTGTAGAGTCTTTTTATTATTGTTGCTTATGATGTTTTGTTTTGTGAACTTGAATTAATTTGCATCTTCTCTCATCATAATCCAGCGTAGTTATATTTGTTGTACTATCTTGACTTATGCTGCTATTATAGCCTAGTTTTTTTTTGCAAGCTTATTCTTTATCAAGCTTGTTCACTACATATGTATTATTGGGCGCGCACACTAATATATTTCAGAATCAGTGTACTACGGTCTGATCAACCATAGTGCGCTCGGTTCGCCCTTCACATAACTATTTTACGTGGATTGAGATATATGGTGATTAGTAAACGAATGTACTTGCCCTCTAGATATAGCTGAGCACATCGTATCCGTTACATAACTGAACTGATACGAGCATGTGAATAGGACTTACCAAAATAGGATTTCAATCCACAACTGCTTTGACAATTCCTAATTGAATTCTTTAAAGCGCCTTGATCCCCATACTTGCATTCTATTACCTCTCCCTTGAACTCTTTATTATTGATCTACGTCTTTCCTTATTTCAGAAAGACGAAACATCTTGCATGGTATAAGTTTGATATATAGATAGTACTAGATATACCCCACAGGCCAGTCGCTTTGCTTGGTGACCCTCTTTCATAAATGATTAAGGGCATATCATAAAGGATATGTTTGGTGATAAAAAAAAACTTTGAGGATTCAATGACATGATTAAATAATTTAGGGCATAGCCTTCTTAGATGTATAGCCTTAGATGATAGATGGGTAAATTCTAAGTTGGGTAAAAACTGCAATATTGACTTAAGGAGAATACTTTAGACTGTAATCAAGTGAGGTTAGATAGAGAAACTCTACCCTAGCTTTAATTTCGAGGACGAAATTGTTTTAAGTTGGGTAGATTGTAAACCCCCTCACCCAAATTTAGGCCTAATTTGCTTAGATAGTGAAACTAGGGCTAGATTGAACCAATTAGAATTAAAACGCAGCTTTTATTTAATTATGCATTAATTTCTATCGCGTAGCGCACACTACCGTTGCTTCTATAATTGGAGCACCTCACTAGCCATTGCCTTCCAACAAACTTTACCACCTCATCCTAGACATGCCCGTCTACTATTCTGGCCCCTGTGTAAATTATAATATTGTTCTCTGGTGCTGAATTTTAGTCGCACAATAAACGTCGCGGACGTTATTTATTAATTATAAATAAATTCTAATTTTGTACCATTGTGCGTCCCAATCGAAATTGGGGACACAATCTTGACCATTTTGTGCAAACCAAATTTTATTAATATTCTACACTGTCCCCTCTACGCCCCTGACAATTGTGGCCGCCTAAATTTAACCCTATGTACCCCTAATTAATTCTAGAACATCGTGCGCGTTCCGATTTAATTAATTAAATCCAATTTTTGCCTTTGTGCAATTTTCCAATTGTTGGGGGGCTTTTATGCAAAAATGTCTTTTAGCGCCCCCACCATTGGACAATTCATGAAGAAACTCAATTTTCCCTTCACATGAATTTTTCCTATAATTTTCTGGATGTGCAAACGCGCAACATCGCCCTCCTATTTTAATCCAACCCTTGCAATTAAATAATTGTAATTTCTAGTCCAACACCCTCATGTGAGCCCAAGGTCCAACCCCAAGGATAGTTGACCAAGCCCACAAATTCCTAGGTCAACCCAAACCAAAAGTCCCCATGTATAAATATTCCTTTCATTAATTTTTTCCTTTCTTCTATTAAACCAAAACCTAAAATCCCCTAGCCGACTTCCTGTTCACCCTCTTCCTCCCTCCTCCAGCCGTCGCCGGAGTACCCCGTTCTTGTCATGCCCCGAGGCGTCCCCGGAGTCGCGACCGCCGTGCGGGCCTGGAGTTGCGCCCGCACAAGGCTTTAATGATTTGCATAGCAAGCACATATTCAGAGTACGCAGATAAATTGAAACACAGATTTGAAACATGGAAAAGTTCTCTTTATTGATAATGAACATCTATTACAAACTCTTGAACGAGTTAGCTAATATGTCGAACGGCTTACAAAGAGATGACTCAAAATGAGATAGCAGTCCTGTACATTACATCCCTTTATAAACTCAAAATGGTAAGGACCTCCTGACTGGAGGATAGCTTTGCCACGGAGCTGCATTTGTGTATGAAGAGTTGCAAGCTCCTGACTTGAAGATGCTTCGAGGGCGCGGTGAAGATGCGCTAACAGCTGGACTGGATCGGGAAGACGACTTCGGCTCCTCACTCGGTTCGCCTTGGTGCGGAGAACCTGTTTCAACGAGGGTCAACATATCGAAACATGCTGGTGAAGGCGAGCTAACCTGACTATACCAATCAACACGTTGTTTTAATGAAGCATGCATATTTGTGGGTTTCTAGTCTTGCCTTAGTTCATTTACAAGCAACAGTATATATATGAAATACTGAAATAAACTTGCCACCATTCGGTGGATTTTACCTGTCCGTTCGAATTACCTGCACAATACTTACCTTGCCTTCCCTGCCACGAAGACACAAGTTAGTTTGCAACAGGTTTAAATATACAAGATGATCACTGGCTTGGTTGCCATAATGGACGATAGTCTTTGACGAGAATGGCGTGCAACGAAAGTACAAGGGGTATTGCAAGCCATTCTGCCAAGAACAAGAGACTAAACAATAGGTCTCGCCCGGACCGGATCGATGCCAGTGCCCCAACATCGTCCGCAAGACCGTTACCTTGTGCACAAGTTGTCCATGATCGAACAATATACAAGTTAACAATCTGTAGTTGAGGCAACAAGAGTACAAGATAAGCAATTGTACAAGACAAGCAATAATTTTCCCAAGCGAACAAGCATGCATCTAAGTATCCGTTCGTGAAGTTTATTGACAAGCATATAACCAAGTCTATTCTCTTTTATCTTGGTTTCTTTTATTATTACTTGGTATCGTTTGATCGGGGCAAATGAGTGAAGCTTGGAAGCAGGGCTAGCTAATCGGGTTGGTAGCCACTCTCTTAGATTTTGGGAAGGAGAAGGAAAGAGGCACTTCACGACTCCGCTCGCAAGCCGCCTACTGCTCGTTCACCTGCACACGAACAGCTCGATTAATACTTCTTCCTCTCTTTCCAATCTCGAAATAGAAGTGCAAGTCGATGAACGAAAATAATGAAAACTATCGAAACCGTTCAAGGAAAACAAGCAAATCCCAAAACCAACTCAAAGCACGAAAGCAACAAGCGACATCGAAAACCGAGACAATAAAAGATAGCAGCGGAGAGGTCCCTCCTGACTCTGCCGCTAAGCCGATCCTTGGGGCGCGGTCCACTAAATATGGGAATCGATTCCGAAGAAACAAATCCATAACGAGGACGAGTTCTTAATTCAATCTATCCCGATCGAACGATACCGTCTTGTGTTTCTTAGCCGCGCTCTCCGCACCGGGAGAACGGGGCGCTACAGTTCTCCTCCTCCCTGACGTATCCTTCCCCCACCGACGGGACATCAGCTACCACCACCATTAACGGCTGCTCCCCCGCCTGCTGCCAATACAGCAGCCGCCTCCGGCGCCGCTGTGCGGCCACCGCCCGGCCGACTAACCCCCGGTCAGTTCGAGCACCCCGCACCCGTCCGGCCGACTGAGCTTTCCCCGTTCGGCTGCTGTACATCCGACGTCGACCGCCCGGATGTACATATTTCCCCGACCGGACTGTGCACCCGACGTCGACCCATCCAGTAGCCATCTCCTCTCCGACTCCTCCCATCACCGGAGTACACCACCACCACCTTGGCCATCTCCTACTTCACCAACTCCCTGTTCCCTTCCTCCCTCGACGAACAGCCAGCCCCTATCACGACTACAACACCACGGTCCTCCTCCTTTCTCATCGATCTCGGCCCTGAGCTCCTCCTCTCCTCCTCCACCTGCTGGCCGGAACCCCTTGCCGGACTCCGGCGGACACCATCTCCATCAACATGATCATAATAATCATCATCACCCTCTTCCATTAATATCATCTTCATCATCCTTACAACTCATCGTCATCTCACCATCATCATCGATCAGCTTCACCATCACCACAACACCACCATCATCGTAGCCATCGTCGTCATTGTTATCACCTTAACCACCCTCGTCACCATCATCATCCTCATCATCGACCCTAACTAGTGATCACCAATACCATCGTCCTCGTCATCATCATCGGCATCGCATCATCGTCATCTCACCATCAATTCAACATCATCGTCGTCAACCTCTCTTTGTCGACGTCCAGCCGATCCCGTGCACGTACACCGAGGTTCGAATCTGCCCCTCCTTATTTCGTATGTGTGCTTGAGTATATGTTATTAGGACATTAGTATTTCTGTACTACAGTAGCAGATAGCAGACCTTGAGTCGGTAAACCCAACTCGCGTTCGTGCACGTACACGTATACGTATGCAAACATTATTCAATCTAGTATAAATATATTTGGTTAGTCATTAGCATATTATTAGTTGGTATATATATATTTATGTACATATTTAGTATGTATATAGTTATGTAAATAAATTACTGGTTACCTTATTATATAATTATATTGATATATATGATGCCTAATTAAGTAAATACCAATTTATAATTGTGACCATATACGTATGTATTATACGACCCTAGGATACCGTGGACTGCCCCGTATTTGCCCTTGACCCTGTTGACCCTAAGAACAATGTTGGTGTCTGCCTTGTGTACACCGACGTACTAGCGAGACCGTGTTAGTTGACTGACTTATTGTGTACAGTACTTAAAGACCCGACATCGTGTAATGCAACGCATGATTGACCGTGTTAGATGACTAGTGCCACCCCTAGTGTACCCCGAGTCCAGTATAAATATTGTGGTGTGTGTACTAGTGTAATGACTAATGATTTATTTGCATTATATTATATGTATATAGGATATTGGATTTATTCTGCACGACTTCTGGAGCAGGTTATGGGTACATTGCAGCTTCCTTGCCAGGCAAGTATACCTTGCCATTGTACTGTTATTTATATTCCATATGTTGCATGCATCTTTATTTTTTGTCTTTAGTTAATATATTTTAACTATATATAAATGTGCGTGACGGTATCGTCGCGATATGTTTTTTATTTATGTATTGCATTGACCATGTTCATGAGACTACCCCATTATCATGTATCATCATTAGGTTCATTGGCCGTGACACAGTTGTCACACGAGTGTGAGTCTCATATAGAGATCACGGACTGCGTGACAGGTCTGGCCTCCTGTACGTATGGGCCGTGCGTTAGGAATAACTGCTGTTAGAAATTTTGCATGCTAGTAGACTTGGCAGTTATTAGAGGTCTAGGGACATAGCCTATTGTAGTACGGTGGTTCCATCCTTGTCCTTGTTTGGTTTCAGGATTGGGCTAGGGTACTAAGAATAGGCTATGAACCAAATTGTGTCATGGATGTGACATGCTTAGAGCATAGGGTGGGAAGAACAACAAGTAAGGCATTTGGGCTCCTTTGTACTTTCCTTGTGTAACCCGTACGCTCCGCCGGAGATGCGCGGTCATGATGACACCTATACTACTTGGCGGGCCTCCGCCGTTCAAAAGACGACGTGCCTTTGTAGGCCCCTGGATCTCCAAGAGAACCATGCAAATCCCATTTATGGCCAGATAGCCCACTTGTTAGAAAGTTGTTCTTAAACTGTATTCACTTTAGACGGTTAGGCGACCCATTGGATATTTATTTCAGTACTTTATTGGCATGTGTTTAAGTATCTTGTTATGTCCCTCTGAGGACCTGGTCCCCTGCCAGGTGTACCTGTTCTTGAGTATTTGCAGGAGCGCATATTTGGATGGTTATAGATGCTTCATGGATGTCTTCTCTTCGGGCCGTGATCGATAGCTGGTATACTTATATTTTGGTTGATTGTGTTGTACTTATTTTGTATTTGCTCTTATATTCGAGTTGGTAGTGGATTTGTTTCCATCCAACTATCCTCCTTAGATACTCCTTATTGAGATCTAGTTTCATAGATACTGGTTATTTATTTCTATATGATTTTGGTGGATGAGATTTAGATTATATCCTGTGACTTGTGATAGATTTATACCACATGTGGATTTGATATTCATATTACAGCGTACGTATAGATTTGGTTTCCATATATTGGAGTTGCCATATCCATGCGGCTGGCATGCTTACGTGTTCCTAGTCCTAAGTATTTTGGGACTGGGGCGTGACAATATCAGCTCCTGACCTGTAAACCTCGGAAAAACCTCCTCGTCAATACCTGGGGACATAATCCATATCCAGGTCCTCATGGGACATAACAAGGTACAATAAACACTCAAGCCAGAAGTAAACAATATAGTGTTATAAAAATTAAAAAAAGCTACAATAACCAACTATGTAATATGAAAATGAGAGTATGGTATCGTACCCTGGGTTGGTACGCACGAAAGATCTCCAAGGACACTTTCATAATCTAATAGTACACTCAAGGCTCCGTGTGGGGGAACCAGGAGGAAGCTGTATACATAAATATAATACCTTAGATTTCGCATAGGAAACCTAAAGCCTAATATACATAAATAGTAATAGTAAAATAAGCACAGAGCACGATGAAGAATCTCCCCACCCAATGTAACCTCACGTCTCCATCAAGACACGCAAGATCATGACCTCTAACTATCAGCACAAGTCATAGTCAATATGTATAACTATCCGTATCACTATAGCATGCATCATGTAGTCCTATCTAGAGTCCAAGAACCACGAACAAGTCGAGAAGGACTGCCACATGAATATCGTGTCAAGTGTCCTACGATCGGATGTGCAAATAACATATACACAAATTATGGGTTCGAAGGAATGACTCTCTAACTACGATACTCGACTCCGCAGAGGATGTCGGTACCCGAATCTTGTCCGGACACAAAGTATCGTATAACGGTCCTAGGCTGACAAGTACAATAACCAAGCCACAAAATTATAATATCTAATGCATACATAATATCAAATAAATAATGTATAACTGTAAACATCTTGGCAAGGTACACTTGCCTGGTTCTACAGTTAGTGATGGTAAAGATGATCCCGCGTCCACTCCTTCGAAATTCAATTGACCTAAACACCAATTAAATACATAAGGGTCCAATCATGAATTCTTGTAATTATAACTTAAATCTATAATTTCTTTGATGCTATGCAAAACTAAGCCCGTTATTATTCCTAACAACTTTGCTTACTTTACAGGGTATCGGGACCTAGTTTCTTGGTTTTTAAATTCTAAAATTTAAGTTTAAGTCCCCAATTAAAGGACATAACCATAAATCATAGTAAATCATATATTCCAGATTTAAACATGATTTATATACTTGGGTTTTCACCATTATCAGTGGGTCGCATAGGATCTTCACCACATGAGATACGGTCGAAAACAGAGGTTCTATTTTTATTGGGGCCGAATACGGCCTGCCGTCTACGGTTGTGAGTTGATGCTGCATGGGCAGTCTTATGTGGCCTTCCCCTTGGCCGCATAGAAGTTGCCAGAGTTTGGGTGCTGATCTTCACCATAGATGTGGACGTTATGGGTGTTCGTCCAACGACCGTCATGGGCAACAGAATGAGAGGCTGAAAGCGTCTACCTCGTAGCTAGGTGGGGTAAAACAGCCTTGGCCACCCACATTCTGTGGGTCTTCGAGTGGGAGCACCCTTTTGGTTAGAAGAGGCTGTCGTAGAGACAGAGAGCGCATGCTCCGCAGTTGGGTAAGGCGCGGAGACCTTTCACTACTAGAATAAGCGGGATTAGCGACGTTTTTTAGCGACTCCAAGTAAAAACGTCGCTAATTTAGCGACTCCATGTAAAAACGTCGCTAGACATCACTAATTGGCGACATTTAGCAACGTTTAGCGACTTTTATTCAGTTTTTAAAAGATTAGTCGCTATAAGTTCAATTCAGGTCGCTAAACGTCGCTAATATGTTTTATTTAGCGACGTTTAGCGATATTTTTAGCGACGTATATATTTTTGGACATTTAGCGACGTCATTAGCGACGTTTAAGACGTCGCTAATTTAGCGACGTCATTATTGGCGTCGCTAAAACGTCGCTAAATTCTAAATTAGCGACGTCATTATTGGCGTCGCTAAAACGTCGCTAATTTTTTTACTTATGGCTGATTCCCCCCATTTCTTTCGATCTCTCCCTCTCCCTCTCCCAAATTTCAAACCCGCGCGCGCTCTCTCGATCTCTCCCACTCCGGCTCCTCCTTTCTCCCTCCCGGGGACCCCCCTCCGGCCGCGTCCTCCCACCTCCGGCAGCATCCTCCCCCCTCCTCCTCCTCCTCCTCTAGGTAAACCCTAACTCTCTCTCTCTCTCCTCATTTGGTGTGGACATAATTTTTTGGGCTGAGTTTGCTCGTGGAGGAGTCCTCATCTACCGCCTTGCCAAGATCGACAAATTATCTGTCTCACTCTCTCTCTCTCTCTCTCTCTCTCTCTCTCTCTCTCTCTCTCTATTTGCCAGTCAGATCTATATTTTTTTTTTTTATTTTTTTTTAAAAAATTTAGGGTTTATTTATATTGTGTTGTCGGTGCACATGGTGGCGGTGCAGAGCCCGGTAAGGAAGGGATGCTAGGCTCCGAAGTGGTGAAGCGGAAGCAGAGGGACAATTTGAAATTTTGAGCTATGTAGTGAAAACTTGAAACTTTTTTGGGAAGGGTTTCGAACTCTCGAGATAATTTTCTCCCCAATTGTTAGAGTTATGATCTATTCAATTTATACTGCTCATAATCTGATTTGGGGGTTCTCTATTTCTTTGAGAATCTATTAACTTTATGTTTTATTAGAATTGGCATCATAAATTGAATCACTTAATTATTTAAGTCACGATGTGCTCATTTGGTGTGGACATAATTTGTTGGGCCGAGTTTGCTCTAATTATGCTTTGGATCTAATATTTTGGACTTCCATGTTGTAAAATTTATGGGAATATCGTTTCTTGCTGATAGAATTCACTAGGAAAGTTGATACCAACATGGAGCAGTAATATTATGCTAAAAGCCAGTCATAGAATTTGTCAGTTCATTTACTGATTTTTTTGCAATCCATAACTTAACCCATTTGCAATCTGTCAGTTCATATATTCGCTCATTTCTCAAATCCCGTCAACGGCTTCTACAACAATGGGTTGTCTTCGAATCTGTTCGATGGCAGGAATCCGAGCCTCGACTACGCTTTCAAAGGTGCAGAGATTGTGAGGGTATCGTACTGCATGGAGCTTAAGTTCCTTGCAAATCCAGTCACTAACCATGTCCAGAGCACCCAGCAACATAAAAAGCACCCTAGATTCTCTACTAGAGTGCTTGAGGTATTGGAAAGAACAACTCTTCAGGTTGAATAGAATCTTTGTTACTTATCCATTTCTTTATTTTCATATTTTTAATCATCAAGTCTTCAGGTTTAATAGAATCTTTGTTACTCTAGTTTGCTGGCAACAGATTCTAAGGATTGGGTTAAGTCACAGGAGAATTTTCTTATTAATGTTGCTCAGACACAAATAAACCGACACGATATGGTGGAGGTACGATATTATGCATATATTGGAGTGTTTATGTATGTTTTCAATATGTATTTGACACAATGGCATAGAGGCAACACCTACTTTTGGAGTGTCCATACTTACTAGATGTATAGTGTTACATAAAATGTTTGAAGTTCTAAGAATCATGGAAGATACAATATCAGTTTCTTTTATATATGGTAACATTGTTTATTTTCTGTAATGTCTTCAATGCCTTACAATTCCATTCTCCAGTATCAATATAGTTTTGATTTCAAACCTTTTTTTATTAGGACATCTTATTAATCTGAGTTCCGAAAAATATTGGCCCCTAGGAATTCAAACTGATAGGAAAATGGAACATTTTACTTCTTGCGTAGGAATTCCTAAATCATGTTACTTCTTGCATAAGAACTAAATTTCTCACAATCTTTATCCCAATTAAATTTTTATTCTACTTTTTAGGTTTCCATTGTACTATGAAATCAAGTTGGCTTTTCTTCATTTACTTATGGCATTTACTTACGGCATCCAAGCGGAAAGATAATTTATTAGTAATTCATAAATTGCAAGAATAATAGTTTGGAAACAATTCATTATTTATTTATTTTTATTTTTTTTAAAATTAGCGACGTATTTAGCGACGTTTAATTACGTCGCTAACTACGTCGCTAATTAGCGACGTTAATAAACGTCGCTAAATACGTCGCTAAATATGTCGCTAAATACGTCGCTGTACGTCGCAAATTGCTGACATGGCAGTACTGCCAGGTCATTAAAGATGTCGCTGTCACGTCGCTATATACGTCGCTAATTAGCGACGTTTAGCGACGTTTGTTTACGTCGCTAATTAGTGACGCTGCGTCGCTAAACGTCGCTAATTTAGCGACACAATTAAGTCGCTAAAAAAGTCGGTATAGCGACGTTTAGCGACGTTTTTCCTTTCAGCGATGTGCTGATTTTCGACTTCTGTAAAACGTCGCTAATTACGTCGCTAAACATGATTAGCGACTTTTTTTGTCATTTAGCGACTTTTTTTGTCATTTAGCGACGTTTTTTTACGTCGCTAATTTGACTTTTTCTGGTAGTGTTTGCTACCCATGTCCTGCGGGTCTTCTTGGACTTTGCTTGCCTCGGAGAAGGAGCTGTGTTGTCCCCGGAGAGCAAGTCCTCGAACACTTGCTGGTCGAAGCAGACCACCAACATCTTTTGTGTCGAGCCGAGCTTTGCCGCATAGGACTGCATCACCAACTTCTCAATAGAGGAGAATGAAGTCCCCAGCAGAGTCACCGTGTTTGCCATTTAATATCAAAACGAGAATTGGAAGAACTAGATTTGATTAACAAACTAAGATAGTGCAAAGAAGAGTCCTAGGAGATAATCTAAGTACAAATTTATTTTCTGGGGGGTGATGTTGGAGGATTAGGAGTGTAGCAACTCTCTTTACTCTGTGGACGGTCCGATGCAGAATCTCTTCTCTCTCCCTTGAGTTTTGATTCGCAGATAGCCAGTCAGCCCCTTTTCCGGGTATGGTACCCTACTATTTATAGTCATATTTGTGGCCGCATGAATTATGGTAGAGTTTGCCACGTGTTCCCTCTCAACGAAAGGGTGCTACAGCTCTGCATGGGAATACGGGCTCCGCTGTCACGTGAACATTTATTAGAATTTTGTTGTTTGCTGAGTATGTGGACGATTCTCAACTGTGTAGGCGCGACTTGGTCAAATGAACATGTGGCTACTATTTGGTCGAAGATGACCACTCAGTTGTAACAGCAAGACTTGGTCGTCGTGGAATTTGGGACACATGTACCCAAAGACGCACGGAGTCTGGAACGCACGGGGCCAGAGACGCATGGACCGCATAGAGTCTGGAACGCATGGGCCAGAGTCGCATGGGACGCATGGAGTCTGGGACGCATGGGCCAGAGACGCATGGACCGCATGGAGTCTGGGACACATGGGCCACATGGAGTCTGGGACGCATGGGCCAGAGCCGCATGAGGTCTTTTGTCGTGTTGTCCACGTGGCTTTACACCATCCTTGGGACTTCTGCCTCTTAGCGTGTTCCCATCCTTCGAGGCGATCAGAAAAAATTATTTTTGTCAGAATTCTGTGTCAGGTGCCATCTTTGTTGTCAGAACATCATGTCAGGTCGACCTACGACCAGTTCTCAGGACGCTTGTTTGGACCGCATGAGTGTCCCTTTTCTGGGCCGCATGGTGTCCATGTGGTCACTCATCTGTTGAGTTTTATTTGGGGTACATGGACGTTGGGTGCATGGATGCGTCTTTTCCATGCTTCTACAAGAGCATCTCGGCTCGAGCACTAGCAGAGCTTGCTGGTTCCCAAGGCTAACAACAATGGCCTTGAGTTATAAAAATCTTTGGAAATATACGACAATGGATAAACAATTGTATCAGCAGTGGCATATATATATATATATATATGTGTGTGTGTGTGTGTGTGTGTGTTGTGTGTGTGTGGTAATGCTATAGTATCAACCGGATGGTTTCATATTATGGAATCTCCCTATATTATATGGGTTAGATTGAGATTGAGTGGTTAAGATTAAAATGTGTGGACCCTACCACTTTTTAATCTCAACCATCCGATCCAAATACAGTCCATACAATATAGGATAATTTCATAATATAAAATCATCCGAATATATATATATTATCCGAATAGTTTTGAATCACTCTATGTCACATTGGTTGAATCTGGATTATCCGGCGTATGAAGGCATGTAAGTGGGAATGACCTGCCATCCCCAGTTTCATAAAATTTCATGTAAAGTAGTCACGGCATGTTAATTACATTACAACCACCATAATTATTAGGATGCCCATGGGAGAAAGAGGCCAACATGTGGGCATCCTCTTCTTGATTAGCTAATTGAAGAAAGCCCCCTTGATATAGAGTATGAAAGCGCGTGTTTTTCATATGTACGTCCTTACCTCTTACTGAATTTGTAAGCTATATATATGCCAAAATTTGTATAGCTGTTGCAAGGAAGAAAGCAGAAGTTTCATATTTGCATGGAGAAATGTCTTCTTCTTTCAACACCAAGCCATAGATCTGTCAAATTACTAGTGAATATGATGTCTCAACAAAAGGATGGAAAAGCACGAAGCGCCCTTTTCTTGATGACAAGTATGAGCAAAAGTCTAATGCGTATTGATAAATAAAGGGGGGGAAAAAAGATCATGCATGCCTAATGTGTGACTTGTTGATGGGAGAACATGATTATCAATTAAGCAAGCAAGAGTCTATGCAAGCTTGTGTCATCATGCAGTGACTTCCAAGTAAAATGATTTCAAATTAGTTTTCACGCACACTCATTGTCACTCATGGAGAGAATTATAGTAATCCTCTATGATCATTGGTTATTAGCAACGTGACGCAAATGCTGAGGAGATTTTCTAGAAGTACTCGATGATAGTTTTTAGGGTTACTGCACAAGTAAGGAGCGAGGGGGGCAGCAAAGATTGTCTAATTAACAAGACACCTTCATTAATTCAATGCCATAGTTTGATTATAACAGAGGAAGTTGATAAATTAAAAATACCAATATCGGCATTCATCTACTTCAGTAAATTGGGATAGTTAGGTTGTGAAATCCTCAGTTTTGTCGAGTTGAAAATCAATATCACCTCTATTTGTAACTTTAGATCAACTGATTCTAGTTGCAGTAAGCTATCTACGGATTCAGATTCAGGATGAGATTATACTGGGGACACAATTATAAGAAAATTCGAAGACTTCTCTTAAAATTGAACATATATGAACAACGTACAGAATTGAAAATTGAACATTCAGACCACTCCAAACAACCCCAAATAACCCTAAACAAAGAACTATTTTTTATTACAAAAGGTAGAAATTGTTCTCTACAAAAGGTAGAATTGAAAATTGAACATACATACCATTGCTTTACATTTTTTTTTTTTTTTTGAGATGTCCGACGTAACTCTCGAAATTTTATGCACGCGTTGGATGCCTTTTAGATCCACTGCCCCCAACTCCTACCATTTATAGATGGAAGAAATAATACGTCCCCGTGGTTCGATCTACCGATCTTTTGCCATCCAACCAGGATCATATACCTCTTCTCGGTAACCACAAGAACCACTCGAGTTTGGTAAAATTTAAATTTGTTATAAATAACACAACTCTTTTACAAATTTTTAGTAAAGAAAATGATAGAAAAAAAAATACAAATGTCCCGAAATATCATAAAATAAGGCCCTCTCTTGAAGTATATGCTTCAACACGAGGACCATAATTAGATGTGAACAGGAAGTGAAGTAAATGATATTGTCTGGTTCGTTGTCTCTGTGTACTTTCATTTTGTGGTCATAACTTGGATCTACTTGTATAGTTGCAAAAGAGGTGAATGAGCATCCTGCTAAAAAAAAAAAAAAATTAACATGTTTCATCCTTGTCCATATACTTCAAATTGCGTAATCAGTAAAGCAGGTTTCTCAAACCATTCAATGCAGTCTCTGCTCCTCCATTTATTGTTTTTCAAAAAAAATTTCACAGCCAATAGCGTATTTCATCGGTGCAGAAGCGGATCTAGAAATATAAACTGGAAAAGACCAAAGTAGGTTCGGATGGACTAGAGATATAGACTAATTTTAAAATATATATATATATATATATATATATAAATTAGGGTGGACTCCATCCTTAGTCAGAGAGTCGGTGCCACCTGGCTAGCAACCATCCATTGTTGATAAGTGATCTAGCTGGCCAGGCCTAGCTATAGTACACATCAAACATATATGCATCAATGCATGGTCCATGAGAATTGCTACTTTGCTTTCCCTTTTATGGCAACTTTGTTTCATCCATCTCTCCCGAACAGCAAGGACTCACAAAAAATGATGCTTACAGGTTTATTCTGTGCCCTTTAATTGTACTATTGTGTCATGGGATCTTTGTCATTGCATGGATGTAAAGATGCATGCAATGCATGCGTTGTCCCTCCCAATTTATGAAAACTTTACAGATATGTATGAGAATGTGCAGTTGAGGTCCGAGTTTTCATGTCTAGACCTGAGATAAGCATGTATGCAACAACGACAAGAAAAAGAAAAAGAAAAGTCGAAGTCCTGTGTCGTGACAGTCTACTCTTTACAAAGAGACATAGAAACGACTCAAAATTGAACTGTTTAAGTCGTTTGTAAACTTTTACTTAATTATTAATTAAAAATAATTCTAACTACTCGCGTATTGTTTTTCTTACCTAAAAATATCTTTTAAATATTAAATTATTTGAACATATATCCAAATTCATATAAACATATTTATAACAGATCCAAATAAAAATATATTCAATATTCAAGTTATATTTAAACTAATTTTATATATATAAACATATATCCAAAGTTCTCAAACATATATACAATAAATTTTAATTAAAATATATTCAAAACATATTTAAACTATTTTAATATAATTTATTTATTTTTTACTTAGTACTTATAATGCGATGATATCGAGTATGTCGAGCACATACCTCCACAAGGTATGTTGAACTTTTATATATGTAGATCTTTGAGGAGTGGAAGATTTTAGACTAGAGAAAAACCATGCATTTTTAACAGGTAAAACTTGTTTTTCTCTTTTTAATTATTTTGGAAAACAATTTGCGAACTGCGAGCAGAGTTATACATCACGAACTGGAACTACATATATAAAGCAACAATTGATCGACTCAGCTAACTTATAATAGTCTGCCCAAAATAATGTTGAAGGTCTATGCTGCACTAGTTTTATATATATATATATATATATATATATATATATATATAAAAGTTTGACCAAGTTTTCTTTCCGGAAATGTTGATCAATTTATTTATTTGTAGCTACTTGTTTCTGAGCAATGGAGGAAAAACAAGGACGCATCCATATATAATAGCTACGGAATTTCAGCCCATAACCAAATTCGTTCCTCAGTACTCTACCAAGCATCACTAGAAATTAATTAAGAAGGAAAAAATACAATCACAGAGACTTTTCCGACTAATAAGACTTCTTACGGACGAACTGCAGCTACTAATAGGTTCAAGCGTAGTTGAGAATTCGGATAACATAATTACTTCTTTGTAAAATGTAAGTGTATTTCTCATATAGTAATCTCATTCTAGTACGAAATGTACATTGTAGGCCTTCTGCTGTGTTCTGGATACAATCCATAGAAGATCATGTAATCCATAGAAGATCATGTAATCTCTGTTACGCATATATGCTCCCCAATCAAACTATTTTTTCAGTTGTTAATGAAATCGAAAATTCTTTTTGGCACGGGCCACGTGCACGACCCCCTGCACGCGCGCGGCCAACAGGCGGCCAACCGCGACAGATCCGCGTGTTGGAGTGGGTGGGACTCCCAAGTGAAAAATATTCGAAGTAGGATTGAGTATTTTTACATATAATAGGAATACCTCAATTTATTTGGATTGGATATTCCTAAATATAATAGGAATATCTCAATGGATTTGGATTGGATATTCCTACATATAATAGGAATATGTCAATGGATTTGGATTTGATATTCCTATCTATAATAGGAATGCTAGTTGTGGATTTGAGGCTATATATAATGGTCTCCTGACCCTAATATATATATATATATATATATATATATATATATATATATATATATATATATATATATATATATATATATATATATATCTATATATCTAAAAAAAAATAACAACATGGAGAAAAAATGAAGCAAGAGTACCATTGCTATATTGGAGAGGAAAAAGAAGGATTGGAGGCCGTTTCGAAGAAGGAGATCAGTTTCGGGTATTTCTCGTTGTCTTTCTTCTTCGTGGTTATAATCTATTTTCTGTTCCAAAAGAGTTGTGGTGATCCGTTTGGATCGGTGAGAAGTTTGTAAGGAATCGGTGTATTTCTTATTCTATTAGTGGAGGCTTTTCGGGGTTGGATTCCGATCGTCCCGTGATTTTTTCCGCAAGGGTTTTCCACGGCAAAAATTTATGTGTCTACGATTTGTGTTTGGCGTTTTTGGTTTGTGCATTTTGCTCGGTTCTCTCGTAGGTACTCTCTGGTTTGGAAAACGGTTTTCGCACTTTCGTACCCAACACCGCGACCTTCGCCCCCAATCTACCTTCGTCGCCAACACCAACTCCCTCTACCCCCTGCTTCACCGCCCTACTGTCACGCCCCAGTCCCAAAATATGTAGGACTAGGAATACGTAACACGCCTAGCCGTATGTATACGAACTCCAATATATGAAAATCATATACATACGTACGCTGTAAATGAATATGCAATCCACCAGTGGTAATATACTGTCACAACAAGTCACACACAATCTATATCTCATCAACAGCACAAATAATAAATAGGAACAAAGAGCTGAATGACAACTGAATATCCAAGATAAGTATCAAGTCTGATAGTCGGGTGGAAACAAATCCAATACAAAACGACTATACTGAAGTAGTAACAAAATCTCAAAACAGTGGAAACAAGTCATAGCTACTCTGAGGGTAAGACCTCCTCAGTCTGGTATGTAGAGTCAGGTCCAGGTCCGTACTCCTGTGGGTACTCCTGTTCGTCCATATCTGGAAAGGGACCAGGTCCTCAGAGGGACGTAACAAGATACATAATAACATGCCAATAAGTACTGAAATATAAACATCCAATGGGTCGCCTAACCGTCTAAGTGAATGCAATTTGAGAACAACTTTCCCAACGTGTGGGCTATCTGGCCATAATGGGATTGGCATGATTCTCTAGGAGAATTAGGGGCCTTCAAGCGTACCGTCTTTTGAACGGCAAAGACCGCCTGCAATATATATAGGATCACAACCACCCGTTTCTCCAGCAGAGAATCCGTGCGAACTAGAAAAAGTGTAAAGGAGCCCAAACGCCTTACTTGTTGTTCTCCCCACCCCATGCTCTGAGCATGCCACATCCATGACACGATAAAACCTCTAAATAACTGCCAGGTCTACTAGCATACAAAATTTCTATTAGCAGTCATCCCTAACGCACGGCTAATACGTACAGGAGGCCAGACCTGTCACGCAGTCCGTGATCTATATGAGACTCACAACTCGTGTAACAACTGTGTCACAGCCAATGAGTCTAATGATGCTCCATAATCCTGGGGTGGTCTCATAAAATAGGTCCAAAAATCTACATAAATGAACATCTTATATAAGCAGAATTTAATATGCATGTATCAACTAGAATGTAAATAATAGTACAATGGCAAGGTATATTTGCCAAGTAAAAGTCCTGAAGAGTGCAATGTCCAATATAGTGTTAAGTTCAGGTAGTGAGGTTTAGGGTTTTGGGGTGTATTGCATGGATATATATAGAGAATAAGAGGCGATGGAGAAACTTAGTGTTTAAGAAACTACTGCTGCTGCTATTTTCTTTTTATTTGTTTAGATTTCGGCTGAGGGTTGTTTAGTAATAATAGGATTTAGAGGCGGTGGAATGAGGCGGTGGGTTTGTTTTACTCGTGGGTAGGAATTTAAGCAGTGGGATTCTATTTTACTCGCGGATCAAAATTTAGGCGGGTGGTGAGTTTTACGCGCAGAATTGTTTTACGCGTGGGGTTTAAACCTTACGCGCGGATGAAAGAAAATGAAACGGTGGAATTACTTTACGCGCGGAGTTTAAAAGTTGGTTTGATACTGCTGTTGTTGTCTTACTTTACGCGGGTTTGGGGGCAAGCAGGTAATGGGTTTGGATTTCGGTTTGAGATCCAATAGAAAATTCTCTTATTTAGCTCATAATTACTATAAATAATAAATTACATAATTAATAATAATAATATAGAAATACGGTTTTCAGAATTAGAGTTCTTACATTCTATCCAACTTATAAAAATTTTGTCCTCGAAATTAAAACTAAGCCATGATAGAAAGTTAAGATTCGTAAGAGATATATTTTAACAAAATAAATTTATACCTTGGTCAATGAATAGGTTCGGAAAACGTTGGCGCATGTCGACCTCGCGCTCCCAAGTAGATTCTTCTGGCGCACCATGCTTCCATGCTACGCGGACTAAGGGAATAGACTGGTTCCTCAATACTTTCTCTCGACGATCGAGGATTCCCACGGATTACTTTTGATATGACAAGCTTGGCCCAATGGTGATCTCCGAATGATCGAGAACATGATAAAGATGTGTGTCACTGTAGAGACGCTTTCGAGTGACTTACAGTCAGAGATGGCCCAAGGAGAGACGAAGAGGACTTGGGTTCGGGGCCCCAATTTTTTTTAAAGTTATTAGAAATGATAAAGATTTTCTCTCCCCTGTGTATTCTTTTCTATCTTAAGTAATACTTTCTATTTAAGTTGACTCTTGGAACATGGGAAGAACTAGCGGGAAACTAATGGCTCCACCATGTCCTTTCTCTTTTAAATTACTGGGTCAGGAAGATTGGGTTTCTTTCCATCGTGTATGTTCCGAAAGGAAGTTTCTAAACAAGTTTTGCATGTACTCTCTAAATGAGCTATGGACTGTTGAGTAATTAGAAGGGCATGTGGTTCCTTAGTCATAGGTTTGAGCCATGGAATTTTAATGAGGATATAATAAAATGATTGGAGTCTTGAGTTAGGTTTTAGACTTGGCCATTTTTTTTCTGAAATTATCCATGGTAATTCTCTCATCCTTCTTTCTTTAGGCTATATTCGAACCACAAATTTCTATTTCTCATCCATTTTTTTCTTTTTCTTTTTTTGTTAGTTAGTGAGTTGTTCCAAAAGACACACAAGGAAGGAGGGCACAAAATTTTTTTTTTCTTGAGGTTCTTCAAGATTCATTGCTAATATGGAGAGATCCATGGCTGCAAGTATTCATCAATTATCTTTGTTTCTTCTTCTTCTTCTTTGGAGGAGAAGAAGATGATGATGGTATGTGGGAGCTGAACTCTTTGAGGGAAGGAACGAGAACATCTCTCGTATTGTTTATTTTGGAGGAGGAGAAGATGATGGTATATGGGAGCTGAACTATTTGCTGTGGTAGAAATTATGATCATAAATTGAGGTTAATAATGGAGGGTTAGGAAGTAATGAGTGGTCACAATAATAGACTTTTGTTGGATCTATCAAAGATAATATTATTTTAGCTTCAGGTAAGAACGTTGGTAAATAAGTAAAATTTTTTGTCAATTCAAATAGTTTGGTGGGTCAATTCAAATCTCTCTTTCTTATGTGTTTTTTTTTGTCAAGCACTTTCATGTCTGTACTCATAATTGGAGTTACTCTTTTACTCCTTTCAATAAGTTATCTAATTCGGGTTGTACATTCTGCAGTTTATTAGCAGCAACTGAGAATTCAAATTTTGTTGTTTCTTGTTTCATATTATTATTTTAAAAAAAAAAAATTTCTTTGAAGTGATGTGTTTGTTTAGTTTAGAATATTTCTTATCAAGGAGTCATGATCTGGTTGTTCGAAAAGAAAAAAAAAAAATTATGAAAAGATTATTCAAAAAAAAAATCCAAAAAAAGGGTACTTTATTTTTAATATATCTTTTTAACAAGGAATATCATTTTGAATTTTGTCCTGGACACTAAAATATTCTGGACTGACCATGTTCAAAGTATACCTACTTTTATAGAAGACGAATTCTTGAATGAGTCTTTACTTGGGGACCTTATCTATTTTAATTTAACTTCCAAACTAACATAAAGTTGATATGCAGCCTAATGGTGTCATAGACAGTCAAGCAAGCAGCATGCCATTATATATATGCTAAAGGTGGGAAACAACATCATTAGTTTCTGAAACATCTGTATCGAATCGCACTAGGCATTCAGATCTACCTGCTTCTAATTCCTAATGCTCTCAGTGGGATTTTAATTTGTTTTTTCATATTTCCACGAGTAGCTACATCTCCCATGCATAATTAATTCCAGTGAGTTGATTCTCATCATTATTATTTTGATGTAGATCTTCAGTGTACGCAGGGTTAAATCAAAAGTGAGATTAATGCCTGGATAATTCCAGAAGGGCACACAAGATGGATTTTTATTGCCTTAAAAATTCCAGAATCAACTAGTGTTGGTGTTTTCCACTTAGCTTTGGAAATTTTAGTTCCATATTAAAAAATTACCAATGTGTGTATTTTAATATATAGTTATGCTTAGTATTGATATATATACATGGGGTGATGATCCATGTGGGATAACTTTCCTAGAGGGATTAAGTGTGAACTCTATTATGACAATCTTTGTTTTGTTACCATCTTTAGAAAGTTTTTCTTAAGAGCTAAGTCTTGAACGATTCGGAGACGGAGGCGCAAAGTGACGCTTTGTTGGCGCACTTTTCACTTTATGCGACATGACGTTATGCGGCCAAGGGCTATGCGGTCAGGCGCTATGCAGCCAGGGGATATGCAGACAAGTTTGGATGAGCGAGTTGCATGTGGAGGGACAGGGTCTACTGGAGGCGGTGCATGATTTTTTGTGTCTTCCGAAAAATGCGTCGCATGCGACGCGGATGACTGCTTTCTGCATTTGGCGGCGTTGTCTGTCCCGTGCAGTACAGCTTGTCAGGTGACGGAGACGACGGATGCGGCACAGGCGGCGCATACGGCTCTTACACCCAGATTTTTGGGGATCTTGACGGTCAGCGCATATGCGACCTGGAGTCTTCCCAGGCCGCATAGGTGTTGTTTTCCTATATATATATAGAGGACCTCCTCTTTCATTTGGAGGGGGAGAGAAAACAAATGAAAAAACCGAGAACACCATATCCTATGCGGCCCAGAGTGCCTCCCTCTCACATGGTATTTTTTGAATGTGACATCGAGCGTTCCAGAAGTTCATTTGTGAAATTGTTGGTTCATGGGGACAGATCGTCTATACGACGAATCTTGCTTTGAGCAATGATGGTTTTGACCATCCCAGCAATGAACTTTTCTTCAGCATTTCTCTTTGCTTCGTTCTTTCTCATTGTAGCGTCTGCGAACGTAAAGAAAAGAACGTTTTCTTGTTGTTTGTTGTAATCTTCATTATCTTCGGAGTTCGTTTGTAACCAATTATTGATTCGTGCTTCGTTGGAATCGAGAAATATCAGATGATGAACTCTTGTGTGAATCTCTGATCTCGACGACAACTTGGATTCCAGTAGAGAGTATACCTTCGGATCTCGCTAGTAGCTCTGTTATGGTCCGCATTCTGCCATCTTTGATCCGTCTCAAAACTAACAACTAGCACATGCGTTGCATGAATTTTTATCGTCTTAAAAATTAACTCTTTTTTTGTATTTGGAAAGAACAAAACACATCAAAAGAACAAACTATATTATATATATATATATATATATATATATATATATATATATACGTAATTAATTAGTTACTCTATTAAATTTAATGAACAATTTTAATTAGTAAAAATAAATAAAACTAAAAGATACATTTGGAAGAAAAAATTAAAAAAAAATACGTAGAAACTAATTTTTCTTATTATATATAGTAATATACTCAAGTTGATGCTACTTGTCACTTGTGCACATAGAAGTCATAAGAAAGATCAGTAATAAGGATAAATGCACAAGTTGTCGAACCCAAATGCTCACGTACTAAAATGTCATGAACCATGCACCAATTTATATATGCCTTCCGAATACGAAGATTAATGAGATCATCATTACATTGCATTACATTACATTACATTACATGGAAGAGAGATGTAAGAAACTCAATCAGATTGCACTATTAAGATCTAGCAACTCAACTGATTGGCTTAATTAATAATTATTACTTACGGATTGTTAGTTGGCAACTGAAATTTGGTCCTGGAGATGTTTTTGTGCTGGTAATAATTACGCGCATGAGAAAAGGGTGAGGCTGCAGCACATTCATCAGTCGTCTGCATCAGAACTCCCCTTTTTGTGCTATGTTGTGTGAGTCAAAAGGCGATTAATACTCTTCTTCCAATTATTAGGCAAGCATGAATCATCTGTCCACTTTAACCTCTTTCTCTGTTATATGTAATGTATGAATAAATGGTACTCTCTTTACTGACAGTACGTAGATCGACATGGACCACCTTATACGTACTTGGTAAATTCATTTCATTATGATCTTCAGAATTACCAAATGGAATAATAGATTTTCTTTCGAATAATTGAATACTGACAGTAGAAACATTGTCCCTCAGAGTATCATCAATTTCCAAGAATATTTAATTAATTCATCGTTCGGGTCGGATTGGGTTGGGTTGGGTTGGGTTGGGTTGTATATCTGTAGGTCAAGTATTTGGGCTGGCTGTAGCCAGTACTTCTGATCTATATATTATCTGATTGAGAAACTGAGAACATGACCGACCTTAGCATTTGAGTTCTTGGAGGTGTCGACAATCAATCATCACCATGCCTATTCTCGGAAATTGCTTGCTTTCTTGCACTCTTTACTGATATGATCTCCACGTCGATCGGCTCTAATGTCACAATGATATCATATATAACAATGAATGTATAAGTATATATATCAATTTAAGGAAAAATATGTTTCACAACGCGCTATTAACAAGTTAATAAAGAAACATATGTATACAAGATACAATGAAGTGCTTCGAACCAAAATCAAAATACATGTAAATTCACCCAGCTCGTCACAAGATCAATTTATGAGCATTTGCCAAGTATATTGTAAAAGAACAAACAAATTTCAACTTATTAGTGCAAATCTTCACATATGCCCCTCTAAACAGACAATTTCCATGGATGAATTATATTAAATTATTAATATACTTGGATTAGATGTATTTTTTGTAAATTGGTCTAAGTCCCTCTAATGTTTCAACTTCAAAATTAGCAGTTTGGTAAACCCTATGTAAGCACAGGACATGTAAATACATTGTATAGTAGAATTAAAAGAACAATTATATGGTGTACCTTCTTTTTTTCTTTCTTTTCTTTCTTTCTTATACGTGGAATTGTATTTATTTGTATTATACTATGTAAGGACACGATTCAGTATATTTTAGATGATTATTGATACGAGTAAAACATTACAGTCCATGATAGTCATTCCAAAACTGTAGGTGGGATAATAAATGCCATTTGTATTTCAGTGTTCTGGAAAGTAAAAGAGAGGCCCAATAGCCCGTGTGCTTACTTCATCGTGGGACTCGAACAAATATAAATATTTGCACCATGGAAAGTGGAAAGTATAGCAAATAATAGATATTTACAAAATTTCTCATAAATTCACTCCAAATTGGAAGAAATTATTCAGTAGGCTGCCTCACCACGTGGCAGTGGTGAAATCTTACTCTTCTCCAATAATAACATGACACATCACGGAAAGAGCAAGCAGCATGATATTACAAGAGTAGTACGTTATGTTGTTATTGAAGAAGAATAATATTTCACTACTACCACCTGATGAGGCCGACTCACTGAAGAATTTCTCCTATATTGGTCTGGAGATTTATGAGTTGTAGGCACTAACTCAAAGATTCAACTATGATAACCACAATGTGAGCTCCAATTGTTTTGGTTGGAAAAAAAAATTGCACAGTTGTAAGAGGAACATGGATCTAGATCAAGTTGTCCAAAAAGAACAATTATAAATCTTTTTTTTTTCAGAAATGCATAACATATCGAGAGAGGACCGCGTGTCAGTCCGAGGCTGACGCACCCCCCTCCCCCTTGGTTTTCTTTTCCATTTTTTTTTATCTAAAATGGGTCATATTTTTAGTTGTTGTTTTTTCTATATGTTTGCACTTTGCATGGTCTTATCTTGGATTTTTTAATATAATTTTCTAAATCTCAGAGCCGGCCTGGTATAGGTTCAAAAAATTGAAAGGACTTTTTCTTTGTGGGCTTGTTTTGTAATGAGGACTTGGGTGCTGTGGATCATGTATAGTAAAAAAAAAACTCAAACTATGAGTATTGAAACTCGAACAAACTTTGTTGAAATTATTATAAGAGCATGAAAGCGTCCTTCAGAAATACGCTTTTATTAATTTGCAAGAAAAACTCCCTTCTGAAAGAAATCTTCTTTGTAAAAAATAAATTTTATTATGCACTAATTATTCCGTCATCCACTTACTTAATTGTATGTAAACAAAATGTCCTTCAGAGGACATTTCCTTTGAAAATTTGTTAGAAAAACGTCTTTCTAAAGGACTTTTTCTTTGAATATTTGTTAGAATAGCGTCCTTTTGAATAACGTTTTCTATACAATAAATATAAATATGTCATTGTAAATAAGATAAGGAGGTTGTGTTTGAACAATTCCATACACAGTTTTAAGTGTGGGAGGATTCGAACCCATAATCTCCTTATTCTAATGTATTCTGATGTGTTAATATATATATATATATATATATATATATATATATATATATATATATATAATGCTAAGAAAATGTCCATCCGAAGGGCTTTACTGAAAGAAAGAAAAAACACTCAATCAATAGGACGTTTTCTGCACAAAAATGTCCTTCCGATGGGCGTACTTTTTTTTTTAAAACATCATGTTTACGTCCATTCGAAAGTTGTTTTGTTCTCCAAACGTAATATTTGCAAATTTTGTGATTTCAGAGTAATTTTGATAAATTTTTATGCTTTAGATGCAATTTTCCGAACCAAAAAAGTAGATGCAGTTTTCTGGCGATGCAACTTCCTACTTCCATGACTGGATAAACAAGGGAGGTCAGCCATTTTCCTTAGCTTACGACATGACATGGTAAGGACACGGCACCATAAAACAAGGGAGACCAACCCCTTTTCCTTCCCAAGGCTCCAAAAATTAGGCTAGCCTTTTTCTCTTTTTTATTTTACTTCAAACATAAGTTTTCTCAAGGAGTTTCTCAACTTAATAACAGTTATAAAGGATGAACTGCAGCTCCAACAATGTTGAAGATGTTGAAGAGTAGTTGAGTATTAGGTTAGGACACTTCTAAAATGAAGCATTGTAGAATGGCAGTGTTAGAAACTTACAATATTGGTCTCAAAATTGTAGAATGATGGTCGCTACTCATCATACATACTTCGTATCTGATAATTTATTCTACAATGTATAATAAACATTGTAGTATTGTATAATAATGTACACCAACCCCAACCACATCTCCTAATTGCTTTGATACTATACAAATCCATAGGCACGCTAGCCCAGTCGACTCATATCCTCCAAGCAAACAAATTGGTGTAAATAAATGTTTGATCCATAGATTTATACACAAATAATGAGCTCTAAGGGGTTGGTAACCCGCAAAAAAATGGTCTATGAAGCCGGTTTGTTTTCGTCTTTGAAGAGACCGGATATATTGCTACTAATGGTGATGGAGCTAGTTATCACTGCTAACACAATCATCGTTGCAGCCAATGCTCTCTCCCTTCGTTTGGATATCCCATGGATGTCCCTGTCAAAATGTGAAAAAAATACCTAAATAACAAAAGAAATTTAACACTCAAGTATAACACTAGAGAATCAATATATATATATATATATATATATATATATATATATATATACTTTATTTAAAAAATAAACTGACTAATTAGGATCCTCTTATATACCTTAGAACAATGGCACCTGGAAAAATCAGGGAGAGGCATACAGATGTTGTCGATCCCAAGTACTGAAACAGTTCCCATATATTTGGTATGGTTATTGTCGCAAAATAAACTATCACCATAAGAACACCTGTGAGAGATATGAATCGCACAGTATCGGACGCAAATGGCCGTGACTTGGGAAATAGCATCTCGTCGATGTTCAGCCTCAATGAGTAGTTCAGGAGAGGATACACGAACACGAGATGCAGCGCGTAGCTCAGTCTGACCACGTCGTTAAGCCACGGTCCAATTTGGGAGCCCGCCGAGTTCTGGTCGAAGTTGGAGAGTATATCTGACATAGTCGAATCTCCAAAGAGGAGATAGCCAAAGAATCCAACGGATGCGTATATTGCAGAGCACAGTACAAGGGAAATGCGAATTGCCATTGTCATGTCAGAGGTTCTACTTAGCTCGGCTCGAATCGGATGAACTGCACACAAGGTTTGATTGGGTATATTATGATTATAAACTAATAATCATAGTTTGTAATATCAGCCAATATCGATACGGTTTGGCTTGTCCCGATCCGATATTGACCGTACCAACATCGGGGACCTCTTTTTCAATCAATTTGACAAAAAAATTGAACAAAAAAAATTGAACGAAAAAAAAAAAATCAAAAGAATGTAAAAGCATAGCAAGGTTGTACAAAAGACTACTATTTCGTTTAATTCCAAATTTACTAAAAAATAATACATGAAATACTTAAAATTATACCTAAATATATAAAATATTTTAATAATTTACTAATAATTATTTGTTTTCAGATATCAACAAATCTGATACTCCGATCAGAAACGCCGATACGGTTGATATTGTCGATCCCAATACATATAGGAAGAGTCTGATACCGATTTTGATATTGCAAACCTTGCTAATAATGTTCAGGAGCGACTTTTTCACTATTTGATTGTGCATAGTGAAGGGAGTACTAAAAATATTCAGACATATCAATGTGATATGTAGGTTGTTCGTACCGTTGAAATGGAAGGTGAATGCTACCACGAGGACAGGAATTGCAGTGAAGAGCTCGAAAAATGACTGGTGCTCAAAGTCAGGTAGCAACCTTGGTGTTTGTGTGGTTCCTTGGAAGAGGGCACAGAGAGCCATCGCTGAACTTATAATCACAAACACGACAGCAAGAAGGACCGATAGTGCTGAAGTAAACTTCAATGAATCTACACGTTTGAAAGAGAACAACACTTCGTAAATCTACATACATGTTAATGTTAATGTTAGAGCAAGTAATCTGTCTTTTAACTTCCAAGAATAAACACATTAAGTTTCTTCTAAAGAATGAGGGAAACCGTCACCATCACCATTTTTTATTACAAGAGTTGGTAATGAATCATGTACACACTATGAGACTGCATTTTCACTTCAAAATTAAGATACACCTAAATTAACTAAAATCAATCAGTCACAAGTTGGAAATTAGTTTAAGAGAACTTGCGTACTTGGCAATATATTCTAAAAGAAGAAGTACAATCAAAATGGTGCAAAATTTCACAATTTCCTTTTAAAAATAAATATGCAATCTTTATACTGCTTACAGTAATTTTCATGAATTTGTGGAAACCTGTATGACCCTCTATTTGTTCAAAACTATCTTTGGGTTTGGTTGCTTCAATCCCTTTCCTTCCATTAAGTTTTGTTAAAGGTATGTCCTCTCTACAATACTAACAAAATTTATATGATTACTTTAATACTTCAATTCATGTTTTAAGTCTACCAATTCCTAGTCCAAGCACACGGTTCATATACGTAATATTTTATTATTCCTTATATTATTAGTTTGTGATCTGCATGTTCAAATCACCTAAATAATTAGTTTTCATCTCTTCATCTCTAACTTTTCATGAATATATTCCTTTCTTACAATATAAAACAAAAGAATTAAAAATATATAACTTGACCCACTTGCACCTTTCTCGTGTATATCCTTCCAAACTAACATTTTGCATATATTTATGATTTATTGGAAGAGTGAACCCGGAGATATTGAGATGATCACAAGAATGACCTATATGACACACAAAAGGGTTCCACCAATAAGGGATTTATGAGGTCCACTTTAGAATTTAGATCACATCCACACAATCGGATGATTAAAGTTTTGCAGATAAAAATAGTTGTGCACTTCGTCATTTCTTGTCGTAGCCAATCAATTTGGTCGCTACCGGCCTTCAAAAAGCAGGCACTTTGTTAGCAATGAATTTATTTCATCATATTAAGAAAGGGATTTATTTTTTATACATTGGAAGTGGATTTTTGAACTTAGATAGCTATTACTTGTTTCACTAAGAAATAAAATTTAAGTATAACGATACCAAATCATAGATAGGAACAGCCATATATAACTGCAATCGTTAAAAACACAGGTTTAGATTGACGTTTGCAAATTAAACATATATGAGCCCCCATTTTTTTTCACCAACCAAAGAAAAAATTTGGATGATATTCACCATTTCATTTAAGGGGATGATATTCACCATTTCATTTACGGGTTGGCACGCCTCAACCTAAAACCACATTTTGAATTATTATAAGAGCATGTAGAAAAATAGCCCAGTGAAGAGGAAACAGGACACAAGTTTTGTGGAGGATGAATAGACTTGGTGATTTTTTGTTGAATGAAATGGTAGCTATATATAGTTGAACATTTGATGTAAAGAGATAGACTAAATAAAAGATATATCAAAGTTGTTTCAACAAACAAAACAACTTATCAATCTAAACCAACTAACAATCTAAACCAACTAACAAGATTATCACCAACAATTACTTCCTTAATCTTGTTGCATCAATGCTTCACTTTCTGCACCCGGATCTTCTTGCGCATCTCAAGGAACTTTAGTCGTCCAAGTGATTTAGTCAAGATATCGGCGAGTTGATCATTTGTGTTTACATATTCCACTTCAATCTCCCCTCTCTCCACACATCCACGAATGAAATGGTACCTCATGTCAATGTGTTTACTCCTGTCATGGTAGACTAGATTTTTGCAAAGTGCGATCGCCGACTTATTATCTACCTTGAGTAATACTTTGCACTTTGTCTTCTTCTTCAGATCTTCTAGCAACCGACCGAGCCATATCCCTTGACAAGCAGCAGTTGACACAGCTATGTACTCTGCCTCACAGGATGATAACGCCACGATCTTCTGCTTCTGCGACAACCAGCTAATAATGTTGTCTCCAAGGAAGTAAGCGACTCCGGATGTGCTCTTGCGATCATCTATGTCACCAGCTAAGTCGCTGTCACTATAGCCGACCAAGCATGGTTCTTCCTGATCGTTTCTCACATAAAAACACCCAAAATCAACTGTACCCCGAATATACCTGAGGATTTGCTTCACTGCCGTCATGTGCTGCGTAGTTGGTTCTTCCATGAATCTGCTTGCTATCCCGACCGCATAAGCTATGTCTGGTCGTGTATTCACCAAATATCTCAGACAACGAATGATACTTCTGTAGTATGTTGTGTCGATAGGAGGATTTTAGCTCACGTTGCTCAATTTTAGTCTCGGCTCCATTGGAGTTTAACTTGGATTGCAATTCGACATCCCACTCTTCTCAAGTATCTTGGCAGCATACGTGGATTGACACAATGCAATTCCTTGGGGTGTTTGAGATACCTCAATCCCCAAGTTGTAAGACAGCAGCCCAAGATCACTCATGTTGAACAACTGTTTCATCTGTGTCTTGAACCTTGTAATCTCCGCGTTGCTTGATCCTGTGATAATCAGATCATCAACGTACACGCCGACCAACAAGCTTGAGTCATCCACGCTTCTCTTGTATACGGCATGCTCCAAAGGGCACCTCTCGAAGCCAAGTGACATCAGGCTTTTATCGAGTTTGGAATTCCATGCACGTGGAGCTTGATGAAGGCCATAAAGTGCTTTCTTCAGCTTTAGCACTTTGTGTTCATTGCCCTGTTCAACATAACCAGGAGGTTGAGATACGTATACCTCTTCACAAATTTCGCCGTTGAGGCACGTCGATTTGACGTCCATATGATGTACCTCCCAACCTTCTTGAGCAGCTAAGGCAATGAGTATCCTTACCGTCTCAAGTCTCGTTACCGGTGCAAATACTTCTTCGAAGTCCACTCCCTGTTTTTGCATATACTCTTTTGCAACAAGGCGCGCTTTGTGGTTGATCACGGCTCCTTGTGGATCCTTCTTCAGTTTATAAACCCACTTCAGGTCAATAGGCCTATGTCCACACGGTAGATTTGTGATCTCCCATGTCTCGTTGTCTTCAATAGCGGCCAATTCTTCCTCTATTGCTCGTCGCCAACATGCTTGTTTCTCGGCTTGGGCAAAACTCGCAGACTCCTCCGCACCTAGCATACATAGCCCAACGTCTTCCATCGGTGTTGTGGCGTCGTACACCTCTTGGATAGATCGATAGCGTGGTTGACGTGGTTGACCGCCTATCATCGAAGAAGTAGCAGCAGTGGCATCGTCCGCTACACTTGATGCTGTCGAAGAAGAAGTGACAACAGCGGCTCCCCCCGAAGCCGCCCCATCGCGTGGAACAGCAGCAGCCGCAGCAACCGCATGTTGCATGTCATTGTCACCGTCTTCCTTATCTCCTGTGATGCCATGCTTCTCAAGTAGCACGATGAATGTGTTCTCCGAGGTAGGACAGTCCCCTGGTGCCGAGTCCCAATTCCACTCCTCTTCCTGGAATACCACATCCCGGCTTACATGCAACTTCTTCGCAACAGGGTCATAAACTCGATAGGCCTTGGATCCAGTTTCATAGCCAAGGAACACCATTTGAGTGCTCCTATCCGCCAACTTCTTGAGATGTGACATCACAGTTTTCACGTGCGCCACACAACCAAAAGTTCGAAAATGACGCACCTTTGGTTTCTTGAGATACCAAGCCTCATATGAAGTCTTTCCTACCAGACTTCGCGTCGCCGCCCGGTTAAGAAGATGTACGGCCGTCGTCACTGCTTCTCCCCAAAAGATTCTGGACACCTTCTTGATTTTTAGAAGACTCCGTGCCATGGCAAGGACAGTTTGATTTCTTCGTTCGACCACACCATTTTGCTGTGGAGTATATGGTGCGGTGAGAAACCTTTTAATTCCCAGGTCCTCACAATAGCTGCTAAACTCCTTTGATGTGAATTCGCCACCTCTGTCAGTTCGGAGCCCCTTCAACTTGCGATCCACCTCCATTTCGACATTTGCTTTTATTTTCTTGAAAGCACTCAATGCCTCATCTTTGTTTCTGAGAAAATCTACCCACATATATCGAGTGAAATCATCAACAAGTAGAAGAAAATATCTTTTACCTCCCGGAGTTGCTGGAGAGATTGGCCCACACAAATCCCCATGTACGAGCTAGAGTGACTTCTCTGCCCGATACGATGACTCCTGAGGGAATGGTGCACGTCGTTGTTTGCCTACCATACATCCCTCGCATAGCTGGTCAACGTGCTCAATAGGCAGCATTCCCTCCACCATCTTGTTTTGCGTCATATTTCGCAATGACTGGAAGTTTAGGTGCCCGTACCGTGCATGCCACAACCATGCGTCCTCGTTGTATCTTGTCAGCAAGCACACCGGTTGAGTTAGACTCAGATTGAGAATATACAACCGGTTACTCGACCGTTTCACCTTCGCCATCAGCCGTCTTTGTCGGTCGAACATGCATAAGACCCCGTCTTCCATGATCATCTTGCATCCTTATTCATCAAGTTGTCCTAAGCTTGCAAAGTTGGTGTGGAGCTTTGGAATGTAGTATACGCCGGTCAGGACCTTATGTTCTTTATTTTGGCATTTGAACAACACATCACCACGGCCACAAATGTCAACAACAGACCCATCTCCGAATCGCACCTTACCTTTTACTGATGTATCAAGTTCGGTGAAATTTTTTCTACATCCCGTCATGTGATTGGTAGCCTCTGTGTCAAGATACCATAGGTGGTTCTCGTCCTTCTCGTCGCCTTTTAATCTTTGTTGCACCTTCTCTTCATGGATCTGCACTTTTTCCTCATGAAGCATGGCCATGAGCAGTGTTGGTTCATCGTCTTCTATCTTGTCGGCTAGGTGAGCCCTTTCCTTCTTGTTAGAACGACATTCAGAGACGAAGTGCCCATAACTTTGATAATTGTAGCACTGTACCTTGGTCTTGTCGAACCTTCTTCCACGGTGATTGAGAGCCGTCCCGTGGTCGCCATTGCTTCGTCCAGCGGTCCCGTGGTCGCCATTGCTTCGTCCATGACTTCGGCCACGCCCGCGACCATGACCACGACCTCGAGTGCCGTTACCATGTCGCCACTCACCAGCAGATCCTTCGCCTGATGCTTTTGTATCTCGCGCCTTCCACTCGGCTCTAGACAACAGGACTTGCTCCTCACCGTTGTCACCAGTACCGCGCAACCGTTCCTCGTGTGTCTTTAGACGGCCGATGAGCTCCTCTACGGTCATCGTTTTGATGTCACAGAACTGTTCGATCGTTGATACGATCTGTAGAAACTTCGATGGCACTACCCGAAGAAATTTCTTCACGACATAGGTCTCGTCTACCTCGTCGCCCAATGCACGGATCTTGTTGACCATAGTTGTCAACTTCATGGCAAAGTCGTCAATCGTTTCTGCCCCCTTCATGCGGAGAGTCTCAAACTCATTCTTTAGAGTCTGGACCTTTGCCTCCCGGACGCGCTCGGCGCCCATGTGCATTGTTTGTAACATTTTCCACGCCTCTTTAGTCGTCTCCTTTTCGGCCAGTAGAAGCAGCGTCTCCTCCGGGATCGCTTGATAGATGGCAGAAAGGGCCATCTTATCTTTCCTTGCTTCAACCGTCACCTTCAGGTCGATAGGTGCAATGGCGTCCCATACTCCTTGGGCTTGCATATACACCTTCATCTTGATCGCCCATGCTCCATAGTTGCTCTTCGTGAGCATTGGATATTGGAATGTGATCTTCGACGACTCCATAGCTTCTATATTCCTCAACCCGAGCTCTGATACCAAATGTAGAAAAATAGCCCAGTAAAGAGGAAACAGGACACAAGTTTTGTGGAGGATGAATAGACTTGGTGATTTTTTATTGAAAGAAATGGTAGCTATATATAGTTGAACATTTGATGTAAAGAGATAGACTAAATAAAAGATATATCAAAGTTGTTTCAACAAACAAAACAACTTATCAATCTAAACAAATTAACAATCTAAACCAACTAACAAGATTATCACCAACAAAGCACATCTAACCATATTGTGACTTTGTAAATAGTTGTTCCCATAGGAATTTAAATTTTTTTTCCAAGTACAATTGTCAAGTAAATTGAGAAAGTTAAGTAGCAAAAGCTATAAAAAGAGTTGGTTGTCTAGTTCTAGACGATGCACTTGGCGTGTCTTTGTTTCTCAGTCATGAATTATAAATAAATAAATATTTTAAAAGGAAAAAAAAGAAAGAAAGAAGATTGAGAAGTAATTTTGAAAGTTAAAAGAAAAAACTTTTGCATTGGATAAAATTTTCCTACCTCATTATGTTTTGTGAATATATTAATTCTTGCCACCTAAGAAATACATTATCTTTTTGCTTCATGGCACAATGGAATGGTGACCATCACCCAATCTTTGGTGGATGAACAAAAATGAACTCAACATTTATAGGATTCAAACAACATAATTACAACGAAAACATGCTGAAGAGAAGTTGTAAACTAAATCACTCACCTACGCGCTTGAGGAGCACCAATGGCAGCATGGCGAGGAGGGTGATCAGAAGAGCGGTAGACCTTTCGTTCCACCATTGCTCGCCGAACCACTCGTTCAGTATTCCGGAGTGCACCGATCCCTCTGATGCATTCCCGGACAGCACGTCCCCTATACGTATAAATAAATATAAAAAAATACATACCAATAATATTAATTATTGACAGCTAGGTTGTACGAACATAAATACGATACAACATGATGATATGTACGATTTGGTACCTATGACGATTAGGTACACGATGAGGGCGCCCAAGTTGGTGACGACTACGCAGAGCTGCAGCGCGGCGGACCCCACCCGCCCGAACGACTCCCCCATGAGCCCGGCGTAGGATGCGACGGGCGCACCGGAGTAGGCCGTGTACCTGACCAGAAACTCCACGGAGGCGTCGGACAGGAAGGCGACGGCCGCGAGGAGGAGGAATGCGGGGCCCACGCCGAGCACCTTGAGCGTGGCCGGGATCGACATGATCCCAGCGCCGACTATGCTGGTGGAGAGGTTGAAGACCGCGCCCGACAGGGACGCTCCAGCTGTGCCGCTGTCTCCCGCGACGGGTGCATGGAGGAGCTCCGGCAGCAGCAGCAGCGGGGTTTTCATCTCTTCTGGATTTTCTTGGAAGGAGGGAGAGGAGAGACGGAGGGAAAGAAGGAAGTGATTAGCTGGAATGGATGTGGCCGGGAATTGGGAAAGGTTGGTAGCTATCACCACGTGGATGTACCGACAATTATAATTAGTGTCATAGTTAGTAAAAATTAATAAGAGAATATTGACTAACTTTTATGTATGATAAAAATTGTATTGTTCGAACAACTATAAAGTCTAAATATTAGAAAAATTATTACTCAAATTTGTAAAATTTCCAACTCTCTCTGGCGTCTCCAAATCCACCAACACCTCCTAGCAATTATATGAGTGCAAACATAAAAAATAAATAAAAAGAGATAAATTGAAAATTTTAAATTATAATAGATGCGAACAAACAATACAAATGTCAAAAAAATTATCAAACAAAATTAGTATATAATTAAAATAGTACGCGTCATTAAAATAAATAAATTAAGTATTAACTAACAAAAGTAACGAATACCAACAATAATAGAACCATAATCGAAAAATTGTCCTCGTATTTTTAGATGCAAAATCATTATGGTTTGAATATCAACTTTATCAAGAAATTCATTCTCAATATATAGCAATGCTAATCCACAATAATAATCTTATATATAAGAAACGTTGCATAAAAAAGTTTATACAAAATTATCCATAAAAAATGTAAAGAACGAATGAATGTAGTGAACACATAAGTCTAAACAAAAGTAAAATACAAAAATAATAATAAAAAAAGGATGTTAATTTCTAATAATATTTTATTATCGTACTAATGCCTGTCTTCTGTAATTTCTAAGAAAAGTGTTAACCATTTACAAAAAGGAAGACTAAAGTGCAAGCAAGCACGAGAAATAATCATCAACTATTAAAACAAAAATGTAGATTTACACATTTTATTCTACACTGAAATAGTGTTTCTTTAATAACCATTTTTTAAACAAAAAATTAACAAAAATAAATAAATAAAAAATTCAACGTTAGGTTTCAAACCAAAGGACTAACACCCTTGTCACAATCAAAAACAATACTCCACCACTCGACCAAATGAACTACGGCTACCTTTTTGTTTAGTAAATATTACAAGCATTCTTAGGCTATTATCTACGATTGACTTAAATATTTAGGCTTGAATAAAAAAAAGTAAGAGCTCTCTAAGAAGGACATATTCGGTCACACCAGTTGCACTAGCTCAAGACAAATCTGAACACAATAACGCCGATGAATACAAGGGCAGCTCCGCAGAATAGAGTAGGTATGCCAAATAGAGCATCCCTACGAAATAAAGCGATCTTGTGGAACTTAGTTTCACGAAATGGAGTTGTCTCCCAGAACATAATTCCAATGAAATAGAGCAGTTCTGCGGAAGTTATCAGTACTCCCGTGGAATGAAGCTACTCCCTAGAAATTAGTAGCTCGACGGTATCTAACCTTGCTGAATGGAACTGCTTCGCCGAATCTTAGCTCCTGCGAAACTCAACTCCGTTAGTTGTTCCTGATTTTACTTGATGTTGGTCTTGCTTTCCCTACTCTTCTTTCTCTCTTTCTTCTCTTCTCTTCTCCCCTCAATTTCCTTTCTTCTCTCTATTATGATTCCCCCATCCCTCGTTGCCTCTATATTTATAGGATGGGGAGGCAATCCGACAGTTGGGGAGCCGACGGTCGGGTCTGCTAACTTTAAAAACAACAACATGAAATTCACTAGGTCCGTTTGGCTGATTTTGAGCAACTGAAATTATCACACACCGATTCTACCGAATCGATAAGCCTAAATTGTGTTTGCACAAAACGTGCTCATGCTCATTTATAAAAATAACTCTTTTCATAAATTTTACAGCAAATAACAGAGAAATTGGATAATATAATGTAAATAAAATAGCTCAATATTGATAACTTTTGTAGCGAAAATATAGGCTTCGAACAAACGAGTAAAAAAATATCAAACTTGGCTTACAATTTTTGAAATAGCAAAAAAAAAAGATACAATTGTTCCATACATCATATCCTTTATTAATAATAACTAAAAACACCTTCAATGGAAATCTTCTTCTCAAAAAAATGAAAGCTTCAAAACAAATACAAAGCTTCTAAAGAGTTGGGCAAGTTTTGGGCCTCTAATCGTCCACTAGATTTATAACACCTGACGAGACGTGGATCGATACATTAAAAAATGCACTAGTTAGCGGCATTAACCTGACTCATCTAAAATTAACATAATAATCATGTGGCTGCATATTATATTATTAGTGATCTTTTCATTATTTTTTAGGATCAATTAACAATTCATATAAGAATAATAATGTACAAGGACTTCCTTATTCATTCTTGCACATAACATCATTAGTGATGCAACATGTTTATATGAAGATCACTAGTGACAAACCATCTTGGAATATTTATGGAACTACAACATCCCTCTGAGAGTAGATAGCTAGTCTCACAGAATGTCCTGTAATTCTGTTCATTATACATCAGTACCAATTATCCATATTCCTTCTAAGTCTAATCGGTTTCGTGGCCATTGAACGGGTAGTGGAAAAACAAACCTTGTGTACGAATTGTTCATGAGCAAGCATGCATATGCAACTTAGCTATAAAAATATAACAAGTATTTTCTATATTTTCTCAAACCATCGCTCGTAATTTTCATTAATCCTCTAGCCATCGCTCATAATTTCATTTTTCCCAATCTACGACTTTTACAACTGGCAACTCAACAGTCCCAAAGCTTTTTCTGTATTATTATTTTTTGCAAAAAGTTAATAACAATATGAGTATTCTTTTTTATCATTTGAAACTCTTGTTAAGGTATCATTGATTGAAGGACACAACACAAAACGAAAGAAACTCTTTTGTCAAACGTGAAGATTAAGGAACGAAGGATCAAAGCTACTCAATTTTGGAGAATTATCGAGAGAAATAGATTTTTCATACATCGGTCAATGCAAAAATCGATGAATGCAAGCAATGAAATCATCCATCGAAACTACGCATCCACATAACTAACAACGAAAATAATTCAACGGAAAGGAATAGTAAAAATATTTGAGAAAAAGACTCATATATAATTCACTCTCCAAGACACGACTAACTACATTTAGGACTCAATTACAAAGAAGTAATGTTTATTGTGTACTCAGTCTTGATCATCAAAAGGGATATATACATAGTTAATTGCTACGGAAGGGTTCCAAAGATTTATAGTAAGCAATCTCTCCAAATGTCATAGTATTCATCAATTCATGTAACACAAAACTTTTTGCTTGACTCAGTCTTTTTCCTGAGAAATTACCTGTTTGTTATATGGATACGAGTATTTCCCCCCAGAAAAATGGATCCGGAGCCATTGTCGCAAATAGTAATTTCAGGAGTCAGTCACCCCAGCCAGAATTCATTATAATACGACGGCTTCTCAAAGTAAAGATAACGGAGTTGGATACGGTTTTCCAATCGTAGATCAAGAGATCACAGACGCTCTCTCCCCCATGGCCTTTCAATTTGAGGATATGCCTTTCAATTTGAGGAACACAGCCAAAAATAATCATATATATGAAAGAAAGATGGTAAGAAGATGTCAAAGCATAACAGGAAGATCAACACAGTGATATTCAAATTAGTTCTGTTCCACCTATTGATGAAACTATATTATAAGCATTTCCATTAATCTCAATCTAATGATCAAGTCTGGTGTCCCCTTCCATGCAAAGGGATAACCGGAGTCTCACAAAAATCTGGGATAAATTAATGAAGAGTTGGTGAACATTGCAGTCTACAACAGTCTATGCCTACGATGTTATGAGTTTACAACGGATCTGGGAGACTGGGAGTTTACTCCTTAGATGTTATAACCAGCAATCCCAAGGCGCCGATGAGTATATACTGCACAAAAAAAACGAACAAACCTCAATAAAGAAACAAAGCATAGTTCTTCTAAGAGCCTATAGCATATTGGATTAATTTTGTTAGGACTTTGTCCAATTCTTTAGTTGCATTGTGTGGCTGTGAGCCACTTCTTCCATTTTTGTAGTTCTCCACCGTTTTGTGTGTGTGCCTATTTAAAAGTCATTCTCTATTGAATAAAGTACACAGTATGTTAAAGAAGTTAAGCTGTGTCCCCTCCACGTGTGTGTGAGTGGTATTTTTTTTTTTATAGTGTTGCCTCTAAATAATTGGTATCAGAGCTCAGAAGGGTCGAGCACTTGATCCGTTCATGCCCAAATACATGCCGCGCTCTCCGGGAAGTAGTGTCACCGGCGACGAGGTACCGATGAGTATGGTGGCGAAGGAGAATTCCGCCGTCTCGCTGCATTATCTGATGCTCACGACGAGCAATTATGCAGCCTGGGCAATCAAGATGAAGGTCTATATAAGGGCTCAAGGAGTGTGGGAAGCTATCGAGGACACCAACATCGACGTGCGCAAGGATCAAATGGCATTGGCGGCCATATATGCGGGCATCCCCGAGGAAACGCTCTTCCTACTGGCCGAAAAGCAAACGACCAAAGATGCGTGGGAGGCTTTGAAGACGATGCAGTTAGGCGCCGATCGTGTCTATGAGGAGCGACTCCGTGGATACGATGACGACAATAGCGAGGAGCATCTTCTTCTCACCCGAGCCGAGTGGAAGGCACGTGATAAGAAGTGTGAAGCCGAGGGCTCCTCAGGTGCTGCTCGTGGCCAAAGCCGCATGATTGGAAGATTTGATAAAGCAAGGGTAAGATGTTATAATTGCAACAATTATGGTCATTTTTCTTCAGAATGTCCCGAAAATGAGAAGAAAACTCTACTCGTAGAGGTAAGCGAAGATGAACACCCCGCGCTGCTATGAATTGGAACAACAAAATTAGGGGGTTGATTGTTGGATTAATTTGTTAGGACTTTGTCCTATTCTTTAGTTGCATTGTGTGGTTGTGAGCCACTTCTTCCATTTTTGTAGTTCTCCACCGTTTTGTGTGTGCCTATTTAAAGGCCATTCTCTATTGAATAAAGTACACAGTATGTTAAAGAAGTTAAGTTGTGTCCCCTCCACGTGTGTGTGAGTGGTATTTTTTCTTTTTATAGTGTTGCCTCTCAACATAGCAAAGCATTCTTAAAAAGGGAAAAATGAGGGGTCACTGCAATTATGGATTCTGCATATATGAATATGAATGATCAAAGATTCAGTACATCGGGTTTTCAGCAAATGGTCACTAAAATGTGATCTTGATGTCTCTGTGGCTATTGACTTCACCAACACAGGTAACCCTCCAAAGAGGTATCAGATAGGAACTAAGCAAATATGATTACTAGTTTTTTTTGTACTTCTTTTACTATCAGCAATATGTTGAGAATGATGAAATGAATGCAATTCTAAAGTAAATTATATCAAATTATGCTGCTCAATACACTATGATATGACACAATATGGACATGCTGAAATGGATGACACTGATTTTGGCACGTCCTAGGGTATATTTGAGTGTCCGACTCAAATCTGAAACACAGACACGATATAATATGGCACTAATTTTGGAGACACGATACAATATTGGCACTAATTATGGAGTGTGTTTCCCTATATCTTTACATCTAGAATCGTTTATAGTCGGGGGAACTTGGTCGGTGCTCCATTGTATGAGCTTAAACTACATGGATCACCAGAAAGGTAGTTAAGCCTACTAGCCAACAAGCCTTCAAGGTTTATGGCAAGGCCCTCCTGTTCATACCTTGGTTGGAAGTTTGGCACCAAAATTGTGAGCAAATGTTGGGTTAACAGGTCGCTATAAAAGCTTTGCAGTTCTTTTGTGGATCTTTCTCATGCTCTATAGCTTAATGGGATAAAGGCTGTGAATGATGATGATGAATATCTTGAGAATGACACAAGAATAACATAAAAGTAGATATGTATAACAGCCAAGGAAGTCTACAAGTTCTATCAATAAGGCGCACAATAACAAAGGATAACTGCCTCTGGCAAAGGCTTCAAAAGATGAGGAAGAGAAACAAATCTTTCTTTAGTCATTAGATGTCCCGTTGAAAGCTTTGTCAAGTATATTCTATAAGCAAAAGTAGAGACAAATCTTAATATGCTTATTCAACTACTGAAAGATATTTCAGTATCTTCAGCCCACAAAAAGTGTTCATTTCTGAACGAGTAGAGTTCTTTTCTGATAATATAAATACTTAGCATAGACAACTAAATCTAAGCATAAACAAGTATAATATAAATACTTCAGAATATAAAAAATGAAAACAACCACTGCACCTTAATAATTGGCTTCTCTGTCATGATAATGGTTACCCAGCCAACATATGGTAAAAACCTGAAGATTGAAACCAAATCTAAGCAGCAGAAGAAAAACATATGTAAATGCAATTAAAGGATGGCATACTGACAGATGGAGCATGGTTTGAGATCCATAAAAAATGTGAGAGATTCACAGCATAGTAGTTCTTACCCTACAGCTCGCCCCATGATATGATGCCGCTGAAGCCAAAGCTGACCAGGAGCATAGAGAAGTCTGTCGTCCCCAAAATTATTATCTCCTGAGGAGTCAATCCAAAAAGATTAGCATCCATTGACAAAAATTACAGTCTAATCCACACAGTTAACATGAAACTAATCCTATGATTCCTATCAAGTTATAGTTATCGCACTGAATTTTCAGATATTACAGGTCTTACTTATACTCAAACGTATAGTAATATGTGCCCTAAATGGAAACTTCACTCTTCCGCACGGCGAAAAGGAAGGGTGGCTTTGTAGGGAAGGCGAGTCCCCATCCTGAGGGGTTGGCCACATACTCCACACTACTGTACACACTGAAGGGATGCCTAACTATTTCAGGGCGGAACTCCTGTCAGTATGAGCACGTTATACGCAACGACTTCGTCCAAACAGTAAGTTCAGGAAGTGCTGTTTTTAGTACCGTTCATCAATCGACCAACATATTCCCTATGTCATGAAATCTATAAATCAACACATATTGGCAAGATAGGCGTGCCATGATTCCTGCAAGAGCACTTTGAGACAATATATACTCCTATCTTAGATGCAATCAGGAATGGATGATGCAAGTTTCTATCAAGCTGGCTCCATAGGGATCCTGGATGTTAGAACTACTCAAGAAATAGATAAGGAAAATGGAAAATGTGAAGTATTGAAGATTTGAACCAGTAATAAGTTATCAAACGTGAGTTGCATGATAGCAGCCAGCATACAACTATTTGTACTATCTATTAGGGCACCAAGCTGTTGACACTTGTTATTATAGAAAGGCCAGTGACAGCTTGGCAAGAGCTACAGGGTGAATCCTGAAGCTTGTCCAGAAGAAGGTTCCACGTTAGGAATTAACTTGGGCTAGAAATGCCTAGCCATTTAATAAATTAACGAGTCAATAAATTTCCATTTAGCCCGCCAAGGGATTTCAAATTTGGAAAGAAAAATAAAAGTCATCAATACTCTTTGTTATATAGTCTCCACAATGGAACAGTAACACCTATATTGCACGGACACGGATACAACACAACTCAGACACGGTGGCGACACGGATCTGAAACCTATTATGGTGTCTCCTAGTGTATTTCGGAGTGTCCGATGAGTGTCCGACGCGGCGCAACACGGATACAACATAGATTTTTGGAGGTTCCATGCTTTCCTAGGGTAAGAACAAAAAGATACTTCACCAAAAATCAGGTACTCGTCATCTATTTTCATTGTTCAACTGTTTGACAACATGAAAAACCAAAAGCTCTACCCTCCCTCTCTATCTATCCAAGAGATAGAAGGGCGGAGCTTTTGGTGTCCATTCCAGTCAAGAATTGGGGCCTCACAATCACTAGCCATTATGCTTTTCTCTCATGCATTTCTTCGTTCATGGTTCGATATTCTGGTGTCCTAGGCGTAGAGGAACCACACCAATCCATCCCGAACTTGGTGGTTAAACTCTAATGCGGTGACGATACTGTAGGGGAGGTCCTGCGGAAAAATAGCTCCACGCCATAATGATAAAAAACTTAACCCCTCTTATTTGACTTTTTAAATATGAAAAAGATCAAAATCAAAAATGCAAAGGTCGTCTTATTTAAAACCCCAATTATGACATCTCTTCTCTCCCACTTCACACCTGGGAACGCACTGTTCTTATAGAGAGAAACGCGCTTTCCCATATTCCTTCTTAACCCGAAACAAAATGGCTGAGGAGAGGTTCCTCTTTGAGGGTACTCCCGAGAACAGATCCAGTGGAGACGGGGTGGGTGAGACCTGTAGCTCAGAGGATTAGAGCACGTGGCTACGAACCACGGTGTCGGGGGTTCGAATCCCTCCTCGCCCACAACCGGCCCAAAAGGGAAGGACATTTACCTTTGGGGGTAAGAAAATCATGATAACTCTTATTGGTTATGAGTCTTATGACCATGTAGTTTTTATAACCTTTATAAACCTTAGCAACTGACAAATAAAAAGTTGACCTATTTTCTATCTTAAAATTATTTATATAAGCATTTTACTCCTTAAGAGTATTAAGGACCAAAACTAAAAGTTTATCAGTAACAATCAGAACTTCGGAAACTGACCAAACAATATAATCTAGAGGACAAAATCCGAATCTGGAACTAAATTATCAAACCATGGTTTACAAGTTATAAACATCCAGAAACAACTGCTAACAATACTTTCTTTTCGGGGAAGCAAAAACAAAAGCCAAGCCGTCAAAATGTAGATACTAGTTAGACGAATCAAGATTCAGTACATTTGTAATTGTATTGAGTGAATAGGCAACAGTTCTAGGTCCTCCGTCTTATTCTCTCATTGAATTACTTAATCTATGTCACCTCTTATTCAAAAGTTTATTATTTCTTCACTTTATCTTTCATTTATATTATAGTCATAGTTTGAAACAAAAGAAAATAATTTATCAGGTATTAAAGAAATGCATTAAGAAGCTTGAGGAAATATGTGCATGCAGTACTTATAATATTTTCACTATAAATTAAGGAAATAATTGACAAATGTCTGAGAAATGACCAAGAGGGCCCAAGAAAATAAGTGTCCAACATGAAAACAGCATTAAAAATAACTTCCCCATGCTTGTATAATCCGCAGGCTACCTTTTCGGTAATATGAAAAAGAAAAAAATTCTAGAACGCAAAAGAAGTTGCCAAGTTGACTAGCTAAAAGACCTTCCAGTTAACCATAATGAAACCCCGCAATTTACAAATGAGAATGGAAACTTTGTTTTGCAACAGAATCTCCATTTATACGAATACTTGTACAAAACATAAAAGAGAATTTTTCAAATATTAAGCTAAGTAATGTTATGTTACCAATGGATCTCAGTTTGCTACAATTGATGGAATACAAATAATTGGTACCTTTGGTTAGAACATCAACCTCTCCAGTCTCTTGCCGCTCATGGACCTGCGCAGGAAATCAAAGAGCAAAACTAGATTATATAATTATTGATTAGAAGAGGCATCATATATTGATATCCATGGGAACACACATCACCATCAAAACCAGCACATTTTACATATTTCACTTGAAATGACAAGATGCTCACAAAAAGGTTTCCAGGGCGACTTAAGTTAGGATGACACTTTGGTCTCCAAAGAGAGCAAAAACTAATTTAGATAAACTTTTTGTTTACCTTACGGTCTAGCAAAACCATAACTAATTTGTAAAGGCCCACCTAACCAGTATCATCATCAAAATCACTCTTTTAAAATCAGAGTGGGGGCAGCAAAAGAGAATAGAATTAAAGAAGTTAGGTTGCAACTAGTTGTCAACATGACATTAACCCTGAGTCGGTGCTAAAAGTCTGGCTAAGTATGGAAAGAGCAGACCGGGGTCTTGCCATATAACCTAGAAGGCTGGTTGATATAAAGTAGATCCTGTTTTTGAGGGCTTACATATGTACATTGGACATTTGTCATGGAGACTTGTCCATCTTGGACGTCTATGACGCAATACTCCTTAAGACACACCTTGGAAACCTCTCCCACTAGTTAAACATGTCATGAGAATTTGTGATGTAGTTCTTAGGCACTTATTGCATAGTTCTCCCACACACTTAACATTAACTCCCTTGATAGTTGAAACATATTGCACCCTAGCGATTTTGTTCACTTTCAAAATTTTATCTATAACTTTAGTAGTAGGAAACACATCACATTGACTTACAGGAGGGCAGCATTACCTTAATTACTCGATGAACAATTGGAATTTCACGTCCCTGCAACAACAAAATAAACCAAAAATACATTAGCAAAAATTAATTTGCAGATAAACATGAACATCCTTGGATATTCGAGTTTCTAGATATTTAAGCAGATTTCTAGATGTTTAAGCAGGTACACCACAGTATAGCTCCAATTTTCTATTTAATTCGTGTTATAAAGCAGTTTTTGATGATTTCAACATCTCAGGCAACAAAGACCAACCAAAAGTAGTAAATCTGTGGCTAAACCTACAATGAATCAGCTCGAGCTATTGACAAACATCCCTAGCCAAATGATCCGATTAGCTACAACAGACTCGCCTCAAATAAAAATAGATATTGCTCCTGCAACATGTTCCCTATTTGGGTTAACAATATTAATTTTTGGACTTCAAGAAGTGCTTGCATAAAGATGATTCAGTCAAACTTCTCATTCCACATAATATACTCATTGGTCCCATATGCAAAAACATGAAAAACAAAAGGCCCATCATTCAAGTGCCTCAGGCTAACGAGTAAAAGTGCTGGTATATTGAATAAAAATTAATGTCACAAGGGTTACAAGAAAGTAGGAGGTGACTTATGACCAACAATATAGTATAAAAAGAATGCTTACATCAACATTGAATACAACAATTTCACCAGCACGAATAGGATCCTTGCTCATGTGCAGGAATAGAATATCACCCTGTAACGATAATAAACTGCTTCACTCAATTTGAAAAGATGTAATAGCACTAAAACAAATTTTACAGTTCTCATGAAAATTACCAAATTTGCAATATTACACATACAAATATCAATCGCATGAGATGCTGGGAACGAAATCTCATTAACTTTTTCTCACAGTCGATAGTGATTATTTTCTAGCCTCATTACACAAACACTACTGCTAGTAAATTATTTTACAGGGAAACAAAAAGCATTAGTTTTATTCTACATCATTTTTAGCCTACAAAACATTTCTCCCATATCACCATTGTTAGTAAAGACTCCCAAGAGGCACAATTTGAACATACTTCAGATATCCTTTTCACAAAGCATAGAATATGTCTTCCTATTGTATGAGAACATTAATACAGCACGACACATTACAGACAAAGTGATACAGACACCAAAGGTTCTGGTATGTCCTCTTGTATTTTGAAGTGTGAGTCTTGTTAGATACGGAGTGATTTGGAGTTTTCATGTCCTTGCTTGAATCCTTGAAGTTCTGATGAAAATTTCAAAATTAAAAAGAGGTATCACATTGGCTATTGGATCCCAAACACACTAACGGTGCGTCCACCGCAATTAATTGTAACTGGAAATATGTACTCCAATAACGACATCTGTTCAAACTATCACTTCTGATAATGTTTGAATCACTAATTTGACAAATTTAGACAAGTCGCAAATATAATAATGTTTGAATCACTAAAACCCACAAAAGACGTAACCTTTCTAAATAATTTTCAGGAAGAAAATAACAATAGTCACATGTTGAATTCCTTAGTAAGGAGCCCTAAAGCAAGTGCATATAGGGTGTTACTGAGCCAAGCTATTCATGAGCCAGCTCAAGCTCAGCTTGCTGAAAAGCTTGTGAGGCAAGCTTTTTAAGCTTGAGAGCACAAGCCTAAGAATAGGTCATTCTTATTTATATATTTATATAAAAGAAGTATCTTGCACTAACAGACATTTCCAATTGTTATGAAGTTCATATAAACACTAGCAATTTGATATTAATCTTATTGAGTTACAGCTTTTTTGTTTGGACAAATCTCGTTAGCTCGTAAACACGCTCAATATAGACTTAAGCTTTTCTCTAAGTCAAACTCATCAAGCTTCCTAATTTAAAGAAGCGGCTCAAGAGCCTAGCTTGCAAATATCATAGGGAGAGCTTGAGCACACTTTTGCCATAGAGAGGGGGTGCTCGCTCAAAGTTCGGCTCTTTAACACCCCTATACACACATAAAGGAAGAAAGACGGTTTCATTGACAGTTTTAAATTCCTTAGACATTTATAAAGTTTCAATTGCTACTACTAACTAGCAGACGAGAATCCCCAACTACTGCTAGACCCAGATACCGAATTCTACAGATCCAAAACCCTAGACCCGACAAATATATATATATATATATATATATATATATATATATATATATATATATATCACTCTCATTTTTTTCTACACAAATTAAGAAAATGATGTGGACTATTTGCTATTCAAGTTGTGGTGATCCGTTTGGATCGGTGAGAAGTTTGTAAGGAGTCGGTATATTTTTTATTCCATTAGTGGAGGCTTTTCAGGGTTGGACTCCGATCGTCCCGTGGTTTTTTCCGCAAGGGTTTTCCATGTCAAAAATCTTTGTGTCTGCGGTTTGGCGTTTTTGGTTTGGGGAACGTTTTTTGCTCGGTTCTCTCGCAGGTACTCTCTGGTTTGGGAAACGATTTTCGCACTTTCGTTCCCAACAAAGTGGTATCAGAGCCAGGTTCTGGAATTTCAGAAGGGTGTCAAGAGTTAACAGGCAAACCAGGGAGGAGAGATGGACGTGAAGCCAGTGCGCATGGTAAACCTGAACGGTACCAACTATCATTACTGGAGGAGCAAGATGAAGGATCTGTTATTTGTCAAAAAGCTACATCTGCCGGTATTTGCTTCCAAGAGGCCCAGTGACAAATCCAAAGAGGACTGAAATTTCGAGCATATACAGGTGTGTTGGTACATCAGGCAGTTCGTTGACGAGAACGTGTACAACCACGTTGTCAGTATTGAGCACGCGAGGACACTGTCGGATAAGCTGGAATCTTTGTATGCGAAGAAGACCGGAGTAAATAAATTGTTCCTGATCCGAATGATGATGGGTCTGCGGTACAAAGATGGGGCGTCTATTATGGATCACTTGAGTAAGTTCCAAGGCGTGGTTGACCAGCTATCCTCGATGGGAGTCAAGTTCGACGACGAGGTTCAGGAACTATGGTTACTGTGTACTACTGTGTACATTACCAGACTCGTGGGAGACCGTACGAGTGTCTATGGTCGCTTCTGCTCCAGAAGGCGTGGTCAGTCTGGAGTTTGCCAAGTGCGGGGTACTGAATGAAGAGATGCGGAGACGTTCTCATGGCACTTCATCCACATCCCACCCAGAGGCACTTGTTTCAGAGAACCGCGGAAGGGGTAAAAGCAGGGGTCCAGGCGGTGGCAGAGACAAAAGCAGGGGAAGGTCCAAGGGTCGGTACGAGGACTCGGAGTGTTACCATTGTGGCAAGAAGGGCCACATCAAGCGGACATGTTTCGCTTGAAAAAGAGAGAAGATGGGCGACAAGGGGAAGCAACATGAGAACATTACAGCGGCGGCCTCGACACATGGAGCCGACGTGATCATTGTAGGTGATGAAGTAGTTATGAACCTCGCCTGCGATCAACTCTTGGCTGGTGGACTCAGGTGCTTCAGCGGACGTATCTCACAACATGGCACTATTTGCTACATACACAACAGGCGACTGTGGAGTGTTGAAGATGGACAATAGAGATGTGTCGAAGGCGGTTGCCATTGGAGATGTGCAATTAAGGACAAAGACAGATGCAGTTCTTGTTCTCAAAGATGTATGTTATGTCCATGATATCCGTTTCAATCTGGTGTCGGTTGGAAGGTTGGATGACGAGGGTTTCTTCAGTCTCTTCGGGAACAATCAGTGTAAGCTTTCCAGAGGTTCGATGATAATTGCCAGAGGAAGCAAGAGGTCCGGACTCTACTATATGGAAGGGAGCGCACAGGAGGTTAACGCAGCTACTGATGCGTCTACTGAGTTGTGGCACAGGCGGCTCAGTCATATCAGCGAGAAGGGGATGAGCTACTTGGTGAACAGGAAGGTAATTCCAGGGCTAAAGTCTACAAAGTTGGAGAAGTGCATGCACTGTTCGGCGGAAAAGCAAAATAGGGTGTCTTTCCAAAGTCACCCAAGTTCAAGGAAGCCGACGTTGCTCGAGTTGATTCACTCAGATGTCTGCGGTCCTATGAAGGTAAAATCCATTGGTAGTGCTTCTTATTTTGTAACATTTATTGGTGACTGTTTCAAGAATGTTTGGGTCTATGTCTTAAAGACCAAGGATCAGGTGTTGCCCACTTTCAAGGAGTTTCAGGCCTCTGTTGAAAGGAAGACGGACAAGAAGCTGCTATGTGTTCGGTCGGACAATGGCGGCGAGTATATCGGTTCATTTGATGCTTATTGCAGATAGCAAGGGATACGACACCAGAAGACTCCACCAAAGACACCGCAGCTCAACGGTGTAGCGGAGCAGATGAACAAGACGCTAATGGAGAGGGTCGGTGTTTGTTGTCAGAAGCAAACTTGCCAGGCAGCTATTGGGGTAAGGCACTTTACACAGTTGCTTATGTTATTAATTTATCTTCTAGTGCTCCTTTGCAGGGTGATGTGCCTGACAAAGTATGGTACGACAAAGAGCCGTCATATAATCACCTGCGAGTGTTTGGTTGTAAGGCCTTCGTGCATGTATCGAAGGTTGAGAGATCCAAACTTGAGCCAAAGACGAGGCGGTGCGTCTTTGTCGGCTACGGTCGGGATGAGTTTGGCTATAGACTCTACGATCCAGTGGGAAGAAAGCTCTATAGAAGCAGGGACATGGTATTCGTCGAGGATCAGACCATGACCAATACTCAGGATTCCGAGATGTCTTCTGAGGCTGAGGAATTGCCTGAGTTAGAGTCATTTCGCTTCGAGCAGTTTTCAGAGGACATCGCAGATGATCCAGTTATGGGGGAGCCAGTACATAGAGTTGCTCCGAACCTTGATCATCAGCCTGCTGATGGTGGTCAGGGTGACCCTCAGGAGGATGAGCATGCCGAGGAGGCAGTTCCTGGAGGGGAGGAGACTGTAGATATACACCTAGCACCAATGGTTCCGTTAAGGAGGAGCGATAGAGAACGTCGACCATCTACGAGATATTCACCGGGTGAGAATGTGCTATTGACTGATGGGGGAGAACCCGAAAGTTTCGCAGAGGCTACGGAAGACGAATACAGGCAGGAGTGGATGGAGGCCATGCAGGAGGAGATGAGTCCTTGGAGGCCAACTCTACTTATGATCTGGTACGGTTGCCAAAGGGCAAGAAGGCTTTGATGAATTGATGAGTGTTCAGAGTAAAGCAGACAGATGATGCTACTCGCCCTCGATACAAAACGAGGCTAGTAGTTAAAGGCTACGGTCAGCGGAAAGGCATAGATTATGATGAGATCTTTTCGCCAGTCGTCAAGCAGTCGTCTATACGGGTGGTGCTAGCAATGGTAGTCAGTTTCGACTTGGAGGTCGAGCAAATGGACGTGAAGACGACATTCCTCCACGGTGATCTTGAGGAGGAGTTGTATATGGAGCAGCCAGAGGGATTCTGTGAGAAGGACAAGTCGCATTTGGTCTGTCGGTTGAGGAAGAGCTTGTATGGTCTGAAACAAGCTCCGAGGCAGTGGTACAGGAAGTTTGAGTCGTTTATGGAGGAGCATGGCTATGCACGAACGACGTCGGATCATTGTGTTTTTGTGAGGTACTTCGTCGAGGATAATTTTATCATTTTGTTGCTTTATGTTGATGACATGTTGTTGGTGGGTCGGAATGCCACCAAGATAGCAGAGTTGAAGCGCCAAATGGGCGCGGCCTTCTATACGAAGGATTTGGGCGCAACGAAGACTATTCTTGGGATGGAGATCAGCCGAGAGAGAGAGTCAAAGCTGCTACACTTGTCCCAAAAGAAGTACATTCATCGGGTACTTCAGCATTTCGGGATGGACGGGTCGAAGAAAGTAAATAACCCCCTTCCGGCTCACTTTAAGTTCACTGAGGAGCAGTGTCAATCTACCGAGGACGAGAAGGAATATATGAAGCGAGTTTCATATGCCTCAGCCGTGGGGAGTCTTATGTATGCTATGGTATGTACGAGGCCAGACATTGCTCACGCAGTCGGCACAGTTAGCAGGTACACTTCCAATCCTTGAAGGATACATTGGAGTGGGGTCAAGTGGATTCTACGATATCTTCAAGGTACTGCCGATTGGAGACTTTCATTTGGTGGTGACGAGCCGAAGCTGGTTGGATATTCCGACGCTGATATGGCTGGAGATGTAGAGACAAGACGAACGACTTCGGGCTATATGATGATGTTTGCTGGTGGAGCAGTATCATAGCAGTCGCGTTTACAGAAGTGTGTTGCCTTGTCGACGACAGAGGTAGAATACATTGCGACGACGGAGACTTGCAAAGAGTTGTTGTGGATGAAGAAGCTGTTGCAGGAAATTGGGCTAAAGCAGGAGCAGTATACTTTGTTTTGCGATAGTTATAGTGTTATTCACCTTGTGAAGAACCAGACATTTCATAGCCGGTCCAAGCACATTGATACCAGGTATCATTGGATACGAGATATGGTTGACAAGAAGGAAGCGATGCTTGAGAAGGTTCATACATATGACAACGGAACAGATATGTTCACAAAGGTTCTACCAAGAAAAAAGTTTAAGTACTGCAGACGGATCGTCAGGATGACAACCCCCTCCACATAGTTGTGAAGGGGGAGATTTGTTGGAGTGGGTGGGGTTCCCAACCTATATGAAAAATAATCCGGAGTAGGATTGAGTATTTCTACATATAATTGGAATACCTCAATTTATTTGGATTAGATATTCCTAAATATAATAGGAATATCTCAATAGATTTTGATTGGATATTCCTACATATAATATGAATATGTCAATAGATTTGGATTTGGATTGGATATTCCTATCTATAATAGGAATGCTAGTTGTGGGTTTGAGGCTATATATATGTGTCTCCTGGCCCTAAAATATCACTCTAAGAAAAAAAAAATTAGCAACAAGGAGAGAAAATGAGGCAAGAGTGTCATTGCAACATTGGAGAGGAGAAAGAAGGATTGGAGGCCGTTTCGAAGAAGGAGATCAGTTTCGGGTATTTCTCGTTTTCTTTCTTCTTTGTGGTTATAATCTTTTTTCTGTTCCAAAAGAGTTGTGGTGATCCGTTTGGATCGGTGAGAAGTTTATAAGGAGTCGGTGTATTTCTTATTCCATTAGTGGAGGCTTTTCAGGGTTGGACTCTGATCGTCCCGTGGTTTTTCTCGCAAGGGTTTTCCACGTCAAAAATCTATGTGTCTGCGATTTGTGTTTGGCGTTTTTTGTTTGTGCGTTTTTTGCTCGATTCTCTCGCAGGTACTCTCTGGTTTGGGGAACGGTTTCTGCACTTTCGTTCCCAACAAAGTGGTATCAGAGCGGCGAGTATATAGGTCTCTTTCTAAATAAAAAAAAATTAGCAACAAGGAGAGAAAATGAGACAAGAGTGACATTGCAACATTGGAGAAGAGAAAGAACGATTGGAGGCCGTTTCGAAGAAGGAGATCAGTTTCGGGTATTTCTCGTTGTCTTTCTTATTCGTGGTTATAATTTATTTTCTGTTCCAAAAGAGTTGTGGTGATCCATTTGGATCGGTGAGAAGTTTGTAAGGAGTCGGTGTATTTCTTATTCCATTAGTGGAGGCTTTTCAGGGTTAGACTCCGATCGTCTCGTGGATTTTTTCGTAAGGGTTTTTCACGTCAAAAATCTCTGTGTCTGCGATTTGTGTTTGGCGTTTTTGGTTTGTGTGTTTTTTGTTCGGTTCTCTCGCAGGTACTCTCTGGTTTGGGGAACGGTTTTCGCACTTTCGTTCCCAACAAAGTGGTATCAGAGCGGCGAGTATATCGGTCTCTCTCTAAAAAAAATAGCAACAAAGAGAGAAAATGAGACAAGAGTGTCATTGCAATATTGGGGAGGAGAAAGAAGAATTGAAGGTCGTTTCGAAGAAGGAGATCAGTTTCGGATATTTCTCGTTGTCTTTCTTCTTCGTGGTTATAATCTATTTTCGGTTCCAAAAGAGTTGTGGTGATCCGTTTGGATCGGTGAGAAGTTTGTAAGGAGTCGGTGTATTTCTTATTCCATTAGTGGAGACTTTTCAGGGTTGGATTCCGATCGTCCCGTAGTTTTTCCCGTAAGGATTTTCTACGTCAAAAATCTCTCTGTCGCGTTTTTTTGTTTGTGTGTTTTGCTCGGTTTTCTTGCATGTACTCTCTGGTATGGAAAACGGTTTTCGCACTTTCGTTCCCAACAATTCAGTCAATTATTCTCAACAAATTGTAATATAAAAAATTCAAACCAACAAATCCAACCAAATATATTCCCAAACTTTTCACTTTCGATTGAAAATGGTCAAGTTTACCAAATTCCCCATCATAAGAAATCATTAAAATAATAAAATAAAACCTGACCCTCTTGAAACCAGGTTCCATGCTTCCGGAGAGGACGACGACGACGGGGGACTCGCTGCCAGTGACGCACATCAAGCCCTTCCATATGATCAGCGCCGAAGTCACGATCATTCCTAAAGAAGAAGAAGAAGAAGAAGAAAATAATGAGAACTAACTACAAGAAGAGGAAGAAGAAATTGGGGAGGGGACAAGATGCAATTTTTCGAATTGTTAGGGGGGTGGGGGATCGATTCAAGTACCGAGGCTGACGGCTTGAGTGATGAGCTGGCGGATCTGGATGGAACGGATCGACTCGATGCTCTCTCCGATCCAACCCATTGCTTCTTCCTCTTCCTCTTCCTCTTCCTCTTCCTCCTTTGACTTCTCGGTTTCTTTTTTCTGCTCTTCTCTGATCTGTTTTGTTTCCGCCGGACGGTCACGTGCGGATACCTCTCACTGTAACGGGGGTTGGGATAGAATCATCACAATAATGATGGGCGTTCCATATTTGGTACCACGAGTCAAATTTTAGGGCTTCATTAGTAAGCCTCATCCCAGATTCTAGATTCAAAATAATATAGTAAGACTCAATCAGTTCTAATTTTTACACTCTCGGTTCAATCCATCCACATGGACTATAGTTTTGGCATAGAAAATTTTAGATTCAGAATGTAGGATCGGGATCAAATTTTGAGCACCATCTATAAATGATGTTCTTAGAGCATCATTAGTAAGGTCCATTCCAATTTCTAGATTATAGATTCATAATGTATGAGCTTATCTTGTAGAATAGTAAGACTCAATTAGAGTTTCATAATGGTCCAAATCCATCTCATTCAACATTAAGAATGTAGGAACTCATTTAGAGTTTCCAAACCCATAGGAGCTATAACTTTGGTCTCCTAATTTCTACATTCAGAATGTAGGAACTAATTTTATAGAATAGTAAAGTCCAATTTAGAGTCCTAATTTTTATATTCTAGATTTTACATTATTATTATTTTTACATTAACTTTTGACCACACAATCTTTGGGATCAAATGTCATTTTATCATTTTCTATTATTCTCGTACAAACCCAACTCATTCAACATTTATTTTTAATTTTTTCAAATTTGGACCTTAAGGCTTAAGATACAATTTTGGGCACCATCTACTAAGGATGCTCTTAGGGGCACTAGAAGAAAAATTATTGAGTGATATATCTTTCAAAGCTTTATGTATATTCATGACTGTTAAATTTTTTTTTTTTTCTTATTTGTGCTAGTTTAGATTTTATATGGACTATAAAAAAATTGTTGGATATGTACATAATTGTAAAAAATTTGGCAAATCTATTTTTTAGAACTGTCAAAATTCTGATAGTTCTGGATATGCATAAGATCGTTAAAATTTTGTCAGTCCTAGAACTACTAAAATTATGTTGACTCTTAGTAATTTTATAGTGTACTTAAGCATTTGTCATAGATATACGTTAAAAAAGTATGTGAAATAAAAGTGAGTTCGATGTATAAACAATTTACATTTGGTCATCTGACTTGCATACTATCTCAAATGATGGAAAATGAATTTGTGTGAAGTCAAATTTTTTACTTCCGTCTTGCCTGAAACCAAACACACAATTGTTGTACTTGTTAGACTAAAAGCCTGACACACATGGTCTTGCAAAAAGTCATTAGTGAAAAATATCATGCAAAATCCCGTACGATCCATGCATGAATGCCAAAATTTATTGGGATATTCAAGAACTTGGAGGTACATTCATTTTAAGTGGTTTTCTTTCTTTCTTTTTTTGAATGAAAAAAAATTGAGTTGTATTCCACTTTATTTATCTATATTCAATATACACCTCGATTAACATAATATATGATACCCTCCATTTTTTGACGGAAACCATGTACAGCTAATGGTCAACTCATTTTATCAAATTTTTTGAACAAAAATACCCTCCTTCGTACACAGCAGAGGAGGAAAGGAAGGCTGGAAACAGAGAAGGAATATTTCGATCAAAAATTAACAGTCAAATCAGTTGACTGTTAGTTTACGTTAAAAGTTTGATGTGTCATACATAATGATAACCGTGTGGAGTGTATCTTGAATATAGATAAATAAAGTGAGATGTATCATGTCATGCAGGAATGGCCTGTAGGATCATAATGGGTTAAGGCCAACCCGATAAATTATCTGATTCGGCCATAAACCTGATTGTGAAACGGTTAGATAGAGCAAAAATTTAGGCCCAATCAAATAAAAGGCCGAGATTGATACAAATTGGCCTGACACATCATCCGACCTATTGAAGCCCACTCCCAGCTGCTACCACTACATAGCAAAATGTAAATAAATATCAAACTATGCAACACCCAATCATTTTCTATTCCGAGCACAGACAGGAGACAACAACAGTCATGATGTAAGTGCTACTTTGGGTCGTAATTACATTTCATCACTTATCCATTTGTGAAACACTTGTTGGGTCAATGTCTCAGAACCGTTCATTTGAGTTCCGAAATGAATACGCCAGAGAAAACGTCCATCTATAATGGAAATCGTTTGGCTTGTTTCTTGTCTTTGAAATCAAATGGACGCCAAATGAGACGTAGTTGCAACTCAAAACTGACCCATAATATTTTATGGTCACGGTTCCCTTATGTAACTCTACAAACTACAATATATTGTTATCTCTGAGTCCCCTTGGTATCTCTAAGAACCACGTAACTTAGTGGTATTACCATATCATATGTCTTTAACTTTTTTTAACATGGTAAGAAGTTTCGGTATGATTTTCTCATACTCCAACAAGAATTATTCAATGCCATAAGTGCTTTGAGAGCCTCTATTCAAGAAACATATTTCATTATTTTGTTTTTTGAGTGCTATGTGGATCATCTTTTTTGTCATGCTGGCACAATGCTTTACGTAATTCATCTGTCATTGTTGATTTCTTCACACATTTGAGATGAGAAGTCATTGTTGTATGTATAAAGTATTGGGTCACTATGGCCTTTATTTATTTAAATAGAGATTTTGTTAATGATGTGTTACACCAAAGCTCCACCTCTACTACCACGCACGTCGAATCATTGCACTAAGATTCCCCGTCATCTAAATTGCTTGTTCGGTGTACTACATTAATCTATTTAATGAAAACTTGACAAAACTAAAATTATATTTTAATAAATAAAAGTCATAGTAACACAACATATCCATAATAAACAAAAGCCATGGTAGGAAAAAGTGTTTATTTTCGTACATATTCAAATGGAAGATATAGATTGTATTTATGTTAAATTTTACCCTTTTTTCATATAAAATAATAAAATTATATAAAATTATAAAAAAAGGAAAAATTTTGGGGTATTTGCAGAGAGGAGGACTACTCGTCAACTGAGTTGGCGGGCGCACTCCTCGAGAGGCCGCTCGCCAACTCAGTTGGCGGGACGCAGTCCACGAGAGACTGCTCGCCAACTGAGTTAGCGGGACGCAGTCTACGAGAGACCGCTCGCCAACTCAGTTGGCGGGCCGCTGAGTTGTCCGACCAAACGACGTATCAACACTAAGTTAATAAATGAAGCATTTCAAGCCATTAGAATATACATATCTACTTTAGCACAGTGCAATCGACATAGTCTACCTTGTCACGCCCCAGTCCCAAAATACGTAGGACTAGGATACGTAACGATGCCAGCCGCCCGTATATATGGCAACTCCAATATATGGAAACCATATATACGTGCGTACGCTGTATAATGAACAACAATTCACCAGTGGTATAATTAATCACAAGTCACAGGGTAATATCTAAATCTCATCCACAGAATCAAATATGAATAAACAGTAACCATGTAGCTAGATCTCAATGATAAGTATCTAAAGAATGACAGTCGGATGGAAATAAATCTACTGCCGAAATAGAATATGAAAATGAACCAGATACACACCATATAAGAACCACATCTGACAATCACGAGGCTCGAAGAGAAGACCTCCTCGGGATATACGTAACATGTCCGGATCTGTGCTCCTGCGAGTACTCAAGAACATATACACCTGGCAGGGAACCAGGCCCTCAGAGGGACATAGCAAGATACATAAAAATGATATGCCATAATGTAAATACTGAATAAATAAATGGGGTGTACTAACCATCTAAGTGAATGCAATTTAAAGACCTTGTAGTACGCATGGGAATGTGTGGCTAGACATATGCTGACGTAATTCACCAATCGTCGGGACTGGCTAGTATATGTGTCATATGCCCCCGACTCAGGGAACTCTGCAATCGTCCATCTCCGAGGAGCATGGATCGAAGGATAAAGACTCAATGAAGGGGGTGTCTCATACGCCTACTAGATGTCTTCCCCGCCCAATATAGATGTACAAGTCGTGAAAACGACGTGGACACCTCCTACTATGATGCAAGTCTCAATAAAATAAACAACTGAGCTAAATACCGCTACACGTGTTGCTCACACTGATGGCCAGTCGCGCATGAGACACGCGTCCCTACATGTACTCACTCTGTGACGTGTAATGATACGTGTCAAGGCCTGAGAAGTTATATCAATAACTTCACAACTTTAGGTGGGTCTACTAGACACTAGGTCAGACACAAGTCCTAACGTCAACGCCATCGTTGACTGCACCCGAGTTTTCTCGGACGCGCACATTTATATAATATAAAAATAGATAAACATGTAACTAGCAATAACTAAATTTAAACAGTACAACAAGGCAAGGTATACTTGCCTGGCAAGAGAGCTGCAAAATATAACGTCCAGATGTCAAGTGCCAAAAGTCAGAAACTATGGCCTCAGAAGGAAAGTCTCCGGATGCTGAAATAAACATCACTAACAGTCTCAGAAAATATCAAATAGCTAAAAACGCCTGTCCTTAAGTCCAATTTGGACACAGGGCAAAAATGACAGTTTTCGGTCAAAGCGGGGTCCACATGTGGGCCCAATTTGCAACGAAAAACGTGTCAGGGTCAAAGGTCTCCAAATTTGCCAAATTTATTGTCCACAAGTCCAGAACGTCGATACTAACCCAACGGAATTTTCAGAATTGGATTCCGGTGAGCCGGTCACAAAATCACCTGTCAAGTGGAGCCGATGGGGCCCACGATAAGCGATTTTGTCAACGTTCTCAGAATCGAACCAAACTTGGCTCACAGGACCAGCGTATCGCTACGAGTCCGATGGCACAAGTTTTGTCTCGATCCGATATGCGTACACAAAGTTGCAGCGTGTTCTAGAACTGACGGATACGGGGCGGTGTCGGCGGATACGCGTTGATTCCGGTGTGCACGCACATCCAAATCAACTTCTCCGAATTCCTACACGTCCGTATCAACGTTGCGCATGTTTCAGTAAAGACCGCGTGCGACCAAGTCGTCCCGTTTGGCGGGACGTACCCAGTTCCGGGGTGAATCGGGTCGTTGTTTTTCCTGTTTTTGGATCGCGTGCCGCGATCGCCACAGGACGCGATGCTCCGAGCGGGTTGCACGGGCACCAAGGTGGTTACACAGTCTACACGACGCAACTGACGGAATCGAAAATGAGTAAACGAGCAGAGAGAAACGGGTACCTGAGCGGAGCTCCGAAAAACCGAATTTTCGTGTCCGTGTCGACATGAAGGGGCCGTGTCCTGACCGTTGTAGCGCCCCGTTCTCCCGGTGCGGAGAGCGCGGCTAAGAAACACTAGACGGTATCGTTCGATCGGGATAGATTGAATTAAGAACTCGTCCTCGTTATGGATTTGTTTCTTCGGAATCGATTCCCATATTCAGTGGACTGCGCCCCAAGGATCGGCTTAGCGGCAGAGTCAGGAGGGACCTCTCCGCTGCTATCTTTTATTGCCTCGGTTTTCGATGTCGCTTGTTGCTTTCGTGCTTTGAGTTGGTTTTGGGATTTGCTTGTTTTCCTTGAACGGTTTCGATGGTTTTCATTGTTTTCGTTCATTGACTTGCACTTCTATTCCGAGATTGGAAAGAGAGGAAGAAGTATTAATCGAGCTGTTCGTGTGCAGGTGAACGAGCAGTAGGCGGCTTGCGAACGGAGTCGTGAAGCGCCTCTTTCCTTCTTCTTTCCAAAATCTAAGTGAGTGGCTACCAACCCGATTAGCTAGCTCTGCTTCCAGCTTCACTCCTTCGCCCCGATCAAACGATACCAAGTAATAATAAAAGAAACCAAGATAAAAGAGAATAGACTTGGTTAATACTGCTTGTCAATCAAACTGTGAACGGTTACTTACTTGCATGCTTGTCCGCTCAGAAATATTTATCATATGCATAATACAAGTTAGAATGTATGCTCTTCTTTAAATTATGCTATGAACATACTCATCCTGAATGCAATAATCTGATAGGGAGACTATGCCAAAGTAGCTCTCCTCCTATTACTGTCCCGTGCCTGTTATTGCCCCGATTTGCCTCAACTGATAACTTAGTGTATATGTTGATCACGGACAACTTGTGCACAAGGTCTTAGTTCCTGCGGACGGTTGCTGGGGCACTGGCACCGATCCGATCCGGACGAAACTCCTGAATAGTCGCCTGTATCGGATGAAATAACTTGTGACGCCCTGTTCAACTTTCCGTTACTTGTTATTTCATTCATGTACTATGCCCCGTCCATTATGGCATCCCGCCAGTGATCCCCTGTATATTTAAACCTGTTGCATACTAATTTGTGTCTTCGTGGCAGGGAAGGCAAGGTAAGTATTGTGCAGGTAATTCAGACGGTCAGGTAAAATCCACCGAACGGTGGCACGTTCATTTCAGTAAATTCAATATGCTGCTTAACTGTAAATGAACTAAGGCAAGATAGAAACCAACCAAATATGCATGCTTCACTAAACAACGTGTTGATTGGTATAGTCAGGCTAGCTCGCCTTCACCAGCATGTTTCGATATGCTGACCCTCGTTGAAACAGGTTCTCCGCACCAAGGCGAACCGAGCGAGGAGCCGAAGTCGTCTACCCGATCCAGTCCAACTGTTGGCGCATCTTCACCGCGCCCCCGAAGCATTTTGGAGTCAGGAGCCTGCAACTCTTCATACACAAATGCAGCTCCGTGGCAAGGCGATCCTCCAGCCTGGAGGTCTTTATCATTTTGAGTTTATAAAAGGATGTAATGCAAAGGACTGCTATCTCATTTTGAGTCAACCCTTTTGTAAGCCGTTCGGCATATTAGCTGACTCGTTCAAGAGTTTGTAATAGATGTTCATTATCAATAAAGAGAACTTTTCTATGTTTCAAATCTGTGTTTCAATTTATCTGCGTACTCTGAGTATGTGCTTGCTATGCAAATCATTAAAAAGCCTTGTGCGGGCGCAAATCCAGGCCCGCACGGCGGTCACGACTCGGGGGACGCCTCGGGGCGTGACAACCGTGTCCGTGTCCACGGCGGCCCTAGGGTCGCTGGAGACTGGCCGGGGCGGCTCGCTGGAGGAGGCGCTGGCCGGAGACGGCGCAGGCGGCCGGCGGCGCTGAGCTCGGACGAGGCGGCGAGTGGCCGGAGCTGCTGTTGCTGCGGCTGGAGCTCGTGGCCGAGCAGGGGAGGAGGAAGGAGGATGAGAGGGAGTGCGGCCGGAGGTCGCTGGCGGAGGGGAGATCTCCGGCGGGGCGCACAGGCGGTCGGGAGAGTGGCTCGGGGTGGCTGGGAGAGGGCGGCGAGCTCAGCGGCGGCGGGGAAAGGCTCGCCGCGGGCGGGGCTGTAGCCGGAGCGGGTGGGGGAGCTTCGAGGGGCGTCGAGTGGCGGAGGGCGGAGCACGGCGGGCTTGGGGGTGGCCGGTGATGGAGGGTGGAGGAGGAGATCGGGTCAGCGGGGGAAGAAGAAGGAGAGGGAGGCCGTGGCGGAGACGGGAAGAGGGCGGGGCTGCTCGCCGCGCGGAGGGGCTCCGGCAAGGCTCGCCACCGGCGGGTCGGGGGGGGGAAAGAGTCGGCTGTAGAGTTAGGGTTTTAATTTTTCTTTTTCTTTTTATTTTATTTCTTTTCTTTTCCATTTATAAAGAAATTCTATTAATAAATAAATGAAAATATCTAATAGATATTTGTAGGATATTTTAGGATGTTTTCGGGATCTTTTCGGGTGGGTCCCGCGTCCAAATGGACGGTGCAGGTTCACCGGCCAATGAGGGGGTGACACCTCGCACTGAAATTTGCAGGAAAGTCCCTATAATTTCATAAATTGCGTAAAAGTCCTATTTTGGGAAATTGCGCAATTTACGAAATTGTCTGGAAAAACACCCGATTCCTGAAGATGCTAAAATTCACAGAATTGAAGGAAATTGTTATGTGAGGGTCCCGGGGAAATGGGGGTGAGTCTGGGCAGGGGTTGGACCTGGTTTCTGGGTGATACGGGCCATCGTATTTAATTAATTAATAAATACTGCGCACGGTGTTCTCTAATTATTTAGAGGCAGGTAGGGCCATAATTTTTCTACGGTGTCAATACACTAAATGTAGTATACTCAGTGTAGAAAATTAACGTATTTTTGTTTGGGCAAAACAGGTGCATGTTGGGCCTCAAATCTCTAGGGGTTCAGAGATGGGTAAAGAGCAGGAAATAAAATAGGAAATAAATACGGTCTTTTTGTAACGATATTTGTGCGTCTCAAACGAGGCTCAAAATAAAGCATCTGGGAGTGCACAAAATTCAGGAAAATAGTCTAGCATGTCTAGTGCACAAAATTTAGGAAAATAGTCTAGCATGTCTAGAACAGGTATATGAACTTCGTTCGGGGATAACAGTCAAGGTAAAGCTCCAAATAATTAGGTGATGGACAGGTGTACAAGTCAACAGGATATGTAGGCAAAATAAATTAAAATTATTGCCATAAATCCTAAATTGTTAAAATAATCCTGAAAATACTGAAATCTGGTCGAGGGGGTTTACATACCTGCTCAAGTGATCACATTTCAATTATTTGTACTAAATATTTGTACAGTTATAAATAATAAGTTCTAGCTATAACTGAAACATAAATATATATAGATGCATAACGGACAAGCACGCATATAATGTGATCGTATGAAAATTTGTATGAAAAGCATCAGTGTCCCAAGTTACTTCTTGTTAGCATGACTCATGTATTATTATTCCTATGGTATCGTTGATCGAAACGTACCAACGAGTCAGATTGTTAAGAATGAAGACTTGAAAGAAGGGAGCTAATCGAAGTAAGGCCACTCACAAGTTGGTGAACTGTGAGAGAAAATGGGAGATCTTTAAGACCGATTGTGCGTCGCCGACACGATCACCTGCATGCACCAACAGATGATCAATATCTCCTTCTTCGGTCTCCAAGGGTTCGATACGAAATATAAAATCCTAAGAACGAAGGCAATAAAATCTATCAAAACCGTTCAAGAAAATGCAAGTCACAAAACCAACAAGAAAGCAACCAAGCGGCATCGAAAACGGGAAAGAAAACCAGCGCAACGAAAAGGCCCCTCTCGACTCTGCCGCCGAGTCCTTCCTAGAGGCACGATCCGTTGAATATGGGACCTAATTCCAAAGAAACCAATCCATAACGAGAAAATGATCTTGATTCAATCTGTCCCGATCGAGTGATACCAAGTATTTCTTAGTCGCGCTCTTCGAAAAGTGGGAACATGGCACTACATGGGTTATCGCATGGGCTGCCACATGCGCTGTCGCATGGGTTGCCGCATGCGCTGTAGCATGGGCTGCCGCATGGGTTCGCATGCGCTGCGGCTTGTGCTGCTGCTGCTGCGGATATATTTGAACGGTTATGGAAAGATACAGTTTGTTATTCAGATCCGTTTTTTGAGGCATTTAAAATTAATACGTGCCTATCTTTTAGGGATTCATAATTAATCTGTTCCTATCTCTGGAAATACTCTACTCATGTCTCTTTGAGAACTTACTTCGAAAATTAGGAGACGGAGTAAGTTGCTGCTACTGCCACGTTTGGAGTCCAGGGAGTTCGTGCGAGTCCAGACAGAGGTGACAACGAGCGTTCCAGAAGTTCTACGTGAACCTGCTGGTTCTTAGGAGCAGATCGTGTGGGACAAATCTTGCTTTGAGCAACGATAATTTTTATCACCCCAGCAAGCAAAGTATCTTCTTCTTTTTCTTCGTTCTCTCTTCTGTGAATTGTAACTTTGTTCTATCCGTTTGTAACTGCGATTGTAAGGAAGAACGAGAAGATAGTTTTCTCTGATTCTTTTTTTATCTTGTTTTAATTTGTAATCAAATCCTATATATTATCTTCTTGTTGGATCCAGAGATATCAGGAAGGGAACTCTTTTGTGAACTTCCGATCTCGACTTCAATTTCTGGTTCTACTATCTTTAATTAAGCTTCGAAACAAATATATAAAGAAATCTTATTATGCTTTAGCTGTTAACCTTGATGATACTTAGGTTTTCTGTCTTCTCAAAAGACATCACCCGTCTCTTATGTCACTATCTCGTTTTGAAACATGTTTCATAACGCTATGAATCCAATTCCTCCACATAAAAACACATAAATCAAGTAAGCTAATTAATCACTACTTAATTTAGCAATTTATAAGACTTTAATCAAGACAGGTGCCACTTATTTAATTCATAACACCATTGTCCATCTAGTACTTCGAAAGGGAATTGATATATTGAACTATATTGAAAGGGGTCCCACTCGCTCACATGGGGTCCACTTCTGCAAAATTAGAACTCTCCTCCAATGGGGGTCGAAGCATGGTTGCAGACTGTCGTACGCGTGGGCCAGCTAGCAGCATACTACTTTCAACTAATTTCAAGTCAGACATTAATAAACGGATTATTTGATAATAGGTCTCACATAACAATTGATATTAGAATTTTGGTCTTCAAATTGTTCAATATTAGTGTTTGAATCTTAAAATTATTGTTCACGTAGACAAATGAATAATAATTTTAAGTATATATATGTGATCTTATTATTAAATAATCCTTAATAAAATTAGCATATTTTCAGTGGCGGATCCAAGAATTTAGTAGAGGGGGTCAACCTCAAATGTAAAAAAAAGTATAAAATTTTGTTAAATAAAATTACTACATAAAAATTCATTCCCAAGATAAAAATTAGATGTTTAGAGACTTAGATTTGAAGATATCTTAGTGTGATTGAATATTTTGACACAACGGATACTTATATTTTAAAATTATGAAGTAAAAAAAGTAAAACATGATGTAAATACGTATGTATAAATTAAAATTTAAAAATTTTGGAGAAACAAAACATAAAATTAATAAAAAAAAAAATTAATATAAATATTTAATTCGAAAGTAAAATTTCAGTAGAAATAACTATTCCCACTTATTTTTATGTAGGTCAGTTCCTGAATTTTTCAATCACCATGATTTAACTAATTAGAAGGTAATTTTGATACCATAAAATTATGTTCATGTCACAATAGTCCACACTCTCTTCTTCGTTCACACACAGAAACAGGTCATAATCTTATTAAAGCCTCAACATTCATGATCTGACAATTTGCTACATAGATCCCAATGCACTTTCACACGTAAAATTAAAGAAACATCTAACCAAAGGAAAGCTAGCTAGCTAGCTTAGATCCAAGACTTCATACTCCATGCACTGCACTACTGCAGCACTATATACCCTCAAAAGGTTGGTATCTATCTGCAGTGCGTCAAAATGCGATAGCTACGCATTGCTTATGGGATGAATGGTGTATCAGAAAATTGCATGCGGAGCAAAGAATACAGATGGATTCAGAAATATAAAATAGAATAGACTATATTGAATTATGATATGTTAGATGTGGTCTAATTTCTTAAAAAAAAAAAAAAAATTGTCAAAAATTTGTTCTTCAAAAAATATTTTTTAAACAATTTAACATAGAAAATGTTCTTCAGAAGTACATTTTCTACTCAGTCAAAATGTATAATTAACATCTTTTTAAGAAAAAAAATTCCTTCACAAGGATACTATTTTAGCAATTAAAAAAAAGTTCTCTCGGAGGAAGTTTTCTTTTTCTTATCTTAGTTACACCAAATTCTGTACTGTAACAGTTATTTCAGCAAACTTGTTTATTATACATTAAATTGATATGCTTGAAAGCTCAACCTACTCTACTCACTGAAAAGCCTAAGGTCGCCATTTACTCCTCCAGCTCCAATTGAGAAATAGCTAAGCTAGCCTAGGTCAGGTTAGCTAGGTTAGGTTAGGTCAGGTCAGGGGAACTTTCTAAAGCGCAGATTGCCAGAGTACCACATATCTCCTCCTATTCCTAAGTTAACGTAGGCCAAGTCACGTAGAGAGAGCAGTAGCATTTGTCACCACTTCCCACTCTCATGCTTTTCTCCATCTCTCTGACCGAGACGCCCTCATTTATTTTGGGATACGTCACCATTGTCACCACCTCTCTCTCTCTCTCTCTCTCTCTCTCTCATGCTGGCCATCCTATAAATGGACCCTCCCGTGACCCGAACTCTTCCACACACACACACTAACTAAAATGCCGATGTAGTTATAGTTTTGTGGAAGAAGAAGAAGAAGAAGAAAGTATGAAAGAATCCTTAAAGCTCAGGAGGGATAGCGCCATGAGACGAGACGAGACGATACGAGACGTGACCATGAAGAGATTAATCTATTAGCTCTCTTCAGTTGAATTACTTAATTGCTTCTTGGCGCTGTCTATCCTGAGCATTATGGTTTCTTCCTACTACACAAGATGCAAACGGATATGATCGGCTTCAAAAATGTATAGTTAGCGTGGATTATTTAATTTTTACTGACCCATTATCAAGATTCTCGTATTTGTTTTATTTGATAAGAAGGAAAAGCAAAATATCTCATTAATTATTTGCACTATACAGAATATCTTTTGTTTCTGCAGTATTATTTCTATTATCATCCTATTTTCATTTAATTCCTATTCTTTATCTTTTCTATCAATTCCATTAATTACCCTTTCCCTTTCTTTTACATTATTTGTTACAGCAGCACTAATTGGACCGTCGGCAGACCACACGCAGAACACGTGGCAGCCATCCATTGGCAGCGGCGGATCTAACGCTACATTATACATGAGGCCTAGGCCAAGAGGGACTTGCGGGCTAAATATGATTTTCGTATTTGTAATAGGTCTATGATTTTATCTATTAATTTCATTATATTTTTCTTACATATACATATTGACCTATTTTGGTTGGCGGAACCAAATAAGAGCTGGAGTGGGCTCAAGCACACCACATTTTTTTTTTTTTTTTTCGTTTTGGTTTTGGTTTATTTAATTTCATATGACTCAGTCACATCTAAGCGTACCCTAGTCAACTCCAACTCACCCAAATTCTAATTTATGGTTCCGTCTTTGATTTATATACCAAAAATATCTTAGTATACACGGATAATACTATCACTAAAAATATATAGCAATTAAATAACATGATCATGACTTCTACTTTTCCTGCGAAGGGAAGATGATTGAATAATGAAGTAGATAAAAACTCTCCATGCTGAAGGGGAAGATAAGTTGGACAGTTCACATTTGTTTGAATTACTATAATTTATTGCATCCTTAATATTCATGTCAGTTCAGCTTGCAGATCTAACCATGGTCTATCAATTATTGTTTTACAACATTTATATTGCATATGACTCAGAGGACCGGTCCAAGAACTCTCGGAACCTAGGACGGAATTTGAAAGAGACCCCTTGAGCGGATAAATAGAAAATATTTTATTTTTCTAAATGAATTTTATTGACAGATGCCAGTTTTACCAACTAGAAATTTTCTAAAAAAAAATAACAAATAATACATAAAACTAATCAAGTAATTTTAGTGTCATTTTTTTTAAAACAAGATAATTTGAGACAAATAAAAAAAGAAGAAGTAACTATTCGAATGAAGATGAGTTGGGCAGTTCTTTTGTTTGAATACTACCATTTATTGCATCCTTAATATTCATGTCAGTTCAACTTGCAGATCTAACCATGGTCTATCAATTATTGTTTTGCAACATTTGATTATATTGCATGACTCACCACATGGAGGGATATGCTTTAGCTACATACAATACATGGAGAGATGATTTTGCTATAATACTTGACTAATTATGTCAATTAATTTTGAGGCCCTAAATCAGTATTGGTATTTTATAGTGGGCTCTCCGTCGACAATATATGAATGATGCTTCATCGCGTGTCCAGACTGTGTCCACGCTGTGCAAGAGATCTTGCGATTCACTCATGTTAGAGGCATCTTTAAACTTTATTATATATTTTTCGGCCATCCATGTATTATGCATGCAAGGTCGGTTCTGAGTTCATGGAGGCCTAGACAAAATTTTAAAATGGAATCCCCATATATAATATAATTTCCTAAAAAAAATTGGAAAAAAAAAGTAAATTAAAAATAACCTCCACAAAGATTTGAACCTAGGATATTTAGTGTACAAGTCTAAAATAATAACCACTACATCACAATTATTTTGTATTAAAAAAGACCCATAATACATAATAGTTATATTTTAGATATAAAATTATTAGTATACATTGAATTTTTTTTTCTTTTGTCCTTTTGGTCCGTGGGTTCCGAACGGTCGTGGGTTCTGAACTGCCAGGACCGGCCATGTATGCATGTAGGGGTTTGATAATTAAACTTTGTTTTGAATTTTATTCCCTTTAACTTTCATTTATGATGATGGAGGAACAACTCCTTTCATCAAGAGGAGGATGATATCAAATCATGTAATCAACTAGATAAAATAGACACGTGCAAAATATATACATCCAAATAAAACAAATGTTTTTTATAGCGTACATACAGAGCATAAATTGAGTTCTTTTTGCTAGTTCTAGTTTGTTTGTAGGTGGAGACATAACATATATTGATTGGGAGTATTCAATCTCACGAATTGAGTTCTTTTTGCTAGTTCTAGTTTGTTTGAAGGTGGAGGCATAACGCATATTGATTGCGAGTATTAATCCAAAAATATTTTTTCCGAATCAACTCTTAGGACAGTGCTTCGTGCACGACTTTCCCAGAGGGCGCCGGTAACATCAATCTAATTTTTTTTCTTTTGATTCACAAAGTTTTCAATAAGAAAACGACAATTTTTTCTAATAATCTAAGAGTTGATTCTTATGTTACAATTGTTCATCTAAATCTTGCTACAAAGCTTCAGAAATATTGTTAATATACCATTATTTATTCTCTGCTAAAAAAAATGCTAATTTTTTTTTGAGTTATTTGATAAGAAACCTGACCTTACTCTTTATGACAGCAGTATTGTACTAAAAAGGAATGAAGGATCACCTTTGGAACAACATAAATATTCACGGATGATAGGCTCCCTTATGTATATAACAAACAGAGCAAGACCTGATATTGCATTTGCTATTGGGAGACTAAGTAGATATACCAGTAACCCAAATCAGTCACAATGAACTGCCTTGGATAGGGTATTTAGATATCTCAAGGGCACCCTAGATTACAAACTTTATTTTACTAGGCACCCGGCTATCATAGAAGGTTATTCAGATGCAAACTGGGTAACTGACTCACATGATATAAAATCTACTACTGGATATGTATTTACTCTAGGAGGAGCTGCAATCTCCTGGGGCTCTTGTAAGCAAACTATCATATCTAGGAGTACAATGGACTCCGAAATGATAGCTTTAGATACAAATTGCACAAAAGCTGAATGGCTTAAAAATCTTATTATGCATATACCTGTTTCTCTTAGTCATGTTCCTGCAATTTCTATAAACTGTGATAATAAATCTATTATTGAACTACTAAAGCATGATTCTGTGAATGCTAAGATGAACAGGCACCTGCAGCTGCGTTTCAAGTCAATAAAAAGCCTACTATGCAAATATGTGGTTCTTGACTATATAAAGTCAGAAAAGAACCTTGCAGATCACTTGACGAAGGGTCTGTCTAGGACTTTGATCCTAGAATCATCGAGGGGGATGGAATTAAGCCCATAAGTGAGTCACCAGCAGTGCCAACCCAACCGAGCCTGACTGGAGATCCCAAGAAACCGGTTCAATGGGTAGAAACAAGCTGAACTTAGGTGACTTTATGGAACACTGACTCGAGATTAAAGTCTCATTAAAATAAAGCCCAAGCGGCTGTACATGTGTACAATGACTCCCCATCCCTATGGTGACAGTGTTCCTGTGTGATATGGTTAGGATGAGGTTAAACTCTTAATAGGTCCAAGCTGTAATGCTGGGTTGATTCATATCACCAACCATTAAGGACTTACCTATATGAGAGGTCGTGAAGGCCGCGACTATGGGACAGGACGATCCCAGACAACTCTCATGAATGTGCAAAAGTGCGCATGGTCATTTAAAAGTGCCACCCGATAGACCAAGGACCTCTAGCGTACTATGTGTGCTATTTTTCTAAATCTGGTTCAAGAAGTCTGATTCAAGACATTGTTCATCAAGCACTTCTTCAGATTAAGGCAATAGTCACTACGTGAGATTCAAGGCTGTAGTACATCTCATCTATGCATAGTATTTTACTGTCCAGATGCTCTCTCTCTCTCTCTCTCTCTCTCTCTCTCTCTCTCTATCTCTCTCTCTGTTTCGGAACTTGATTTTTTTTTGGGGGGGGGGATTGTTAGAACCATTGCTCAAAAAACCAACTTCAATTTTAGTCCCACATCGGTTTGGGTGTTTGCTCTATGTGTGTATATATTAGTTTGTCTCATTTACTTGCTTGAATGCTTGTAGGGGTTGGACCCTTGGGCCACACGCGCGCGCCGTCGCCGCCCGGCTCGGCTAGGTTTGGTTCGGTTCGACGCACGTAACGGGTGCGGGTACGCGTCCACATCTGCGAGCGCCGAATGCCGATTCGATTTTCTCTTCGGGTTCGGGCTGAGACCATAAAATTCTTTTTGCTCCTCTTCAATTTTTCTATTTAATATTCTGAACGTTGAAAAATAAATTTGTCCATTACTATTTAATTTTGAACCGTTAATACATTACGTGTCCAGATTCATTCTCCATGTGTCTGTGTGACGGCTGAATTAATAGCAAATTAATTCAGACCGTTACATATTGGATGAATTCTTATATATTGGATGGTTTTTCTTTGAAAACGAAATCAGAAATATTTTTTCCAAAAACTTGCTGCCAACATATTATTCAGTCCATTATTCGTCGTTTCACTCGTCTCCAAGCTCTGAGCAGAGCTAAGTCCTGGTCATTCTCTCTGAGTCGTGTGCGGCGACGAGATACCGGTAGTGCGAGAGTTTTACCACTAGGAGCTTCGGGAAACGTCTGCACACAGATCCTGAATCAACTCTTAGGGCAGTGCTTCGTGCACGACTTCCCAGAGGCCGGTAACATCAATCTAATTTTTTCTTTCTTTTGATTCACAAAGTTTTCAATAAGAAAACGACAATTTTTTTTAACAATCTAAGGGTTGATTCTTATGTTAGAATTGTTCATCTAAATCTTGCTAGAAAGCTTCAGAAATATTGTTAATATACTATTATTTATTCTCTGCTAAAAAAAACCGTTTATTATATATATATTTCTCATCAGTTAGGTTAATATTGGTATAGTAACATAAAAAATTTCTGAAACAAAGTTGATTAATAAATTAAAAGTTGATAGTTACTGTAACATAGTTGATAATTTATCATTTGAAAATTTCTGACTATAACAAGCTTTAACTTGTAGAAATATTATTCTTACTGTAGCCAATATTATTAAGTTGTAGAAGTTTAATTTTTATTCTAGAAAATTCAATTTGCTTAATATTTACCGTAGCAAATAACCATATTTAATATTTGCTATTTGATCATAATCGTTAACTCAAAACAGTTGTTAGCAATTTGCTTCATTTCCTCAATTGATTTATTTGTTTACTTATCAAGTTGCTTACTATACTGTCAAATTGCAAATTTGCTTAAAGTGATTTAAAAATTGTTAGCACATTTGATAATTTTGTCAATTACAATATTTTGATCACAAATTCCTTTCAATTGTAACATAAATAATCACTTAGTATTTTGATATCAATCTAGGACCAAAAGAAAATAGTTTAGTAAAAAGAAAACTGCAAATAAAATCTTCAAATCTAAAGTTTCAAAGTAGAGGCAAACTCGAGCACAAGCCGAAAGGGTCCTTCTGTCAACCGGGTGTAAATAGCCCTAAGCGACACGGTACTTAAGAGTCTTCGGACCGCCGCTAGCTGGGAACCGGCCCCTACAGCTAACCTGAGTTGATCAACACTTGAAAAACTAAAGATTTTAAGATTGATTAGCAAAGACCACCTAAACTATTATCTTAGACATTGTTATTAAATAAATTTATATTTTTCAGATTGTAAATATGACTGGTAAGGAGGAATCATCTACTGCAAAACCTGTTAAGTTTGATGGCTCATATTTTAAAAGATGGCAGAGCCAAATGAAATTTTGGCTCACGACCTTAGGACTTATGTCAACCATTGATGGGTCCACACCCATCACAAATAATTCTGATGAAACTGAGTCTGACATAGGAGTGTCCACCTCCACGAAACCAAAAACCTCTAAAGAGATAGACTTCCACTGCTTTCATAGAATTCTAAGCGCATTATCTGAATCCTTGTATGATATATTTTCTGAATACATGAGCGCTAAAGAACTTTGGAAAGCCTTGGAAGATGAATACGGATGTGATGATGCCGGAATAGAAAGATTTAATTCTTCAACCTTTAATAGGTATTTCATGGTAGATAACAAGCCAATGAATGACCAACTCCATGAATTCCAAGAATACCTTAGGCATATTCAATCCAAAGGCACATCTTTCTCCAATGAGCATAAAATAGCATGTCTAATAGACAAGTTACCTCCCTCTTGGTCTGATATTACTAAGAAACTTATCCATACACAAGGAGATCTTACCTACAATCAAGTCATAAAGAAAATTAGAACCGAAGAACAAATTAGATTGAGATCTAAGCCTAAGACTGAATCTAAAGCTAAGGTAAACCTTGTAGAAGGCCAAGGAAAACCCAAATCTAATTTTCATTATAAATCCAAAAAAAAAATTCAAGAAAAAGAAAAACTTTCAGACTAACCATCAAAACCATCATCACCAAAACCATAAACCTAGAAACTTCAGTCAGACTCAGGATCAAAAGAGATTTTGTTTTGTGTGTGCTAAAACAAACCATATGGCAACCAACTGCTACCATAGGAAGAAGGAAGTTGTCCAGACCTCCTACAAAGGAAAGGGCTCAGTTAGACCAGAAGCGAACATGCTTCACAAAGGTTCTTCGAGTTCCTTCAGGTCTGTAAGATTTCAACCCTTTATTAACCTCTCTTACCATTCTGATGATTGGTGGTTGGATTCTGGAGCTAATGTTCACGTTTCGTTTGATCGCTCATATTTTTCAAACTATCAAGAATCAAGTGGAGGAGGTGTGACCCAAGGAGATGGTTCAACGGCACAAATTATTGGAAGAGAAAAAGTTGACCTGAAGATGACATCAGAAAAAATCTTAACTCTTCATGATGTTCTTCATGTGCCGTCTGTCAGGAGAAACCTAGTTAGTGGATCCCTTCTTGTAGCCTCAGGATACAAAATTGTAATGGAGGCAAATAAAGTAGTATTTTCTAAGCATGACTCCTTTTTATTTTAAGCACAATGAATAAAATTTCTGATTTCATTGTCTCTAATATAGAATCTTCAAATATTTGGCATGGCAGACTAGGTCATGTGAACCTATGTTCTATTAAAAGAATGATGACTTTAGATCTTATTCCCAAGACTCCAATAGATGACAAACACAAATGTGAGATTTGTGTTCAAGTCAAACACACTAAATTATCTTTCAAATCTGTAGAAAGAAATTCTGACCTTCTAGAACTTATCCACAGTGATGTATGTGACTCAAATAGGATTTTGACCAGAGGTGGTAGAAAATACTTTGTTACGTTTATAGATGATTATTCAAAGTATTGTTATATTTACCTTCTCAAAACCAAAGATGAAGTTCTAGATAAATTTAAGGTCTACAAATCTGAAGCTGAGAATCAATTAGAAAGAAAGATTAAGATCCTTAGATCTGATCGTGGTGGAGAATATACCTCAAACGAAATGATTAACTTCTGTGAAGAACATGGAATAATTCATGAGGTAACTGCTCCATATTCACCTCAGTCTAACGGAGTTGCTGAACGCAAGAACCGCACTCTGTTAGATATGGTGAATGTCATACTTCTCAGCTCTGGTGCTCCTGATAACTTGTGGGGAGAAGCCCTTTTAACTGCCTGTTACATTCTTAATAGGATTTCTAGTAAGACAAAAGATAAGACTCCCTATGAGCTTTGGAAAGGTAGAGCTCCTAGGATTAATTATCTTAGAGTTTGGGGATGCCTTGCTAAAGTTGGAATTCCCGAACCTAAAAAGAGAAAGATTGATCCCAAGACTGTAGGCACTTGGTTTCTAACAGATCTACCTTACCTAGGATTAATTACCTTAGAGTTTGGGGATGCGTTGCTAAAGTGGAGAATAACACTTGGTTTCTAACAGATCTACCTTTAGGCAATAAACCAATAGGTTATAAGTGAATTTTCAAGAAGAAACTCAGAGCCGATGGTACTATAGAGAAATACAAAGCTAGATTAGTTGTTAAGGGTTTTACCCAGAAGAAAGGGTTAGATTATTTTGATACATACTCTCCTGTAGCTAGGATCACATCCATTAGAACTCTCTTGGCCTTAGCATCCATTCATGATATGCTAATCCATCAAATGGATGTAAAGACAATATTTTTGAATGGAGATCTAGAGGAAGAACTTTATATGGACCAACCTGAAGGTTTCATTGCTAAAGGTCAAGAAAAAAAAAGTTTGCAAACTAGTAAAATCACTCTATGGCTTGAAATAAGCTCCCAAACAATGGCACAATAAATTTGACAAAGTAATTTGTGAATATGGTTTCTTGTCAAATGAGTATGACAAATGTATATACTCTAAAGGTACATGTAAAAGTTGTGTCATTTTATGCTTGTATGTAGATGACATCTTTATCCTAGGTTCATCACTGGAATTGATAAATATTACAAAGAATTATTTATCTAGACAGTTTGATATGAAAGACCTAGGAGAAGCCAACTTAATTTTAGGAATGCAAGTGACCAAAGGCAAAGAGGGTTATACTCTATCTTTAGCACATTCAATTGAAAAAATGATAAAAAATTTGAGTAATTTGATAAGAAACCTGTCCTTACTCCTTATGACAACAGTATTGTACTAAAAAAAATGAAGGATCACCTTTGGAACAACATAAATATTTACAGATGATATGCTCTCTTATGTATATAACAAACAGGACAAGACCTGATATTGCATTTGCTATTGGAAGACTAAGTAGATATACCAGTAACCCAAATCAGTCATATTGGACTGCCTTGGATAGGGTATTTAGATATCTCAAGGGCACCCTAGATTACAAACTTCATTTTACTAGGCACCCTGCTATCATAGAAGGTTATTCAGATACAAACTGGGTAACTGACTCACATGATATAAAATCTACTACTGGATATGTATTTACTCTAGGAGGAGCTGCAATCTCCTGGGGCTCTTGTAAGCAAACTATCATAGCTAGGAGTACAATGGACTCCGAAATGATAGCTTTAGATACAACTTGCACAAAAGCTGAATGGCTTAAAAATCTTATTATCCATATACCTGTTTCTCTTAGTCATGTTCCTGCAATTTCTATAAACTGTGATAATAAATCTGTTATTGAAATACTAAAGCATGATTCTGTGAATGCTAAGATGAACAGGCACCTGCAGCTGCGCTTCAAGTCAATAAAAAGCCTACTAGGCAAATATGTGGTTCTTGACTATATAAAGTCAGAAAAGAATCTTGCAGATCACTTGACGAAGGGTCTGTCTAGGACTTTGATCCTAGAATCATCGAGGGGGATGGGGTTAAGCCCATAAGTGAGTCACCAGCAGTGCCAACCCAACCGAGTCTGACTGGAGATCCCAAGAAGCCGGTTCAATTGGTAGAAACAAGCTGAACTTAGGTGACTTTATGGAACACTGACTCGAGATTAAAGTCTCATTAAAATAAAGCCCAAGCGGCTGTACATGTGTACAATAACTCCTCATCCCTATGGTGACAGTGTTCCTGTGTGATATGGTTAGGATAAAGTTAAACTCTTAATAGGTCCAAGCTGTAATGCTGGGTTGATTCATATCACCAACCATTAAGGACTTACCTATATGAGAGGTCGTGAAGGCCGCGACTATGGGATAGGGCGATCCCAGACAATTCTCATGAATGTGAAAAAGTTCGCATGGCCATTTAAAAGCGTCACCCGATAGACCAAGGACCTCTAGCGTACTATGTGTGCTATTTTTCTAAATCTGGTTCAAGAAGTCTGATTCAAGGCATAGTCCATCAAGCACTTCTTCAGATTAAGGCAATAGTCACTACGTGAGTTTCAAGGTTGTAGTCCATCTCATCTATGCATAGTATTTTACTGCCCAGATGCTCTCTCTCTCTCTCTCTCTCTCTCTCTATTTACTTCACTCTTATCTCTGTTTTGGAACTTAATTTTTTTTTGGGGGGGGGGGGGGATTGTTAGAACCATTGCTCAAAGAACCAACTTCACTTTTAGTCCCACATCGGTTGGGGTGTTTGCTCTATGTGTGTATATATTAGTTTGTCTCATTTACTTGCTTGAATGCTTGTGGGGGTTGCACCCTTGGGCCACACGTGCGCGCCGCCGCTGCCGTCCGGCACGGCACGGCTCGGTTCGGTTCGGCCCGCGTAACGGGTGTGGTACGCGTCCACATCTGCGGGCGCCGAATGCCAATTCGATTTTCTCTTCGGGTTCGGGCTGAGACCCTAAAATTCTTTTTGCTCCTCTTCAATTTTTTTATTTAATATTCTGAACGTTGGAACATAAATTTGTCCGTTACTATTTAATTTTGAACCGTTAATACATTACGTGTCCAGATTCATTCTCCATGTGTCTGTGTGACGGCTGAATTAATAGCAAATTAATTCAGACCGTTACATATTGGATGGATTCTTATATATTGGATGGTTTTTCTTTGGGTAGTGCTTCGTGCACGACTTCTCCAGAGGCCGGTAACATTAATCTAATTTTTTTTTCTTTTGATTCACAAAGTTTTCAATAAGAAAATGACATTTTTTTCTAACAGAAGAGAGGATTGTAGGAAGGTTGTAAGCATTTGATAGTAAACTTAGTATTATTGTTATTTTATTGACTCTATGTCCGTCTTAGATTAATTAGTAACCAAGAGAAACTATTATCCGACCGTACAAAACTCATGAAAAAAACAGAAAAGTTTAGACAAAGAAATAAAACTAGTGCATTTTAATGTACGATTTCAAATTTTCAAACAAATAAATTGACAAAAATGTTATTTGTCATACAAATTTTTTTGGTTATGTCATCTTCCATTATGCAACAATTGACATAATAAATAATATTATAAAATTTAAATCTAAATTTTAATTTTAATTTTAATTTTGAATGATTAATTATTTAGGTTAAAAATTATTATGTCAGATGCTACATAATGAGATATATCATCATCCAAATATTTTGTGAGACAAATAGCAAATTGATAAACCAAACAACCGTACTATCAATGTATTGGTTGATTTCACATTTAACTCATTCAGTCCCTTAAAATTCACCTTAAACTCAACTAAACAAAATAAAAAATTGATCAATGGAAAAAGAAAAAACTGTACGTCAAGCGTCCTTACTAAGGACATATTACTTTTTCTTATAAAGTAGCACCATTCGTCTAAGAGTTTTTCGGGCAAAAAAAAATCTCCCTAGGAAGAGACTTATCTGTAAAAGAAAGACCATTTTAGTAAGGGAGTTTTTTAAAAATAAATTTTAAAAGCCCTTAGCAACACATTATATGGCATTGCACACATAGCAATAGTTAAAAAAATTATTATAAAAAAGGTCCTTTGCACCACCGTTCCCATCACATCATACATTCGTGCTAAGGCCATATTTCTATTGTGTTTTAACTTTTGCTTTTGTTTAATGTTAAAAAAAATAAATTTTAAACAAACGTCCTTGCTAATTACGTATTCTTTAAATTGTACACAATATTGAAAAAAAATCACATCATACGACCTTACCAAGGATGTCACGTTTCGATTCCGTGAAATCGATAGTCATTCCCCGGACGAGATGTCGTGTTTGCCTAAGTTGCGCCACGTACAAGGCCATGATACTTGATTCAACGAGCACATATTCAGAGTATGCAGATTATTGTACACAATATTGAAACAAGAAAAAGTTATCTTTATTGATAATAAACATAATTTATAAACTCTTAAACAAGTACAAAATGTTGCCGTATGGACTTACAAAAGCGGACGCAAGATGTGATAGCCGTCTGATACATTACATCATTTTACTAAAACTTCAAAAGATAATAGACATATTCGGACAAAACTATTGCCTTGCCACGAAGCTGCATAAGGTGTAAAACCCCTATTTTTTTAAAAATTGTATTTATTTTTTTTGTTTAATTAATAATTTAATTATGGTAATTATGTGCTAAATAGGAGAAATAGATTTTTATTAATTTTTATTTTAAGTGTTCAGGCACTTAGAGGATTTATGGGACCATCAGGAATTTTTCGGAATTTATTCCATGTAGGAGACCCCTTAAGCTGTTGCTAGCCTAATGGTGTGCATTATTCTAATCCATAAATTTTCTTATGAGTATATATATAATATATATGTATACACAGATATATATATATATATATATATATGTATATATATATTTAGAAAGGAAAAATGAAAGAAAGAAAAAGAAATAATTAAATAGAAATTAACTAATAAATATAATAATAATAATAATAACAATGATAACAACATAACACTTATTTCCTTAGCAAATTTGCTATTCCCATCCTTCAGCAAATTCCTTGCTGTGACCGCCCACTTAAATCAAACAGCAACTTAGCAAATTCTAAAGATCCAAACCATCCCACTTCAGCAACTGTGCGTTAGCACAGACCCGACCCCCCCCCCCCCCTTTGGCCGAAACCGATCCACATCCTCTCTCTCCCTATTAAATATATATATATATATATATATATATATATATATATATATATATATATTTATTTATTTATTTATTTTTTTCAAAAACCCTAACCTAATATATCCAGACCTTCTCTTCTCATCTAGAGCCATCACCGCAGCCAGAGAAGCCCCCCCCCCCCCAAGCCATCCAAACCATCCCGACGACTCCGACCTCGCGCCCTGCAGATTCCCACACGAGGCACCTTCGCTCCGGAATTGTTTTCCGTCGACTCGCTCAACAAAATGTCGTTCCGTCTTCATCGGTATGCTCACCCCTTAACCCTCTTCCATAGTTGTATTATAGCCAACCTCGAAAAACGTGTACCCCTAGGCGAAAAATAGCGCCCAAGTTGGCACGAGCAGACCCAATTCTGAGATCGCAGAAATCTGCGGTGAACACACATATTGTCGAGTTCGTATCTCCCACCACAGAGATCCGAATTCGGTGATTCTTTTTGATATGTGTAGAACACTTGACCTAGTTTATTTTCTGTTAAATAACCCTATGTTATTAGTTGCTGTGGACATAATTAAATTCGTCACAAAACTGCGCGAACCCACTTTTTCCAGAATTCCAAAAGTTGGAAAACGGAGCGCGCCCCGCCAAACGGGACCCCCCCGCCGTGTACCAAGTGTACTGAATGGTGCACGCAGCGTAACCGGACACGTGAAAATTTTTGGGACTGATTCGGACGCGTATGCGCGCCGGAATCAAGCCGTATCCGCGGACACACCCCGTGTCGCAACTTTTGTGGAACTCGCGCGTATTTTGTGCACGCTTGTCAGATTGCGACGAAACTTGCGCCACTGGACTCGTGGTAACGCGCTGGTCATGTGACCCAATTTTCACGCAATTCTGAGACGGTTGACCAAATCGCCAATTGGCGGGCCCCGTAGTTGACTTTTTGGACAAAATTGTGTTCGGCCCATTGAAATTCATATTTGGACATACCGTTGGGTTCGTATTGACATTTAGAGTTGTTTGACCTATAGTTTGTCCCATTTAGATACTGTTACCCTTGGCACGCTTTTCGGTGCAAAGTGCGCCACAGGTGGACCCTACTTTTACCCAAAATTACCGTTTTGCTCCTGTGTCCAAATTGGACGAAAGGGAAATACTTTTTAGCTATTTTGCCCATTCTGGGAACGTTGGTGATATTTATTTCAGCATCCGGAGACGTTCATTCTGAGGCCGTAGCTTCTGACTCTTGGTGTTGACATTGGGACACTACATTTTACAGCTTTCTTGCCAGGCAAGATACCTTGCCAAATTGTTTACAGTACTTTGCATGCTATTTATATTTCTGTTTATTTATTTCATTTCTGTATAGTTCTTGCATGTGTAGTTTTTTTTCCAGTCATTACTATGTATTAGATATGTTGACACACACATGGCACCTAGTATCATGGGAGGACAATCATTAGGCGTATGGGCTTTTAACCACTCTGGTAAACCGTAGTATATAGCTCGTACTACGGGCGTGTGTCGCGCTGGTCGCTACCCCCGCGGTATGTCGATTTCTGGAGTCTCGCTGGTCGCTACCCCCGCGGTATGTCGATTTCTGATGTCCATTGACGTGTGTGTGAGTTGTGAGGTAGATCGAGTAGCCTACCATTGCCCATACGTCGAAAAGTTGTCCTCATTTGCATTCATATAGATTGTCTTGTACAGTGTACTTATTTATTTTCAAATTATATGCATGTTTACTGTATTCAAGTTGGCTCGTATTTTCTGTATCTTGTTACGTCCATCTGAGGACCTGGTCCTCTGCCAGGTGTATCTGCTCTTGAGTATTTGCAGGAGTACGGGCCTGGACCTGACGCATTCTTTTCTGCCGAGGAGGTCTTACCTTCTGAGCATCGTTGATTATCTAGCGATGGATTCTTTTAGCTGATGCACTTCTGTCTTCACATTATTTTATATTGGAGACTTTATACTCCTCTCTCATTTTAGTTTTGGTTATAGTCATTGGTAGTGGATTTGTCTCCACCCGACTATTATTTTCTGGATATTTCAAACTCCTTATTCTAGCTTAGTATTTCTTTTCTATGACTTGTTGTGTGGATGAGATTACCATATTTGTGACTTGTGATATTATATATACCACATGTGAGTTTATATTCATATTACAGCGTACGTATGGGTTATGGTTTCCATATATTGGAGTTGCCATATCCATGCGGCTGGCATGCTTACGTATTCCTAGTCCTACGTATTTGGGACTGGGGCGTGACATGTTTTTGTGGTAGCCCATGCAGGTCAAGAATATATTGTCTCGGTTACGTAACTGTACCGAACAAGCCTTCACCTAGGATTAGAATTTTAGATCTCATCCACACTTGACTATAACTTACATTCCTTCCAACATGTCCTACTTAAGTTCTTGCATCCTGCTTGATTCATGTACTCTTCTTAATCCTTCGTCCATCTCTTGCAGAGAGATGAATTTGAATAACGGGCATGCCGCCACCGGGGACAACACGTCTCCAGGGGACGACGACCAATCACCAGGAGTGACCTCAACGACACCTCTTCTTCCCGGACCGGATGGACTGACTAACAATCAAATTCCATCAACTCCTTCCACGATACCTAATAGGACTTTTCCAGCTCCACTAGCACCGCAAGATGGCCAAGCGCAGCTGTTCCAATTCTTTCAGATGATAATACAGGAACAGAGACAGCAAGCAGCAGAGCAGAGGCTAGAATTTCTGGCAGCACTTGAGAGATTGGCTGCACTAGCCCCTGCACCAACCCAGGCACTAGTTTCAGTACCACAAGCTCGGGTTGGTTCAGTCAAGGACTTTGTGCAGATGGGCCCTAAGCCATATAAGGGTAATGAGAGTCCAGAGGAGACCACGAACTGGATTGCCAATACCAAGAAGTTGTTAGAGGCATCACAACTACCTACTGACCTATGGATGATAGGCGTGAGGACTCAGTTAGAAGGCAACGCGCACCACTGGTGGGAATCAATGGAGCGCCAGTTGGGTACGTGTCAGACTTGGAAACAATTCTTGGAATGCTTTGAGAGAAAGTACTTCCCGGATACTGTAAAGGACGCATTGTACGATCAGTTCCTCCATCTAGAGCAAGGGGACAAGACGGTTGATGAGTATGACGCAGAGTTTAGCCGTCTCAGTAAGTATGGCACAGTCCTAATACCTAATAACTTAGAGAAGGCTAAGAGGTTTCACTGTGGGCTGACTCAGGAGCTCCAGCACTACACTAGCTCCCAGTCCTGGATCTCTTATGCCGAGCTATTGACAGAGGCCAGGATCCAGGAGGCCATCAGCAAAGGCAACCGAATTCAACAGAGAATTTATCAGGGACCAGAAAGGACACAGCAAGGAGGACCCATTAGACACCCTTTGACACGCCAGCAACCAGATAGTGCTGCACCATATCCAACCAAGGACCCCCGTACTTGTCACTTTTGTGGTAAGATAGGTCATATTCATAGAGACTGTCATCGTCGATTGGGGCTGTGCATGATATGTGGATCAAGTCACCATCAAACCCGAAGATGTCCCGAGCAGAACCAGAGGTCTATGGCATTAGAATCAGGAACACCGCATACACCCTCAAGAATAGAAGACCAAAGTGACCCACCACTGCTTCTACAGTCTGCACAAATGGAGGGGACTAGACCCCAGTTGATCAATCAAGGACAAGGCCAAGCACTCATTATGACAAGTATGGGAGAGCAGACACAGGAAGCCGTAGATACAGGTATGACCTTTTAGCTATAATTGTCTTTGCACACTCATGATCCCATTGTGACACAAGATCTTAGATGTACAAATAGCTGTAGAATTATATATATGGTAGTTTAGCAGTTATGAGTGTCACGCCCCAAACTCCCGCAAGCCCAATAGTCCCCGCTGAACGTGAAATCACCACGTTGCAGCTCTCCCGCGGGACAATCGTTCTATTCGGGACGTGATGCCGTACGAGCCTGGAGTTGCGCTCGTACAAGGCGATGTTGTTAAACACGAAAGTTATCATCGAAACAACCAAGTTACAGCGGAAGCCAATTGTGTACCAAGCACACATCAGAGTATACGCAGCGAAGCTCACGATAGGGTCCAAATGAGATGTCCCGAGTCAATGCCACAAAGGCGATGCCACGGAGACGATGAAATAACTCTTGCTCTTTCTCTAGCCCACAAAGGTACTTACAGTTCATACATCTTGTCCCGTATATCCAAGCAGCGCCACTACGTCTGTGTACCTAAAATATTGCCCACAAAAGTGGGTCAGTACACAACCGTACTGGTGAGCGGGGTAACCCACTCGTCTAAGCCGACACTAAGTAAAGTAGTGAATGCACACAGTTAAATGGTGATCTTTCTAGTTGAATCCTAGATTCTTTTCATGGCATATGGATGACATGTTAAGGAAAACAGTAAAGCAGTTTAAGCATGCTAGCATTCATTCTCAAACCAAACGACAAGCAGTTTATATAAAGCCGATCCGTCTAACTCAATGTCATCGCTTGAACGATAACATATCGAACCTTCAGTCTCGCCTCGATATCCATCCAGAACCAAAGTTTATATCCCACTCTCGAGTGCACACTCTTGCCGAGGCAAGGTGGCCGCGCCTACACGATGCACAAACCAACCAAAGTAAAGCAAGCCAACATCTATTCTTATATGAAGTCACTGGCCAAAGGCCATAAAGGACGTTGATCGGACAGATCAATGCGGTTCTATTCGAAACAGCGCTAAGTAGCTAACCCACCTGAATCGCATCCAACCGCTGGTACCGCGCCCAAAACGCGATACCCAAAATTGTCTCCTCCATGGCCGAACGGTCCCGGTGCCCCGGAGCACCCGTTCGAGGAAACCAAACCCTGTGCCACCCAGGTTGTCCGTGACTATGCAGACACGTAGGTATGACGAGAGGATCGAAACATTCCCGCCCCACCAAGCGATCCTAGACTCGTTCCATCGATATCCAACCAAAATATCCATAACCAATCTTCCAACATGTCCTTCCAAAGAACCCAAATCTCGACCTCAAAACATAGCCCGAGGCATCAAAATATCAAGTGTTTCATAGGCACGAAGCCTCTTCTCAACACAATCCAAATTGGTGCAACACCTATGCTCGAAGCAAAACCTATGGCACAATATCGTTTCAGTGGCACAATGTCACATTCGTGGCACGATGCCCCATCAAACGACACAACGCCCTCGCCGATACAGTTGTTCGATTTCGAACCACAACTGCCTGCTTTGCAAGACAAAGCATCCTTGTGATACACGCGCACGGATGCACGTTCGCTCGCCCGAATTCCCGATATTCTCGATATTCCCATTTACCTCAATTGTATCATTCCAACTTGTATATTTCCAACCATCCAAGCATAATCCCAAGTAATCCAACCGATCGCCTCAAATGAATAATCCAGCTATCGTATCCAACTATCCAACGCGTAAACCATTCAAGCCACAATCCTACCAAGCCAACGACGCACACTCTATGCACGCCTCAGTGTAGTGCTTCCCGATGTTTCAGCCCAAGTGTTCAAGCCTTTACGTATTTTCCATATTATTAGGCATGAAGGAGTAGAGGAGAAGGGAAAGAGCCCACTCACAATGATTGATCCCGTTAGGCATCATGTCCTGCCGATACGGCCAATCCCTTAAACTCGTGGTCCGATGCAAGCGCGATCTACTCAACTGGTATGACCGTGCGAGCAGGCCGTGCTCTCCAAATCATCCGACCGATCGGACTAAGAAAGACGGCATTATCGCTTCCATTCAGCTATTCAGTACGGTTCGGAACGAACACCTGATTTTCATCGAACCCGCTAGCCATCTGCACATTAAAACCAACTCGATTAATCCTTCTTCCCGAAATCCGACATTTCAAATGTAACCAGCATTTGATTCATTCGATCCGACTCAGCGTTACGCTCCGAGCGGTTGTGGGGCGTTATAATGAGGATGTAGGTATATTTTACCCAGGTGGCATACACGCGATGCTAATGGATAACGTGAGTAGCAGTCGTAGTATTCTTCCCCTATCCTTATCTCGCCCTCTTGGGGTGACTCATCTTCTCCTTTTATATTCGTTTCTTATCTCGTGCGTAACTCTTCCTATCATAGTCGTATCTTTCGTGCCATTATGAATTGTTTGATATCAACCTCACCCCTATTTTGTTAGTTAAACATAAATGTGTTAGTAATACTTGATAGCCAAGGATGAGTTCTTAATATGTATATGCACTATAGCAATATATGTATTCTTTATTAGTTTAACCCTTAAGTAGCACCATGCAGCATAGTAGAAATTGTTAGATTATTTGAGACAGATCATGCCCCTAATAGTTAGTCAAGACCTTAATAGTTTCCCTAAAAACTTAGACTATGCCTAGGAAAGAGTTGAAGGCACTTGTTACGAACCGATGACTATGACAAATGGCCGGCAAGGTAGCGACAGTTGCCGCCAGACGATTATGGTAGAATAGTCGAATTACTTGCAGCCATACTGGCCAGGTGGTGTGACAGTATTAGACTATGATACTTGACGGTTATGGAAAAAAGTCATAGTTATGAGATTCTAGACAGGTATCCCAAGATTCTCGACCCAATAAATGTATTTGCCTTACAAACCTAGACAATAGCTTCAAAGAATGTGACTACTAGTGGAATCTTGTAAGTGGGGTAGTGTAGACGAGTTTGAGGATGATAGAATAGTGGATGGGCAATAAATGAGAAAGTGTTAGAATGGCAGACCATGAGTTTTAGGAGTCCTACTAGATACCAATGTAGTGTAATAGTCATAGTTATCATTATGAATATGGGTTAGTGTCAATTTCAAGGACAAAATTTTTGTAAGTTAGGTAGAATGTAAAACCCCTATTTTTTAAAAAATTGTATTTATTATTTTTTGTTTAATTAATAATTTAATTATGGTAATTATGTGCTAAATAGGAGAAATAGATTTTTATTAATTTTTATTTTAGGTGTTCGGGCACTTAGAGGATTTATGGGACCATCAGGAATTTTTCGGAATTTATTCCATGTAGGAGACCCCTTAAGCTGTTGCTAGCCTAATGGTGTGCATTATTCTAATCCATGAATTTTCTTATGAGTATATATATAATATATATGTATACACAAATATATATATATATGTATATATATATTTAGAAAGGAAAAAGGAAAGAAAGAAAAAAAAAATTAAATAGGAATTAACTAATAAATATAATAATAATAATAATAATAATAATAATAATAATAATAATAATAATAACAACATAACACTTATTTCCTTAGCAAATTTGCTATTCCCATCCTTCAGCAAATTCCTTGCTGTGACCGCCCACTTAAATCAAACAGCAACTTAGCAAATTCTAAAGATCCCAACCATCCCACTTCAGCAACTGTGCGTTAGCACAGACCCGACCCCCCCTTTGGCCGAAACCGATCCACATCCTCTCTCTCTCCATATATATATATATATATATATATATATATATATATATATATATATATATATATATTTCAAAAACCCTAACCTAATATATCCAGACCTTCTCTTCTCATCTAGAGCCATCACCGCAGCCAGAGAAGCCCCCTCCCAAGCCATCCAAACCATCCCGACGACTCCGACCTCGCGCCCTGCAGATTCCCACACGAGGCACCTTCGCTCCGGAATTGTTTTTCGTCGACTCGCTCAACCAAACGTCATTCCGTCTTCACCGGTATACTCACCCCTTAACCCTCTTCCATAGTTGTATTATAGCCAACCTCGGAAAACGTGTACCCCTAGGCGAAAAATAGCGCCCAAGTTGGCGCGAGCAGACCCAATTCTGGGATCGCAGAAATCTGCGGTGACCACACATATTGCCGAGTTCGTATCTCCCACCACAGAGATCCGAATTCGGTGATTCTTTTTGATATGTGTAGAACACTTGACCTAGTTTATTTTCTGTTAAATAACTCTATGTTATTAATTGCTGTGGACATAATTAAATTCGTCACAAAACTGTGCGAACCCACTTTTTCCAGAATTCCAAAAGTTGGAAAACGGAGCGCGCCCCGCCAAACGGGACCGTCCCGCCGTGTACCAAGTGTACTGAATGGTGCACGCAGTGTAACCGGACACGTGAAAATTTGTGGAGACTGATTCGGACGCGTATGCGCGCCGAAATCAGGCCGTATCCGCGGACACATCCCGTGTCGCAACTTTTGTGGAACTCGCGCGTATTTTGTGCACGCTTGTCAGATTGCGACGAAACTTACGCCACTGGACTCGTGGTAACGCGCTGGTCCTGTGACCCAATTTTCACGCAATTCTGAGACGGTTGACCAAATCGCCAATTGGCGGGCCCCGCAGTTGACTTTTTGGACAAAATTGTGTTCGGCCCATTGGAATTCATATTTGGACATACCGTTGGGTTCGTATTGACATTTAGAGTTGTTTGACCTATAGTTGGTCCCATTTAGAGACTGTTATCCTTGGCACGTTTTTCGGTGCAAAGTGCGCCACAGGTGGACCCTACTTTTATTCGAAATTACCGTTTTACCCCTGTGTCCAAATTGGACGAAAGGAAAGTACTTTTTAGCTATTTTGCTCATTCTGGGAACGTTGGTGATGTTTATTTCAGCATCCGGAGACGTTCATTCTGAGGCCGTAGCTTCTGACTCTTGGTGTTGACATTGGGACACTACATTTTGCAGCTTTCTTGCCAGGCAAGATACCTTGCCAAATTATTTACAGTACTTTGCATGCTATTTATATTTCTGTTTATTTATTTTATTTCTGTATAGTTCTTGCATGTGTAGTTTTTTTTCCAGTCATTACTATGTATTAGATATGTTGACACATACATGGCACCTAGTATCATGGGAGGACAATCATTAGGCGTATGGGCTTTTAACCACTCTGGTAAACCGTAGTATATAGCTCGCACTACGGGCGTGTGTCGCGTTGGTCGCTACCCCCACGGTATGTCGATTTCTGGAGTCTCGCTGGTCGCTACCCCCGCGGTATGTCGATTTCTGATGTCCATTGACGTGTGTGTGAGTTGTGAGGTAGATCGAGTAGCCTACCATTACCCATACGTCGAAAAGTTGTCCTCATTTGCATTCATATAGATTGTCTTGTACAGTGTACTTATTTATTTTCAAATTATATGCATGTTTACTGTATTCAAGTTGGCTCGTATTTTCTGTATCTTGTTACGTCCCTCTGAGGACCTGGTCCTCTGCCAGGTGTATCTGCTCTTGAGTATTTGCAGGAGTACGGGCCTGGACCTAACGCATTCTTTTTTGCCGAGGAGGTCTTACCTTCTGAGCATCGTTGATTATCTAGCGATGGATTCTTTTAGCTGATGCACTTCTGTCTTCACATTATTTTATATTGGAGACTTTATACTCCTCTCTCATTTTAGTTTTGGTTATAGTCATTGGTAGTGGATTTGTCTCCATCCGACTATTATTTTTTGGATATTTCAGACTCCTTATTCTAGCTTAGTATTTCTTTTCTATGACTTGTTGTGTGGATGATATTAGCGTATCTGTGACTTGTGACATTATATATACCACATGTGAGTTTATATTCATATTACTTCGTACGTATGGGTTATGGTTTCCATATATTGGAGTTGCCATATCCATGCGGCTGACATGCTTACGTATTCCTAGTCCTACGTATTTGGGACTGGGGCGTGACATAAGGTATGTGCACGAGCTCCGAAATTATAACATACTTCAAAAGGGCACGAATATGACGCGTCGGTAGGTGGACTGGATTGGAAGTGGCCTCAGCTCCTCGCAGGATCGCCTTGGCGCGGAGAACCTGTTGCAACGAAGGGTTAGTACATCGAAATGCACTGGTGAAGGCGAGCTAACCCAACTTTATCAATCAATACGTTATTTATGTGAAGCATGCAAGTTATTATGTGGTCTTTCTAAATTGCCTTAGTTCAAGTTACAAGCATGCAATAGATATAAAAAATGGCTGAAATAAACATGCCACCGTTTGGTGACTTTACCTGCCCGTTTGAACCGCCTGTACAAAACTTATCTTATCCTTCTCTGCCACGAAAACATAGTTAGCCTACAAAGTTTAAATATACGAGGGGGTCACTGGAACGATGACATAGTGGACAAGTTATAGCTGGACATAAATGGTATGCAACGCAGGTGGCGAGCCCCGCTACACGTCATTTCGTCCTTAACAGACGACTATCAGAATGTTCCGTCCGGATCGGATCGGTCTTAATGCCCCGGTAACCATCTGCAAGAACTAGAAATCTTGTGCCCAAGTTGTCTGTGACCAAACGATGTCTAAAACATTAAGTTGTCATATGCATCCAGCATTTCAAGACATCAGAATGAACGAAACTATTAGCACAATGCAATGGCATAGTCTTCTGATCGCATAGTAAAATGTTCTAAACTTGGCACAATAACAGAAGAATATGTTCTAACTAATATTGAAACACGATAAAAGAATATTCTAAGCGAGCTAGCATGCAATAGTAGTGTAACCGTTCACAAGTTGGTTGACAAGCATAAGTATTCCAAGTTTATTCTATTTTATCTTGATATCTTTTAGTTAGTGTAGTATCTTTTGATCGGAACAATCAAGAGAGCAAGATTATTAGGTGTGAAGACTTGAAAGAATAAACAACTAATCGAAAGTATAGCCACTCACAAGTTGGTGGAGGTAGAAAAAAAAAGATGTTCTTCAAGACTCCACTCGCACGACTCATACACGATCACCTACATTGCCACAAACAGACAATCAATGCATCTTCTTCTCATTCTCCAAGATCAAAACGAAAGCGAAGTTCAACGAACGAAAATAATGCAAATCATCGAAACCGTTCAAGAAAACGCAATCTCGAAAACCAACTCGAAAGCAGGTAAGCAATAATGTGACAGCGAAAACTAGACAAGAAAACTTGCAGCGGAGAGGTCCCTCTTGACTCTGCCGTTAAGTCTGTCCATGGAACACGGTCCACTGAATATGGAAATTCGGAAGAAGTCAATCCATAACGAGAAAATGATCTTTATTCAATCTATCCCGATCGAACGATACCGAAAGTATTTCTTAGTCGCGCTTTCCGAAAAGGAGAAACGGAACACTACAAAGGATGTATCTATTAATCCCGTTTTCTCATCTGATTAGTTAAAACTTTCTTAGTAAGAACATTTCTATTCTCTATATGCGAATACACCAAACTATTTCTTCATATGTAATTTTTCGAAACTTTAATGTTCTAACTGATTTGTTTTTATAGAGAAAAACAAGTTTTAGAATAATTAGAAAAAAGAGAGGTTTTAAAAAATTGAATCCATGATAGGATTCGGCAAAAAAAAAGGGCAAATTTTATTTTGATTGAAATTCATAATACCACTAACAAATTTCAGCTGAAATTTGCAGAGAGAATCTCATTTTGTTTTTTAAATAATCAAACCATTTTGTTTAAACAACATTGTTAGTGATTGCCATAATGGTGATGCCGAAGAAATGGAATAAGGCTTATATTAAAGCTGGAACAACTTTTTTTACATATTGTTGAGTGAATTATTTTTATATTTTTACAATGACATGTAGGTAACACTTTTTTGCATTGGCCTCTTTTAGAGGATATTAACATTTAACACAAACAAAATACTCGTGGTCTCATATTGTTGGTTTGGCATTTATGTGTTCTAACATAGTGGAATTTGTGAAACTATATCAAATTTTATTTTTCTTTAAAATATAAAATTTGCCGTTGCTACTGGCAAATTTTATTTCTATAATATTCGTCATTGCTACTTATGAATTTCAGCTTTGTCAGTGCTACTAGCGAATTATATTTCTTTTCCAAACTTCTCTCTTCCCAATTATTCCAAAATGTCTCTCTAAAAAAAACTGTATAAAAATTATAAGGCTGCAAACAAAGAATATTATAACAATATTCTATTCTTATATAAAATCAACTCCGAATATAATTTTACAACAACTAACAATATTGGTTAATGTTGTCTTAATGGTAGACCAAAAAAAAATTCCCTAAATTTGAATCACAAATAAATCTTCAAGTCCAGAACACAAACCGAATTTTTCTTTTCTTTTTTAATATTAGAGGGTTAGGTCTGATTTTACATTTGGAATCACTACTACATTGTTTCTAATCAAATTTTTTTGTTTCATTAATTACCATTAATAAAATATGGTCATAAACGATCTTTTCCATCCTTTACTCTCAAGAAAAGCATATAGTGTGCACTTTTAATGCCCATATTATATGCCATAAAGTATGGTGGACAAATTTGGAGTATGGAATAAAATGAAAGAAGAATAAAATTAATGGTGTGATTGAAGGCATGCATACTAATTTTGTATAGATATTGTGATGTTCACATATTACAATATTAACAAGACCCAATCGTATTGGACCCAATTCTTTCAAGGCCCAAATTCAATTGACTAACCCTCTAAGTAGATTTTCTTAAACATTATAACTCAACCTCTCTTTTTGGAGGTGGGACTAAATAAATATTACCACTATCTATTAAAAAAATATTATAAAAAAACAACTGTTCTCAAAAAGCACAAATTAGGACGACTGGTTTAAATATTGTTTTTCAAAATACAATAACATTAAAGCCTTTTCCCATAAATTTAGGGCCCTATAAACAATGCATATTGTATTTTTTACACAACAATAGAATAACCTCAAATAATCTGATTTTTTTTTTCTCTTTCTGTATAATAGAAAAAAAAATTTCCAACCATCTACAGGATTTTCTGTTATAGTTGTTGTCTCAAATATTTGGACAATCATCTATATCTCTAGCCCAATTGATTGGGGTGGGAGACATCCATTTCATCTATCCGAAATTCAAAATTGGAACGTATTATTCAATTTATTTAATAAATACTGAAAGTTGGAACAGTGGATCTAATAGACGTACAATGCAGTATGTGTAATATAAGTTCCAAATGGATAATTCGAGCATTTAAAAAAAAATTCAGCCTATTGATCCAAATCAAGAAAAAAGAAAATCATGATATACAGAACATGATATGGACACAACTCTTTCATCGTTCTTGAGCAACGAAAATATATCAGTAACTCATTCTTTTGAAGAAATTCATTTCTTTTTCATTCAAAATTCTGATAAGCTTGGAGCTGTTGACTAAGTACATGCAGGATGGAATTACAATGTGAACATTTGGGTCACGGGCATCCACGAACTTTTTGTCTGTCCTGCATTCCAAAAAAATAAAATAATAGTTCGTTCTCACGAAATAAAATGTCTGACTTCGTTCCTACAAATATGGTTCATGTATGAAGTTGTGAACCAATTTATTCGGTCATTGGATTGTACAAATCTTTGGGATGAATTTGGGAAAAAAAAATTGGCCATGCAAGAAACATAGCTCAAAGAAAAAACCCAAAAAAAGTTGGCAATTACTTGCGGTGAGATCTTAGAATAGATATTAAAGGAATTTCACTTATTTTTGAATAATTACACTATCCTCTCATGTGTTTTATGTGTATTAAAGAGATCTCCCCTATGTTTTATATTTTAAGTAAAAGATTACTACACTAACCACCCTTAGAACATAAGCATAGGGGATGTTCTTGTAATTATTTGTAAATTAAGAAAAGTTCGTGTAATAAACATAAAATATAAAACAGGTTAGTGTAAATAAACCTTTTAGAATCTCTACTATTATAATGCGGCTTGGAAACCAAAAATGAGTCATCCAAGCCAAGTCTTTTGTAAATACTCAACCATTTAATTAAAAAAATACGGAAGATTATAATTTTAAAAGTTTTTTTTTCTTCTTCCGTGTAACCGAACACCCCCTCTTTTATTAACATATATCCATAACAAATAATAATTAAAATATAAATTTTTTAAACAAATCTTAATTAAAATATTAATATATATATAACAAATCTTAATTGAAATATATGAAAATTATTTTTTAATAATATCAGAAATAAAAAATAATTATTTGACGTGCAATGCTGATGAGTTTACTAAGTTGTTATGTAGGGGTGGATTTCCGGTTAAGTGCAATGGATTTGGGCTTTCTAGATTGAGAAATATTCTTTTCTCTATATTTGGATCCTATACTTGGACCCCAAGTAATGCATAGAGAGTAAAATAATGGACTTGGCCCAAACATGGACTACAGCTACTAGTCCTAAAAGTGGTGAGATTCAATTATTAAAATATTTAATTAGGATGTTTCTCTCTCGTGTTCGTTTCAGGAAACCTAGTCCTTTCCGATGGAGACAGCTCAAACCTTCGGGACCAAGGAATCCCACGCCTACGTGGACAATCGGACCGCTACGTAGCGAATAGGGAAAACAAATATTGATAGCCTCCTCTATAAATAGAGGACTGCATATCGAATACAAAGTTTCCTTGCCCTCCCAGAATTCCAAGAACATAAACAAAAGAAGAGATATTTCTCTACTAATGGCAGAACCAGAAAAGTAAGAAATTAATCTCCTTTCTTTTCTTTAGCTCTGTTAAGTCTGTTTATGTTTTTTTTTTCTGTGTATTATATGAGTACGAGTTCTCGTCTACTCTGTGTCTCATTGTTATATGATGATTTAGGAATTAGGGTTTTATTTTAATTTTTTTAAGTTTGTGTATGTAGGGTTTATGAGTTGGTGGAACAATTTTTGGGGGGGATAAGGATTGATAATGGGTGATGGGTCAATTTAGATTTTACATGCGATTGTTGTTTTGTTCTTAAAATTTGGGGAAATTTAGGGGTTTTCAGCCTCTGGTTGTCTAAAGTAGTAGTTTCTTTTGAGGCTAAGTATTTACTAATCTCTTGGCAGGACTCAGGAGGTAGTTTAATTTAGGGGAGTTCATGATTAACAAAAAAAAATTTTACTGATGACCGAGACGATTAGCAGGTTATGGTTTGTGATTTTCTTTTTATTGAACAGACTGAAAGTGTTGTTAAAAACCTGAAAGTGTCGTTAATGAGTTTTGAAAGTGTCGTTGAAAAGTTTTTAACGACACTTTCAGGGGGGCATTGTCAACTTTTAATCTAACATGGGGTAATATCAATATACCTAATCTAAGAGAAGGTAATATCAAATAGCCATATATATATATATATATATATAGGGATCCCCGCTCTTAAATATTTTTGCATGTTCTTCAAAATAGCAGTAGATGAATTGTCTTTTTTGATGGTAAAGATTAGATCAAAATTTTACGAGAAATTAGGTAGTTTAAGGATCTGTCGAAGGCTACATTCTGATCCGAAGGCCATATCATAGCCCGAAGATGATCTCCACCTGCACTGTACCGCATTCGCACTGCACTCGCACCAGGGCTGCACCGCACCTATCAGGACTGCATCCCGTCCGCTCTAGGCTGCACCGCACCCACTTCACTTTAATTCTCACATCAAAGAATTTAAGTGCTTCTCCCGTTGCTCGAACCTGCAATCTCTGAGGGAATATGCCTCACTCTAACCACCTGAGATAGAGAAAATGATAATTGTTTGATACATTTTGTCCGACTTGAAGCACGGACTTACAACTCGGCACGTAGGTCCTCAACTTGAACCGTATACCCATACTTAGCCTGTAGGCCCTGCTCCACCTGGCTATGCTGGCCCGCTCATCTCTCGGTCTATTGGTCTGCCTTTTCACTCCTACTAATTATTTTAATAACCGGAAGGAGTAATGCTTGCTCCCCTCTCCTCCCCCCCCCCCAGAGAGAGATTGGGATCAAGTCTTGGAGAAAGTACTTATTTTTTCGAGTGGTTGGAAAAATTAAAGTGGCAGCCGGTGGGTACGACGAGCATGGTGTGGGCCAAGTGGGCCAGAAGTGGGCCAGTCGGACCGGGTTGTGGGCATTCTGGCTAGGTTGTGGCCTTAGGGCCGGGTTGTATGGGTTGGTGGCCTTCAGGTCTAGTTTGTAGGCCTACGGGCCGGGTTGTATGGCTTCGGGCTGGGTTGAGGGATATTGAGTGGCCATTTTGTAACACAATTACCATATATATATATATATATATATATATATATATATATATATATATATATATATATGTTAGACTAAAAAGTACTAGCAAAACTCTATCTTCAAAAATCATAACAACCAATAACTTAGTTCTCCCATTTTTCTTTAGACTCTCTCTCTTTGACATTACTTTAAGATGCAAGGAAATAAAGAGACTCAGAAGAGAATCACTTGTTCTTTTCTTCACGACAAATGTCGGTGTTATTCTTTAATTTCTTCTCTTATTCGATCCATCTTTCTTTTCCATTAAAGTACTCCAACATAATATTAAAATTTTAGAGCTCTAATCAGAGCACTACAATGCAAAAAGAATGTGACGTAATACAAACGGATGATCAAGTTGAGGTATTTCCTCTGGCTATCGACTTACATTGTTACTTTCCATGCTTGATGACATTTTTGAATGTTATTTGACTTTGAGAAGTATATTCAATTGAAGTGAACTTTAAATGTTGTGTTATATTGGTCATATTGAACTAAATTGTGAATGTTCTTAAGCACCAAAAAAATTGTTAATGTTACATCCGAGCTAAACACCTATCGGTTTTAAACGAATTGCCCGACCGACCAGCACGTCTAGTAGTCGAACTGCTCGGCTGTTAAGGATATGTGGGTCGGGCTCGGTTATATAATTTGTGCAGTTGGGTTATATAATTTTTATAACTTAGTTACCAACTAAATCGGTTCGACTACCAAATTATATATCGGTCAGTTAACCGACCGATGCACACTCCTAGTTTCATTGTTTGTGAATTAATTGATGGCAACTAAAATTGAAGTGATGGAAAATCGGAGATCTATGAAGGGTTAAGAAAACTAATTAATTATGTTCAAAAGAAAAATAAATCGACTGCAAAAGCATAATAGAGATTTTAGTAAGTTCTCCCACTGTGGGTTATGTTACTATTTCACTATTGACTATCAGTTACAAAAACCTTCAACCTCCCTCTATGCATATCCTTTTGACTCTCTCTCTCTCTAGAAAGAAAGAATACAACAGAACAATTTCTAGTATGTAGAAAGAAAGAAAAAAAAACTAACTTCGAGAAAGTACAAATTGCCCCCAAATCCCTTAAACCAGCCGAAAACGATTTTTGTACTAGCTCCTTTAGGCTGGCTGAGTAAGTTACTGGGGTATGACCAACTTGACTACTCTAACATAACCTTGTCCATCTGAGTTTGAGTTATGTGTATGTTCTATTGTGTCGATTTATATTTGTGACCAATTAGATGGTATTCAAGGTTCTTATTATCGGTATCGGAATCAGTATCGAACCATTCCTATGAGTATCCGGTTCGGCTGTTTCGGATCGGAGTATCGGATTTTTTTTGCTATTAAAAAAGAAATAATTATTAATATTATTAACATTTTAAAAATATATTTTATACATTTAGACGTAATTTTAAGTATTTTCAGTGCTGTTTCTTAGTAGTTTTGAAATTGAAAGAAATAGTAGTCACTCTTGCCGATTGGTTTATATGGGATTGACAAGTTTTATTTTTTTACACACTTTTACACCCTTGATGATTGGTCTTTTCTGTTCAATTTTCTTTGTCGAATTGACCAGAAAATAGACTCCCAATGTCGGTATCGGTCAGTATCGGGTATAGATTGGTATAGGATCGGAACATACCAAATCATATCGGTATCGGCCGTATCGGATCGGTATTGGCCGATTCTGCAAACTATACCATATTCTAAGTATGGTTATATATGCATGTGAGTACAACCTAGTGATCTTCCAACATATGTGTCGTGTGTGCATTTTCTGTGTTTTCTGTTGCATGGATATAACAAGACACAATCAATGAGTTTATCTTGTAAAATATGGACACGATACAACAAGATGCAGAGGGCACATTGTGACGTTCACAATATATGATGTATATACAGGTGTACACACACATTTTGGAGTGCCATGCCAGTTTCATAACTTGTTGGGCTCCAGTATGATACCGTTTTTGTGGTGTGCATGCTTCGTAGGCTGTAGGGGGGATTGGGAGGGAGGGTGTGTCGGTGTCGCATACCATCTGACACTCGGATGTATTTCTTCTGTACGCTATGTTTCATGATTGTATGAAGTTTGATCAAATGCTTGTCTGATTGTAAATGAAATTTCTTGTTGTGACTGCTTCATATCTAGATTTTGGTGAGAAGGGACTGGCTTGGAGGATGAACTGATTGCTTTACTAGGTATGGGACACAATATACTCAATATTTTCCTCTTTTTTTTCCTTTCATAAATGAGTTTAGAATAAGCCTAGACAACTCAGACCATAAAATGTATGAGTTGGGTAATGGAAATCCCAACACTCGGTTTATTAGCATCGACCTAACTATATTACTAACTTGCCAAAAGGGACATACCATGGCAGTCGAGAACTTCCTGCAGGGAGAAACCCAAGTTGAAACTTGTCGGTGTAAGGTTAGGGGTATTAAAGAACCAAGCCATTTGCAAGTTGGGTCAAGATTAGCTTTTGCTAAAAGGCTCGTGTTAAATAAAAGGTTTATACATTTATTGAAATTCCGAGAAGAGTAAATCAGGACAAACTCCATTAGTTAGCATATAGGGAGATAACAGGTTAGGGAAGACAATGAGAAAGAGTGGGGGAAAAGAACCTTGGATTATGAGCGACTTTCAGTACTCCTCAAGATAAAATACCGTTATTCGAAAGAGTAAATCAGGACAAATGATATATAGCATATAGGTAGAGATCAGATTTCTAAAAGAGAAGGCAGCAAATAAGAAAGAGAGGGAAAGAATAATTTGACCGGATTTTTAAGTGGATTTCAGTGTTTTTCAAGATATCAGTATTTGTCTGACATAAAGGTGTAAAACAAATCGTTCAGCTATTGACAAAAATATCCCCTTCAAAACCTGTTCATTCTATAATGGCATTAAACATGCTCGACTCTTTTGTCCATGCCTCTCCATATGAAGTCCATCCCAGATGAAACTAGGTGAATGACCTTACACTAGCAAATTACCTAGTCTTCGCCCTAAATTGAGCCAGGTGCAGGATGTTCTAGGCTATGCAAATTACTTGGAATGTTCAAGTAATGACTGTACGATTGAGTTGATATAGGTATAGAAATGTGGAGATTTTATGGGCAGACACCTAGGAGGTGCTTTGTTTCTTTGTCTGCTCCTATCTATGTGATTGTGTGGGGTTAGTAGATCAAGACTCGATCTAATTTAGATTCCTATGAAGGATTCAGATCCTTCAAGGATGGAACCTCCTTACCTTACGCATGTAGAAACCATCTTTCCTAGAATGGACTTGCTCAAACTTGTCAGCCAGCCTGCTTGCAAACCTTTAAGCTATGTCTGGTCCGTGTAGTAAAAGCTAAATCTTGAGATAGCCAACCTGTTTTCATGTAATTGTTGTTTGTTTTGAAGAATGTACCTTGCACTGTGACATATGACTTTCAAAATGTCTTACGAAAATTTGGTCCCTTGATATTTATGCTTTCATAATGGGGTCAAATAATTTGGTAGGGAGTAATCTATAAAACCAAAATATATAACATGCTAGCCAGTGAATGTAGATTTAAGATTGCATCTTTGCTAGCCAGTGAACGTAGAGTTAAGATTGCATCTTTAGTGACGTTGTTATTATTTAAAACAGAGGTCTATTATTGGATCAGGCATATTGTGTGATTGCTCATTTAATTCATGTTTGTTATAGTTTCTTTATTGAACACTGCTCTCTTTACTTTCAGGAAGAAAAGAGTTCGGAAGACTAGTGGACTAGATTCTGTCGAAAAGACCATTGCCAGATGGAAAGCACAGAACATGCAACTAGACTGCAACAAAATTTCCATCCGCAAGGTACAAGCAAAAGGTTCAAGAAAGGGCTGCATGCGAGGAAAAGGAGGTCCAGAGAACTTGGAGTGCCAGTATCGAGGTGTAAGGCAGAGGACTTGGGGTAAATGGGTTGCTGAGATCCGGGAGCCATATCGAGGCAAACGTCTATGGCTAGGGACCTTTGCTACAGCTTTTGAAGGTTCTCTTGCCTATGATATTGCTGCCAGAGCAATGTACGGTCCCCGTGCCCGCGTCAACCATCCAGATTCAGGCACCAAAGCAGGAGCCTCCTCTGTCATTACATCAGTATCTGACGAGTCTACAACTACTTCACACCATTCTAGCAGCGGGAGTGATGAGTCTAAGCTCAGTAATCCTAAAGTGGAGGCAGATGAGATACGAAACCGTCCCCCTCCACCTCTCTGTGTTAAAGCTGAAACTAGCAGCGGTAGTGATGAAACTGAGCTCTATAATCCTAAAGTAGAAACAGATGAGATACGAAGTGCAAACCCTTCCCCTCCACCTTACCCTGTTGAAGCTGATCCTATGGTTACGAAGGACGAGCCGAAGGAAGAAGCAATGTGGGATATTGATCACCGACCACAGGAGATGTTTGATGTTGAAGACTTGTTGAGGGAGTTGGATGCTGATCTAGCTTGTGGGACTTACAGTGGGCAGGATATGAAGACTTTGGGCAATGACCAGTTTGGAGGGGTCGACTCTAATAACTATTGGCAGGGAGATGATCTAGCTTGTAGGACCAACAGTGGGCAGGATATGATGAAGACTTGGGGCAATGATCAGTTTGTAGGGGTCGACTCTAATAACTATTGGCAGGGAGATGAAGCGATCGATGCTGCATATGCCGGTTGGCAGCTTGAGGATGCTTCGGCTTCGACATGGGGGGCCTTGCATAATCCAGATGCTGACTGTTTTGTGGGATTTCAATCATCATACGGAGCAACCACAGGTTGGGATGGACTATTGTACTTATTCGATGAAGGTCACGGGGCAGGATATCAATGACAAAGAACAGCCCCAAGTGAATTCCTTAAGACAGCATCATCCTCTGGGAAATTCAAAGGATTAAAGATATGGTGATGGGTTTTCAGTGTCCTGATAACGATAGTACTGATATGAGCTTGCATAGACCCAACTACAAGAGGGAGAGGCTGTTTTTGACTGATTTTTTTGGCGTTCATCCTGAATTTTTTGTTTTCATTGGGAGTGAGGGATTCAATACGCTGTAATGTACACCGTGTGAAGTTTTGGAGAGAGGAAAGAGTTCTCTGCAATTGATTCATCAGGGTTTTGCGCAGTTTCTTCTTTTCTAGTGCAAACATTGTCACTACCTTTCGATATATAACTGTAGGATGTGTTCATTTTCAAAAATTCTATTTTGCATCCGTCGGACGTTGCATCCGTCGGACGTGCACCCGACGGGGTGCATAGGTGGCCGCAGAGGCTGCCGAGCAGAACAAGACAAGGAGGACGAACGGACGGAAAGGAGAGTACTGCACGCCACCGCATACTCCTACTACTACTACGCCTCCCTCCCCCTCCTGCTCTGCACCGCATACTCCTCCTACTACTCCGCCTCCGTCTCCCCCTTCTACACTGCCGCCACTCCTCTCCTGTGCCACCCTCCTCCCTCTTCAGACCTCTCTGGCTTCCTCAATAACCGCGGATGCATGGAACGGGTGCCAAATAAGCACAGCTGGTTCATTTTAGGTGGTTAAGATGTGCAGTCATAAGTTCTGCTTTGCATTTTGTTAAACCAGAAAAAAATGTTACACATGAATGAACCACAAAATCATGGGTTCTGGGTTCTACATCCAAATGAGCAGTCACAAATTTATAAGTAAATGTCAAAATTAATTTACTAGATCTTCAACAAAATTTTACCCGTAAACTCCAAAATTTATGTAGTGTACTTTGGCCATTCCAAAATTTATGTCATCTTTGGAATATAAATATTGGACACTCCAAAACATACTATAACAAACAAGCAAAACGTTTCAAAATTTATCCTTTGTGTCATACATGTTGAAAAAATTGTATAGTCCAAAATACCAAAATATATATCGATAATCCATGTCACAAACCAACGGCCCATAAATAACATAGAGTAACTATCAACTCCTAGTACTAAAAATCATAAATAACATAGAGTAACTATCAACTCCTAGTACTAAAAATCATGGTACGCAACAGAATAAAATGGTACCTTTTGAACGCTATTGTTCTTGCAAAACTGATCACACTTCCACAAAATTACATATTATGTCCAGAAAACGAAATCACCAAACGCCCAAAACGAACTAATTACAGTTCTATCAATCTCCCCCGTTGTCTCATCTCCTCCTCCTGCTCCCTTCAAACAACTGATCAATCATCATCTCCACATCCTCCAAACCATACTTCACATTCCCCACCACTCCTTCCCACCTCCCTACGAAGTTCCGATATACCGGAATCAAGAATCCAGCCGCCGACACCCTCAATTCCTCCTTAAGCTGCTCGTCGGCCACCACCCAATCTTTCTGCTCCTTCCAAATCTCCTCCAAATACGTATTGAACACCCGAAACCTCTCCTTGATCGCCTTCGTGGAAGCCGAGCTACTAGTCGAAGCTTCCGTCTTCAGAACCAACACAACCTTGCTCCAAGTAGCCTTCTGGTACTCCACGGCCCACTTCCTCAACCTCGCCGACTGCCGACGTATCCAGTCCTCGCCCATCAGCGACACGAGCTCTCTGTCTTTAGCCTTGCTTATAATGTACCTCCAATTGTTCATCAAGAAGATCAGACTCAGCGCCGGGTCTCTGTAAATCTTCGATTTAGATTCCAAATTCCCCTGCAGAACTTCCAGAATCCAAGCTATTTGCACCGAGAGCGGCGAAGACAGACGGTCTAGATCATCGGAGGGATGGATTATTCCCTCGTCATCCTCCTCCATGACCTCCTCCAGTGTTCTTCTGGACCCGCAAGCGGCACGGAGATAGTTCATGACGTAGCGGGTTATCGGGTGTAACCCGCCTCCAGGAACCGGATTCTTTGCCGGATCCCTCCTGATCAAATTCTCCAGCTCCATGAAGATCCCACGGATTGCCGACCCGAGCGACTTGTAGACCGAGTAGAACTGATCAGCAAACGGCGGATCGATCTCCGGCAACAGGTCACCGATGATTTCGTACATGTCGACGACTCGGAATAGCCGTTCTGGAGATTTTGCGGCAGCAGATATCGAATCGGCGAACTCGAGCAGCTGGACCGCCGATCCGTCGACGCACTCGACGAACGCGAGGTCCGCGACGGCGTGGGAGAAGATCTTGTCGCAGAGGCGGCGCTCGCTGGGGAACAGCACGCGGAAGGAAAGGTTAGCGGCGCGGACCCACCGCTGGATCTCGTCCTCCAGAAGGTTCCACGGCGTCGACTGGATTTCCTCGTCGGTCCTCCGCCGGAATCCGAGGCGGGAGAGGCTCTCGTCGAGGAAATCCCTGCGGGAGGCGGCGTAGGTCTGTGCAATCTCCCGGCTGAAGCCGGCGGCGACCACCCTCTCCGCAATGGACCGGAGGTCTGACACGGATCCCGGAGGGATCGCGTCGATGACGATGTCGTAGCTCGTCACCGGGATCGCCACCGGCACCGGATCCTCGTCGTCGGTTTCCTCGTCGTCGGAATTGTGGGGATCGGATGAGTGGAGCGGATCGGAAGAGTCGAGTATCGAGCGGAACTCGTCCTCGAGGCGGAGCATGGAGCGATGGAGGAGGTCGTCGGCGCGGTCGAGGAGAGAGGGGTCGACGTCGCGGATGATGGAGAGGAGGGTGTCGACGGAGGTGAGGAAGGCGGCGGCGGAGGCGGAGTCGGACCAGATCGGACGGTCCAGGGAGGCGAAGCGGGAGATCTGGCGGTCGAGGAAGTTTAGGGTTCGTTCGACCGGGGAGAAGGGGCGGTCGTCGGCGGGGTCGTCGGGGCTGGAGTCGGAGAGCTTCTCGCGGGAGAAGCGTCCGTCGAAGGTGGTGAAGATGTCGAGGATGTCGTCGGCCATGGTGTCGGTGCGACCGAGGGTTCTGGCGATGTGGCGGGCGACGGCAATGAGCTTCTCTTCGCCATTTTCCGCCATTGGAGTGGTGAGCGAAGATTTTTGTTTGTTTCAGGAGATCACTACTAGTGGAGGTGGGATGGTGCCGCCATCTTGTGGAGAATCAGGATTAGGGTTATGGTCTGGATAGGGATAACGCGGATATTACATGGTGGTAGTTGGGAGGATTGAGACAAGGAAGACGAGGTGGAGAGTGACATTGATGACGTCGCAGAAGGCCGTCGATGACAGTTTTGTGAACCCACGGCCCACTCGGCAGATCCGGCAGGCCCAGGGGTGAGCATTATTCGGTTTTGGACCGAAATCGATCTGATCCGATCCGTTCCGGTTTGAAAAAAAAAATTTCTTCGGTTTCTATTTTAAAAATACTAAAAAAAAATTATTCGATTTTGATTTCGGTTTTGATCCAAAATCGAAAAACTAACAAAATTTATACAATTATGTAAATATTTTAATTCTTTGCATATTTTGTGATTAGAAATGTGTATATTTTAAAAACAATAATTAAATGTATATGTTTAGAAGTCCAACTTTGGACATAATTTTAAAATACTACAAATATGTGCATAAAATTATAATTTTTAATATAATTTAATCACGATTCTAACTTTATGTCTAATCCATTAAACAATAGCAATAGTCTAATCGAACAAACCGAATAATCGAATAGCTTATTCGGTTCGATTCGGTTCGATTTTGGCTAATTTTAGTTCGATTTCGATTTTATATTTTTTTTAATTTTATTTTATTCGATTTCCACTATTTTGATTCGGTTAAAACCGAATAAACCGAATGCTCATCTCTATCGGGAGTACTATTTCCTGTACGTTACTTGGAGAATTTGGAATGAGTTATATTTACATACTAGTCCTTTAGATATGACATGTTTTACATTAATTCTTCAAAGATCCAATGGATTGCTATCATGAAAACAGCAGAAATTTTCTCTGAAGAAACTATATTATTTCTTAGATTATGTGAGACTAAAAGTTTGTTAAATTTAGTTTGAGAATTCGAACTCATCATATACCATTTAGGCGTTTCTAAATATTTTTCGAACTCCAAAAATGTTGGTTTCTAACAAAAACGTCAAGTTAACTATGGTTTCATAGCACATTTTCGCAAGTTCTTCTATGATAAATTAGTTTTTGCAACTCTCACTTCCTAGTACTCTTCCATACATATTTATTATTTATGTTTGCAAGTTTATCTTTTTATACAAAAAAATATAATCTTTTTTCAGAAATAATTTTAAAATATGTCTTGAATGTTAAATCATTTGTATGTCCCTGGCTAATGCTCCAATTAGCTAGCAATACTTGAAAGCATTAGCACCATCGACGCCGCACAAAATTTTCGGATCTGTTAACGAAGTCAAGAGGGTAATCAATTTTTCAGATCTGTTGTAAATAGATTTCATCTGTCCGTATTTTGTTCAAGGATATTTTAGACATTTTGTCTATGAAGAAATATGTATATAAACTCCATTCAGTTGAAGATTTGTCGATGCTCGTGGACGTAGCTCAATTCAGTAGTGGACAACGTAAAATCTGAGCGTTAGAAATGTGAAACAAGTATAGCTCCAACCATGTCGGACAAAATTAATTTTAATACATGGACAGGGCCGACCCTGGCCCAGGACGGACAGGACGATCGCCCAGGACCCCATGGGCCAGAAGGGCCGATTTTTTTTTTAAATATATAAATAATTTTGTACCGGAAATAGAACTAGTATTTACCATTGACCATTCTTATCAAAAAATAATTGTTGTGTAGTGGTTATTACATTAGACTTGTACACAAGAGATTTCTAATTCAAATCTTGGTGGAGACATATTTTTTATTTTACTTTTGTTTTATTTTTTTACATTATGTATGGAACCTCATTTTGAAAGTTCGTCTCGAGTCCCTGTGAGCTCAGGGCCGGCCTTGTACATGGATTAATAACATGAAAGACCACCGCATCCTCTCCCTTTCTCCTCTCATCACACCCCTCTGGTGATCATTTGTGACATATACTCATTAATTTTCATGTTCCTAACAACATTTCCTTACATCCCTTTCTAATCACCATCCAAATCAAGATTTGTTTGACGGTTGCATGATAGTTAACACTAGAAGTGAATGAAATTTAAAACAAATAAATAAATAAATAAATCTTAATAAAAGTTAATTTTTAATGCCATACAAATTATTATTATTTTTGTTTTCTATATATATCTAAATTTTAAAAGAGGATGTGAATTTTCAAACCATGTAGCCATGAACCAATTTCAATATTTGTTAAATGATTTTTTTCATTTGCACTTTTAAAGAAACTGGAACTTATTTAATAATATATATGGACTTTTCACTTTAATCATCTTCATTTAAGCAGTCAAATAGCATGTGATGCGAGGGAGAAAGAAAGGAGAACTAAGACAACAGAAACCACAAAAATATTTCAAAATTTATATTTTTCAAAATATTATTATTTTTATGAGTTAAAGGGTGAAATACTTGCTGAAACTTGATTGTTATTTATTAGTGATTTGGTATAGTTCCAATAAAAATAAGGTTTCTAGTTCAAGTGACAAGAAGGTAGGGACATAAATTTTGTGGCCGAGTGAGTTCAATCTCATGAAAAAATATATAATTTTTATATTTAGTGGTGGGAGTGAAAAAAAAAATTAAAAATAAAATTTGGGCATGACTTATTTAAGAACATAATAAATCCAAGAAACTCGTATGTAAAAAAAAACCTTATGGAGTGTCGAGTGGTGGAGGTTAGCGGTACAACTTATGTCTGGTTTGGTTCCCATAAAGAAAAGAAAAGAAAGTTAATTTATGTTCTTTTTCTTTCTTTGAAAAATTATAATTTTTATTCATTTTTTTTTCCAGTGTTTGGAGAGGTTTATACACATTTGTTTATTTCAAAGTTGTGTCCAAAGTTGGACTAGTTGTTAAATTATCAAAGTTGACTTAAAAACACACATACATAGAATTATTATTTTCAAAATATACACAATTTTAATAACAAAATATGTATAAAATTGGGAGTATTTACATAACAACATAAGTCTTATTAGTTTTTCGTTTTTTTATCAAAATCGAAAAAAAAAAATCAGAACCGAACCGAATCTCTTATTCGATTTTCTTCGAATAATGTTCACCCCTAATCGAATCTGGACAGACCAAACCAGAGTTTGATCGGATCGATCTAGTACCAAACTTTCGAACATGATTAAAGAAATGTGGTGATAAGGCGTACCCTTAAAATATCATAATATGAATATCTTATGAGCAATTATTTATAAGAATAGCTTCTTCTTCTTTTTTTACTTTTCCGCATAACGCACAACGTAACGTTCGGGACTTTTGTGCACACTGTATTGCATGTCTTTTAGTCCACTGTCTTCTAACTTCCACCATTTATAAAAAGACGAAATAATACGTCACCGTTGTTCGATCCACTAATATTCTATCACCCAGACGAAATCTTATATCTCTTCTCGGTAATCACAAGAGTCACTCAAATTCGATTATTTATAAAATAGTTGTTTACGATTATTGGATTTCAAGTGCATATTGCATGCATTGGTTAATTCACTTCAATTTTGCTGTTTGTTTGCGTTCAATACGAGATTATGCATAGACAACCAAGTTTTGCCATTAGGCATACACTACTAGAATAAAACCGCCAACCCATCAATTGGATAGTTGAACTCTTAATTTGTTGGAATAAAAAAAAACACCAATAGATTTAACTTAGAAAACTGAAACCATGTACTTGTCATTTAATTTACTGAAAATAACCCCTTGTATATTCAAATAAACCGCAAACCAAACCGTTCCGTTAATGGTAAAAAAAAAACTGACATAAGAAATCACCTTCTACAATAAAAATTTTCATTTTTTTCTTCTAATTTTTAATATAATTTAATTACGATTTTAATTTTTTGCCTGACATATTAAACAATAGAAATAGTCCAACTGAATCGATTATTCGATTTGGTTCCGGTTTTGACTAATTTCAATTCGTTTTCGATTTTTATAATTTCGGTTTATTCAGTTTTTGACTATTTCTGTTCGACTGAAACCAAATAAACTGAACACTCATCCTTAGGTTTGATCAAAGCCAAGGACTAGTCTGGCTCACTAAAACATGGATCGGTCTAGGTTTGCTCCCCCTGGACTCTGGGTTTGAACCGGTTCGTCCTGGTCGTCCACCTATGTCGAGGAAGGTTTTCTCCTCCAGGTCCGGAGGCTCAACCCGGTTAGTGAACCAGTCCATACCAGGCTCTCCGTAGCATCAGAATCTTGTTTTAGTACATGTTTAAGAATGCTAACAAAGAAGAGAATATATTACCAGAATTTTTAGAAGTTTGTTTTGTAGATTCAAGACTGGGTACGCACGAAAAAATTAAGTTAACACTTTAGAGATAAAAGTGTCGACGTTAATAAACTGGACTTGCAAGCTCTTACTACAGATGACACGCAGAAGTGATGGTGTCTTGCATACTAAAGATCCATTTATCTGAAGATTGAAGATATCGAAGACCGACATAAAATAATCAAAAATAAGTTGAACATGAAGAAATTAAATTTGAAGTCTTAAAATCAAATTAAAGATAAAATGTGTACCTTTCTGACAACTTTTCTAATAAATAAAAATTTATAATTTATAAAATAAATAAAAAATATTAAAGCTTCTTTTGTTTTCATTAATTTATTTTAGTTTGTATACTATTATTATGAGTCATAGATTCATATTTCTACATTGAGTCATGTACATGTAGATCAATAGGAATTGGCTCATATATCCTATGTGCATACATGTGCACTAATATATTTTATTTTTATTGGTCCACATGTGCATTGGTTCATGTAGAAATATGAACATATAACTCATATTCCGTTTACCATTATTATTATTATTATAGTCCAGTACATGGTCCAAGTCAAAGTGTAGGTTTTTTCTATTAAATAACTGGTTAGTTCAGACCAAACTCAGATCCAGCACGGTCCAGCCTAGACCGGCTAAAACCGAATACTCGGTCGAGATAGGTTTGAGATTTTGGTCTCCAGTTCGTTGAGGACCGATGCACAAGACCAACCTAGCCTGGTTCGAACCGAACCAGATCAAAACTAGGCAGCATTAGATCGACATCGGATCAGTCGAGGTCCAGCCCACTCAACATCTTGACTTGTGATCTTATCTAATCCACTGTTACTTCTCTAAATGGGAGCCTTTGTTCCTCGATAATTTAATTAAAGTCTATCAATATTTAATATATGTAGTGTCATCACAATATTTGTGCCAGGTGCTGCTATTCCACACTAGTTGTTTGTTAGTTGCGTGCAATAATATAGGCTGGCATAAACAATTGACATAGATGATCTAACTGATTAAGCCATAATTGATTTATGAATCCATTGACATGGTGCCGAGAACTTTATGGCTAAAAGTAAACGATGTCAAATTTTTTTGTCGCAATTTAGATGTCTGATGCTACGTACAAAACTTTATGTATATTGTGTTATATGTCATTTGGATCCGTTGTTTTCATATTTTTTTCTACGATTTGATTTCGAAATTTCTGTCCAGACAGAAAAGTTATATCTTTTTTCATTGACCACAAACTCGATTGAATTCAGTTTTTACTGCAAATTATTAAGAACATAACATTACACCGACCAACGATCCATTTTTATTTTTTTGTTTATTATTATTATATATATTTTTAATTGTCCTATTCTTCAAATGACTGCTTAGCTTTTTGCTATTTCCTCTTGCATATTATTTTTCACAACACATTACATTTTTTTTTTTTTTTTTTTTTTGCTGTCTTAGAGGAGCCTACAAGTATGACTAGTTTGTGTAACTTGATTATGAAGTCAGTATAGTCCATCGTATGGGTGAGCGTTATTTTAACCGAATCGAAATAATAAAAATTAAATAAATCTAAAATCAAAATCTAATTGAAATTAGTCAAAATAAAAATATAATCGAATAATCAATTCGGTTTATTCGGTTGAAATATTTTTATTGTTTAATAAATCGGATCTAATGTTGAGATCTTTGTTAAATTATATTTGAAATTATAATTTTTATACACATGTTTGTTGTATTTCAAAATTGTGTCAAAAATTAGATTAATTGTTAAATATCTAAAATTGGACTTTAAAACATATATATATATATATATATATATATATATATATAGAGAGAGAGAGAGAGAGAGAGAGAATAAGGGAGGTGAGATGGCACCTCACCCTAAAAACAAAGGTGGCGGTGACGTGGCACAATCTCAACCACACAAACGAGGGGGGGGTTAAGTGCAAATTGTCAATTATGAAAAGTATGGTTGAGATTGTGCCACGTCACCGCCACCCTTGTTTTTAGAGTGAGGTGCCATCTCACCTTCCTTATTCTCTCTCTCTCTATATATATATATAGAGAGAGAGAGAATTTTTTATTTCAAAATATACATAGTTTTAATTGCAAAATCTGTATAAAAAGTTTTATTCGATTTTCGATTTTAGATAGAAATCGAAATCGAATAAAAAAAATTTAGTATTTTTAAAACCGAAATTGAACCAATTTTTTTTAAACCGAACCAAATCTTTTATTCGTTCGATTAAGTCGGATAATGCTCACCCCTAGTCTATCCTCCGTGGGTCATTTTTTTAAGTAAAAGAAGATCTTTCTGTTTTCTTATTAAAAGGAAATGAGAAAATAAACTCTAAAAAACTAGCCTAAGCGAAGGTGGAATTATGAATTTGAACCATCTCAGATTGAAGTAAAAATACGAGATTAAAATTATTTTTATTTATTTACTAAAACTAGATTGAATATTTATACTTACACTTCAAGGTGTTAATAGGTCCAGTCCGGACTGACCTACTACTCGTGCTGACCGGATTTGACCGGGTTGGATCTGGACCAGGTCAAACCCAAAAGAGAGAACGGTCCGGTCCGGTAGTATTTTGTTTGGACCCAGTCCGGACCTATGACCAGATTTGCGGAGGATCGGACCGAACCGGTCTGGGTCCGAGCCGGCTCACGGACGGACCGGTCCGACCAGACCCATTATATATATATATATATATATATATATATATATATATATATATATATATATATATATATATATATTGTACATTAATATATAATATTAATTATTATAATACTAACTATTAAACTATAAATTTTATAAATATAATTTTATAAGTAATCTTTTTTTATATAAAATTATAAGTTATTTGTTAATTATAATATTTTTCTATATATATATATTTAATTATAAGTTATTTGTTAAAAAAATGTTACATAATATATATTTTTTTTCTATAATTTATGTATACTTTGTAGTTTTATATAATTATAATATTTTTTATCTTTTTTATATGAGTTATTAGTTATATAAATTTAAATAGAAATTTATTCTTTCGATAATTAAAATTTTTTAATTTAAACAATACTAACTAAAAAAAAACACTAAACTGAAAAAAAAATTATTCAAGATCATTTTTAATATATATTTTTTTTAACATAAGTCATGCAACCTATATCTGTGTTTCAGCTTCTCAATTTCTCTTCAAATTTTATTTGTGATACTATAAATAAAGTTTATAGAGAGGCTGAAAGCTGAAACTCAAACATAAGTTACAATTAGGTTTAAATATAGCTATGACTTATCTAACAATAATAAAATACATTAAAATCGATAAAAAAAATTTAAGAAAATATAAGGGTATAAGGGTATTTTGGTTATTTTTAGCAAAAATATCCAAAATACCCCTCTAACATTAAAAAATAATGTTATAAAATTGGGGATATTTTGGTAAAAATATCCCCCAAACGGTCATGTAAATAAATTTCTTCCGGGTCAGACCGGGCCTGACTGGTCAGCGACCGGGTAGGTCCGGGCCGGACCTACTGGGCCTCAACGGTCACCTGCGGCCCGAACGTTGTTGTAACCGGGGCGTGGTGGGCTTGCGGGTTGGATTCTCCGACCCAGACCGAACCCGTATAGGAGGTGGGTCAAGCCGGGCTGGTCTGTTAACCTGGTCCAGGTCGACCCAGACAGACGTTGACCGATGTCACACCCCGCTCTCAAAATATTGGATAAATACATGGACTAACATGGCCAACCGCACCTTGCAGAATATCAAAGTAAGCCGCAATATGTTAAGGTTGTCTAGAAGACAGATGAGTGAACTCTAGCATGCTATGACGTTAGTACTAAGGCCGACAAATCCTATTATCACAATCCAACAAGTCACACCCCAGTCCCAAAAAATGTAGGGCTAGAAAGACGTAACATGCCAGCTACGCATTCGACCAGACTCTGATTCGACTCGAATACGTATAAGTTGTACTATAATGGTTACTATCTAAATAATCCAATAAATATAAATATCTATGTCTCAATCCACGATGAACAAAGTACACAAGAATGAGCTACATGTGCTAAAGTCGGCCGCCCAGTAACACACAATGTCACGCCCCAGTCCCAAAAATATACGGAACTAGGCCACGTGGCATTGGCCAGCTGACACGTCACTAAGGGAATACCCAATTTAGTGGACCCAAAGTGATGTGCTACGCTGTCCTAAACTACTACAAGTCTAAATACAGGTAAATCTATCTCATCCACAAGAATAACAGGGAAAGTGCTGAATATAAATAGATGCTAAATCTGAAATGTCATATACAACCCAGATAAAGTCAGGTGGGAACAATCCCACTACAAAAGTAAGCAGGAGTGAAATAAGATAAACTAGCGTAACATCCTCAAAATATGTAGCTTCAACTCCAGGTGCACTCAGGTAGACTCTGACGGCATCTCCTCTAACGCCGTCTCCGAGGCATGTCCAGACTCCTGTCCAGGTCCAGGTACTGTGGGGTGGAATGTCTCAGCTAAACCTGGCAGGGAACCAGATCCTCAGAGGGACGTAACAAGATACAGAAAAATGACATACCATGTAATGTAAATACTGAATAAATAAATTACTGAATAAAATAAATACAGGGTGCTAACCATCTAAGTGAAATGCAATTTGAGACAACCTAGTACGTATGGGAAATGTGTGGCTAGACATATGCTGACGTAATTCACCAATCTGTAGTGACTGGCTAGTATATGCCACATATGCCCCCGTTCAAGGGCACTATACAATTTTCCATCTATGATGAGAATGGTCACATGAATATATATATATATATATATCATCCGTATCACTCCGTCGAGTGCGGCACATGGTAAAGAGGTGGGTGTCCCATACGTATTTTAGTCGTTCTCCCCGCCCAATGTAACTAAATATCAAGTCGTACATTTCCTGAATTATTCTAATCCGTGATGCGGGTCACACGTACTAGTAGCTAATCAAATACGCAGCTCGCATTCCAATATGCATTGCAACCATGTTGCGTGTTCCCGTGATAGGGTCTAGGAGAATATCAGGATATCCTCACAGTTGTTGGTAAGTCTGTAACTACTACGTTGATTACCCTAAGTCAACGTATCTGTTGACTGTACCCAAGGCAATCTCAAATACATACTGTTTATATGTAATTTCAGGAGCAGTTTCATATGACAATAATTGAATTTAAATAAGAACATTTAATAGATAATAGTTAAGCAGTAAAAACTTGGCAAGGTATACTTACCTACTCCCTGATAATGTTGATAACCTGATCTCGCAGTCAGGTTTTGAGGTTGCTGGTGACAGGGGGTCACTGGTTGTGGTGAAGGTGTTTTCTGTTAAAACAGACAGGGTTCGTGAATATCAAGGCTGTAATATAAAGTATGTATATATACTTATATACACATATATAGTATAGATATGTATGTAGTATATATATATGGTTATATATATTATATATATTATAGTATATAATATATAATATATAAATACTGTATAAATATATGTAAGTATAAATATTATTATTATTATTACTATTGTTATTATATGTATATATATATATATATATATATATACATGTATATATATGTATATGTATGTATATCAATATATATATGTTATCATATATATATTATTATTATTATTATTATTACAGTATTTACTAAAAATAGTATATATATTTACTTATATATATATATTTTGTTCATTTTTAATATATATTTAATATATGTATATGTATATATATATCTACATTCTATATATATACTTATATATGTACAACTATGTATATATATAGGTATATAATATATATAACTATATAAATGTTATGTAATAATTATTATATCTATGTATTTATACTATGTATATATATATCATATATATGTATATAGTATACCCTATATTATAATTATTATATTACTGTGAATATACACAGTATATATATATATATATATATATATATATATATATATATATATATATATATATATATATATATATATATATATATATATATATATATATACTATGCATTTTATTTTTTATTATTTATATGCATTGTATTCCTTTTATTTTATATGTATATATATATCAGTGTTATATATACACTGTTAAAAATACTACTATAAACAGTGGTCACCTATAGACCCTGATAATATTTATACTGTATATAACAGTGGTCACATATAGACCCTGATATTATATTGCTGAATAAGTACAGCATTTATATATACATTTAAATTCCTGCACTGTCATTTTTCTATTTATTATATATATATATATATATATATATATATATATATATATATATATATATATATATATATATATATATATATATATATATATATATATATATATTTATATATAGATATATGATCTACATATATTACATATATTATACTGTACTGGATAATACAATACATAAATATACATATGTATTTACTTTTCTGCCCTGTCTTTTATTTATTTATATATATATAAATGGATATACCCTGCTATTATAATATACGTCTCAGTGGATATACCCTGATTATTATTATTATACATCAGTGGATACACCCTGATAATATTGTATTATATATATCTATAGCAGTGGATATACCCTGCTACTAATATATATACCTGCATTTATCTGTTCTTTATATACTACATATACTGCTATATATATATTATATCTATATATATACATACTACATATATATCTATACTATATATGTGTATATAAGTATATATACATACTTTATATTACAGCCTTGATATTCACGAACCCTGTCTGTTTTAACAGAAAATACCTTCACCACAACCAGTGACCCCCTGTCACCAGCAACCTCAAAACCTGACTGCGAGATCAGGTTATCAACATTATCAGGGAGTAGGCAAGTATACCTTGCCAAGTTTTTACTGCTTAAATATTAACTGTTAAATATTCTTATTTAAATTCAATTATTGTCATATGATACTGCTCCTGAAATTACATATGACTGTATGTATCTGAGATTGCCTTGGGTACAGTCAACAGATACGTTGACTTAGGGAAATCAACGTAATAGTTACAGACTTACCAACAACTGTGAGGATATCCTGATATTCTCCTAGACCCTATCACGGGAACACGCAACATGGTTGCAGTGCATATTAGGATACGAGCTGCGTAGTTGACTAGCTACCAGTACGTGTGACCGCATCACGGATTAGAATAATTCAGGAAATATACGACTTGACATTTAGTTACATTGGGAGGGGAGAACGACTAAAATACGTATGGGACACCCACCTCTTTACCATGTGCCGCACTCGACGGAGTGATACGGATGATACATATATATATATATATTCATGTGACCATTCTCATCGTAGATGGAAAATTGTATAGTGCCCTTGAACGGGGGTATATGTGGCATATACTAGCCAGTCATCACAGATTGGTGAATTACGTCAGCATATGTCTAGCCACACATTTTCCATACGTACTAGGTTGTCTCAAATTGTATTTTACTTAGATGGTTAGTACCCTGTATTTATTTTATTCAGTAATTTATTTATTCAGTATTTACATTACATGGCATGTCATTTTTCTGTATCTTGTTACGTCCCTCTGAGGACCTGGTTCCCTGCCAGGTTTAGCTGAGATATTCCACCCCATAGTACCTGGACCTGGACAGGAGTCTGGACATGCCTCGGAGACGGAGTTAGAGGAGATGCCGTCAGAGTCTACCTGAGTGCACCTGGAGTTGAAGCTACATATTTTGAGGATGTTACGCTAGTTTATCTTATTTCACTCCTGCTTACTTTTGTAGTGGGATTGTTCCCACCTGACTTTATCTGGGTTGTATATGACATTTCAGATTTAGCATCTAATTATATTCAGCACTTTCCCTGTTATTCTTGTGGATGAGATAGATTTACCTGTATTTAGACTTGTAGTAGTTTAGGACAGCGTAGCACATCACTTTGGGTCCATTAAATTGGGTATTCCCTTAGTGACGTGTCAGCTGGCCAATGCCACGTGGCCTAGTTCTGTATATTTTTGGGACTGGGGCATGACACGGTTTTAGCAAAATTGAGGGGAAATGCTGGGGAGAATGTTTTGAACCGTGTGGGGTGAGTCTGGGCAGATGCAGGATCTGATTTCTTAGGTGATACGGGTCATCGTATTTATTATTTAATAAATACTGCGCACGGTGTTCACTAATTATTTAAGGGCAGTTAGGGTCATAATTTTTCTACGGTGTCAATACGATAATTGTAATACAATTAGTGTAGAATATTATCGTATTTTTGGTTGGGCAAAACAGGTGCCTACTGGTCCTCAAATCTCTAGGGTACAGAGGTGGATAAAGAGCAGAAAATTAAATAGGGATTAAATACGTACGTTTGTAACGATATTTGTGCGACTAAAACGAACCACAAAACGAGGTTTCTGAGATTTGCTAAAAATACAGAAAATGTAGTCTAGCAAGTCTAGGGCAGGGATGTGAAATTAGTTTAGGGTTAACAGCTAGTGTGGTGCCCTAATTTATTGTGTAATAAACAGGTGCACAATCAATAGAATATATAATAAATAAATTTAAAAAGTTGCACTAATTCTAATTAACTAAAAATAATATTAAAATACTGAAATCTGGTCGAGGGAGTTTACAATCTACCCTCTTTAGAATATTTCGTCCTCGAAATAAAAACAAACATATATTGAGAACGAAAGATTGATTAAGGACATATGAGGACATAGACATAGCTGAAGATTTGATTTGAAATATTTTGGACATACCCTGATCTAGAAATAGATGGGGGAAACATTATCGGATATCCTCTACACGTTTCCAGGTTGATTTGCCTGATGCATGATGTTTTCATGCAATATGAACTAGAGGAACGTAATACAACGTAAGGTAGGTAACAGAAATCATTCTAAAAATAAGAACAGTGTTAAACTGCAATCTAATCTATTAATAGGGTTTGGTAATTCCCCAAGAAACTATATAAATGGCTATGGAAATAATACACTTCATATTTATACTATATATGAGGTTTCTTCTTTCCGAAATAAGGAAAGACGGAAAACAGTAATCAAGAGTTCAAGGGGGTAATGGATTAGAAGTATGGAGATTCAAGGCGTTTAAAGAATTCAATGGGAATTGTCAAGGTAGTTGTGGATGGAAATGCTATTCTGGTACTCCTTATTCACATATTCGTATTAGCCTAGTTATGTAGCTGGTACGATATGCGCAGAGGTAAGTACATCTGTTTACTAATCACTATATATCTCAATCCATGTAAAGTAGTTATGCGAAGAGCGAACCAAGTGCATTATGGTTGATCAGACCGTCATACACTGATTCTGAAATGTATTAATGTAGTACTCCAATAATACATATTTAATGAACAAGCTTGATAAAGAATAAGCTTGCAAAACTAGGCTATAATAGCAGAGTATAATTTAAGGTAGTATAGCAAATATAAGTACGCTAGATTAGGATATGAGAAGTACAAAACAATTCAAATTCACAAAAAGACAAGATTCTATAATCTCTAACTTCTAGTCTAGGTTGCTAGTTGACCCAAAAGAGGTGTGGTTTTCTAAGTTCTACAACCTTAATATATACTATAGGTTGTCCGCATTTAAGCATATGACTTGTATCCAGAGCGTACCTCTTTAATTGGAGTATGTGGAAGACGTCATGTACTTCTTCCAATGTCTGAGGTAATGCTATCTTGTAAATAACTTCTTTGATGCGTTCCAACACATCGAAGGGTATGACGTACCTCGAGCTTAATTTTCCACTTCTTCCAAGTCTGATAGTTTCTCGGGTAGGTGAAAACATATGTCTTCCTATTCTACTCTATGTGTACCCTTTATCTGTAACACCCTGTTCCGCTCAAGCGGACTGCCGTCTAAATCGGCAATCGTGCAGCTGTCCCGACCTGCTTTGCCTCGATCAAGAAGCAAGGATATCCAGACTTGTCCCTACAAGGAATCCGGCTTGGACTTTCAGAGGCTCGCTCAGACGTATCGCTCTACCGAGGCGAATCATCGCTAAGGTGGGTGGCTACGGTGAACTTGTCTTTGCTTAGCCAGCACACATAAAATCTGGAATGTTTATGCTAGTCGCTAGGTGAATCACCCCCCTGCATGCTAATAAATCTAATGCACCTAGCTAAGGGAATAATCCCAACTAATATTGCTTGCTAGAACATGGAAAAAGGAAATACTGCTTATATTCAGACCCTCGCATGCTAAGTCCCTTAACGGTTTCATCTCTCGGACTACCTTCGGGCCCGAGCAACGTGCCTGCTTATGTACATAGAAACGCATGCTTGTCTGCTTGAATGTTACCATGTTTGCATCCAAACCCCGGAAGACTACTACGTAGTCATTCCGTGCCTGAATGTTCCTGCAAGTATCCGGGATCGCTAGGTCACCCAAGGCATCCCCGAACCAGGGGAATGCATCAAGACAAGTAATCACTGTACAGAATCATGATTCAAACATCTCCTGTAATACTGTACCACTGTACTACTGTTCTACTGTACCACTGTACTCCTGTTCTACAGTACTCGAGTATCTAGTGAAGGGAAAACTGACCCTGACCCTGACCTGCATGTCGCGAACAACTCGGAAACGAGGTATAGTTCCACGGACGGTCTCCGGGGCACTGGGGCCGCTCCGATCCGGATGGAACTCCACTGTTTCAGCCAACTGTACTGGACGAGATAGTATGCAGTGCCCACCGTTCTTTCGCTGCATACCATCCGCTCCATGGCTGAACTTACTGTATAGTCTACTGTACTGGACGAGATGGCTTGTGGCACCACTGTACATTGGCTGCAAACCATCTTCGTTTAAGACTAGTGTCCATAATGGCCTTGCCAGCGACCGTGTTCATATAGATAAGTCATTCTCGCTTAGCGGCTATCCGCGTGCGAGTCACTGCATCGCATCAAGAACAACTAAACACCTGAACGATCATGTTAAAACGACCCTCCTGTTTGCATATGCTTGCCTCCTGAATGTTTATACATGTTCCTGCTTGAATTAACATGTTTGCCTCAATGTTTGCCTTGGACAGGGAAGGAAATGGTAAGTTGGTAAGCCTCGCCGTGTTTCCTCTAACATCGCACGGCGCACTGCCCGACACGATAAGCTATTCAATATTTGCATGAAACTGATCCTAGGGCAACTAGAAAGACAACTTAATAGTTGTGCACGAAACCTGTATTACGTGTTTGGATTTGTCGAGCGGGCGAGTAGCTTCCCCACCAGTGCATTCAATGTACTGATAATCCACCAGTTTGATATGCAGGGTGCGGGAGAACCTCGTTCGGTGCGGACGCCTCCTTCGTGCGTGCTAAGGCCAGGAGTTCCCTCTGAAGCCTTGCAACGGTGCGTCCGGGACTGAAGCACATATACAAGACATAAGTTGTGAACATCGCCTGACCATCGCCTGTACATTCATTCCACAGTTGTAGCCACTAGGCACGCTTTTACTGTTTCAGAGAGAGAGGCTCAAGCGACTTGTAATCTCGGCTATACGCCGCCTGTAACACTTGTTCATATCAATAAAGAGATTACTTTACTTGTTTCAATGCTTCCGCTATATTTGTCGACTCAGTGAACCTGTTACCGATCGCCTATGCGTTCATGACTCCGCTGCACTCGGACAATCTGTGCGACTCTGTGGCTTAGAACTCTTGCCGCCAGCCAATGAACCATGGCCTTGCACGGGCGTGGCTCACGCTCGTGCGGCATCACGCCCGGATGGGTTAAGCGATCGTTCCGCGGGAGCGCTGGCGAGGGTGATTCCCGCCTAGCGGGAACGGCCGATTGCCTGCGGGAGATCGGGACGTGACATTATCCAGATTATATGGGTATCACCAGATTTACAACAGGTCGTATATTATTGGTAGTTTTTCTGATGTTTTTCTCAAGACTAACATCTGTCTACCCTCTCTCCTTCAATCTAATTGATCTATTCCTGATACTAGCTGAAATTAATCTATTGGTGAAAACGCAAGACTAGAAGTTACTGACTACCCTAATAAGTCATGTATATCAAATCTAATTTGGAAACTACCTGTAGTATTCAGCTTACTACATTCACATGTTTTGAGCCTAACAATCAACGTCTAGCAATCTACCTAGATGTGTTTGCTTAGTCCTGATATCCGAATGGGTAACTTGGTGGTCTAAGGATGACGCTTCTCTTCCTGTAGTCTAGGATAGTATTTGTACTTGGCTTAGCCAGTCCAAGTCTAAGTCAACGTCGAGGTTTGGTATTGAAAGTACCAAGAATCGCGTCCTCATTACTCTTCTATACCTGACTACTAGCAGGCTTTAGTAATGTTGGTAATTGGAACAATGCCTTTTCCGGTAAACCTGGCTATTTGCATGGGTACGAAACTACTAGATGTGAAAAATAGTGTAGCTCTAGAATCAAATAATGCGGTTTGCTGGTAATAATGCGACTATAATGATACCTGAAATGGTTTCACCTTCCAGTTCTTCTTCAACTGTAGCTAGTGCAAAGGCCTGCTTGTGCCTTTGTCTACCGATTTGTTGTCTGGCTAGGCAGTACTGCGTGTCTTGGGTGACTAAGGGTGGTCCCTTCTGAAATCTTCCAGATGCTGGGGAATGCTGACCTCTAGTAGGGGGTTGCATTCTCTGGGCTGGTGCTACTGGTCCTTGCCCATGCTGGAGTGTTGCTTCTCTGTGTTGTGGGCAGTCTTTGGCCCTATGCTGATTATATCCACATATCAAGCATAGTCTATACTTCCTTCGACAGTTTTTGGCATAATGTCCCTTCCTGCCACAATGGTGACAAGTCAAAAATTTCTTGGTTTGATATGACCCCATCTGGTGTTGTGTCTGATTTCCTGGGTGACGGATTGGTCCTCCTGCTCCAGTCTGGTCTCTGGCTAGTATGGTGGGATTTGAACATCTTGCTTCTCGGCCAATGGCTTCTTGTATCCTTGCCTCTGAAAGAACTTCTTCGTATGAAATCCTCGACTGTGCCGTAGTATACCCTTGGAGTTCGGGGGTAAGGCCATGATGGAACTTTAGGGCCTTCTTCAGCTCGGTTGGTATTAGGATGGCACCGAATTGACTTAGTCGACTGAATTCTGCATCATAGGCGTCGACGGTCATATTCCCTTGTTCCAAATGCAGGAACTGGAAGTACAGTTCATCTCTGACCGTGGCTGGGAAATATTTTGCATTAAAATATTCCAGAAATTGTTCCCAAGTATGGTTCTTGCCGGTGCTGCGCTCGATAGATTCCCACCAGTGATGGGCGTTACCGAGGAGTAGGGTCCTTACTGCTGTTATCCATAGATCGGTGTGAAGTTGGGAACCTTCTAGCAGTATTTTCGTGTTGGAGATCCAGTCTGAGATCTCTTCCGGAGTTTCATTGCCCTTAAAGGTTCTCGGGCTCATCCGGCTAAAGCCTCGAACAGTGCTAGCTGGTTGGACAGGGGCTGGTACTGGGGCAGCTGTCTTCTCCAGAACCGTCATTAGGCATTGTCTCAGGACTTCATTCTGTTGCCACTGAGCCTGCAATATGGCTTGGAACATCTGAGATTGTTCCTCAAGTTGTGGCATCAGGGCTGCGAGAACTGGAGGTGGAGGCAAAGGTATCTCCGCCTGCAGTGTTGGTGCCTGAGAAGGTTGCCCTTCTTGCTGGACTGGTGTTGCTTCTTGGGTCGGATCCTGGTGAAGGTACGAGGTTGTTGGATTGACCAGCATCCTTCTCGGAGATTGGTCTCTCGGGATTGGTGTCCCTTGGACATCTGGCGAGAGGTCTGTTGCTTGGTCAGTTCCATCAATCGCAGTTTCTCCGGGTATGTCCATATTTCTGTAAAAGATAAAAAAAAAAATTTTAGAAAAGTACGAAGGATTTAATAGATGATAATCAAGCAGGATGCAAAATTTATGGATGAAGTCAGTGTGGATGAGACCTAGTATTCCTATCCTATTGCAGGTTTGCTGAACATGATATCATGTTACTAGCAATTAACTCGACCTGCATGGGCCACCACTAAAACCGTGTCACGCCCCAGTCCCAAAAATATACGGAACTAGGCCACGTGGCATTGGCCAGCTGACACGTCACTAAGGGAATACCCAATTTAGTGGACCCAAAGTGATGTGCTACGCTGTCCTAAACTACTACAAGTCTAAATACAAGTAAATCTATCTCATCCACAAGAATAACAGGAAAAGTGCTGAATATAAATAGATGCTAAATCTGAAATGTCATATACAACCCAGATAAAGTCAGGTGGGAACAATCCCACTACAAAAGTAAGCAGGAGTGAAATAAGATAAACTAGCGTAACATCCTCAAAATATGTAGCTTCAACTCCAGGTGCACTCAGGTAGACTCTGACGGCATCTCCTCTAACGCCGTCTCCGAGGCATGTCCAGACTCCTGTCCAGGTCCAGGTACTGTGGGGTGGAATGTCTCAGCTAAACCTGGCAGGGAACCAGATCCTCAGAGGGACGTAACAAGATACAGAAAAATGACATGCCATATAATGTAAATACTGAATAAATAAATTACTGAATAAAATAAATACAGGGTGCTAACCATCTAAGTGAAATACAATTTGAGACAACCTAGTACGTATGGGAAATGTGTGGCTAGACATATGCTGACGTAATTCACCAATCTGTAGTGACTGGCTAGTATATGCCACATATGCCCCCGTTCAAGGACACTATACAATTTTCCATCTACGATGAGAATGGTCACATGAATATATATATATATCATCCGTATCACTCCGTCGAGTGCGGCACATGGTAAAGAGGTGGGTGTCCCATACGTATTTTAGTCGTTCTTTCCGCCCAATGTAACTAAATATCAAGTCGTACATTTCCTGAATTATTCTAATCCGTGATGCGGGTCACACGTACTGGTAGCTAATCAAATACGCAGCTCGCATCCCAATATGCATTACAACCATGTTGCGTGTTCCCGTGATAGGGTCTAGGAGAATATCAGGATATCCTCACAGTTGTTGGTAAGTCTGTAACTACTACGTTGATTACCCTAAGTCAACGTATCTGTTGACTGTACCCAAGGCAATCTCAAATACATACTGTTTATATGTAATTTCAGGAGCAGTTTCATATGACAATAATTGAATTTAAATAAGAACATTTAACAGATAATAGTTAAGCAGTAAAAACTTGGCAAGGTATACTTGCCTACTCCCTTATAATGTTGATAACCTGATCTCGCAGTCAGGTTTGAAGGTGCTGGTGACAGGGGGTCACTGGCTGTGCTGTAGTTGATTTCTGTTACAACAGATAGTGTTTGTGAATATCTCGGTTGCAAATAATAAGTATACATTTATCTATACTTATATACATATATATGATATATATATATATATATATATATATATATAGTATGTATATAGATATAGTATATATATAGCAGTATATATATAGTATTTAAAGAACAGACAAATGCAGGTAAATAGTAGCAGGGTATATCCACTGCGATAGATATACAATATTATAATATTATCAGGGTGTATCCTCTGATATAATAATAAATATAATAGTTAGGGTATATCCACTGAGATATAATATAGGTAAATTAAAATGACAGTACATGAATTTAATGCGTATATAAGTGCTGTACTATTCAGCAAATATAATATAAAATAGTATCAGGGTCTATATGTGACCACTGTAAATATACATACAGATAGGCTGTAATATCCAGCATAGTATAATATATAATATTGAATTATCATTGCAAGAATTAAAATATAATATATATACTTAAGCTGTATTATCCAGCTGGATATATATATACATATAGATAATATATATATATATATATATATATATATATATATATATATATATATAAGTGCAGGAAATAAATGCAGAAAATAAAATAAAGGAAAAAATGCATAGTATAGTAATTATATAATAGCATATTATATATACATATCATATAAATATATATTAAAAAAAAATATAGATACCTATTTAGTAATTATACACTACAATATATAAATATACATATATAGTTATACATATACATATATAAATATATATATGTATAGAATATATATAGATATATATCTATAATATATATACAGTATAATATACTGTAAATATATATATATAATTATACATATAAATACATAGTAATATACATATATATATACATATATATATATATACATATATATACATATATATACATATATTATATATATAGACATGTATTAGAGATTATATACGTATTTATGTATAGTATATGTATATATACCTTACAGGTGGCAGGGGGGTCCCACACGGTGTCGCCGGCGAGAGGACGGCGGCGGAGGCAGCCGGAGGTGGCCGGAGGAGCTGTAGCAGCAGCAGTAGCAGATAGCAGCAGCAGCAGCAACAGCAACTTGCGGCAGCTGCAGAGCCGCGTGCGGTGGCGGGGGCGGCGGTGCAGGCGGTCAGGGCGGAGGAGGGGGTCGAGACGAAGGCCCTGGTGGTGGTGGCGGAGGTTAGGGATGGCCGGAGTGGCGGTGGAGGATGGTCGGGGTGGCTTCGGGGAAGGTGGCAGAGTGAGGCGGTGGTGGTTGCGGGGGAGCTGCCGGCGGCGGAGGGTGTCGTGGGGCGGTGGGAATTGGTCAGGACGGTGGAGGAGGTCGAGGCGGAGCGAGTGGGGGTGGTGGCGGTGGTCGGCGACGGCTAGGGTGGTTGTGGTGGGCGGTCGGAGGTCGGGGAGCTGCTGTGGCAGTGTGGGAGTGGTGGTGGTTACGAAGGCTCTCCACGGCGGAGCAGGGCGGCTCAGGCGGCGAGGCTTGGCCGGAGGGAAGAGGGGGTCGAGGCGAAGGTCGTGCCGGAGTTGAGTCGGAGGCGGTGGCCGGTGGTGGCTGTGAGGGAGTGGGGATGAGAGAGGGGGGTGTGTGTTAGGGTTTATATAGGAATAGGTCAATGGCAATTTGGTAAATAAGTAGAACTTTGGGGGTATTTTGGTAAATTTGGATTTTTGGGATATTTTTAGCAGATTTTTCTGTGGGTCCCATGCCACCTATTGTCTAGCCAATAGGGTTAATGCCATCTAACATGCATTTTGCATAAAAACCCTAACTTTTTATAATTTGCATAAAAGTCCAGAAATTGAGAAATTGCGCAATTATGCAATTTGTCTGAAAAATCACCTGGTTCTAAAAATTACCAAAATTCACAGAATTGAGGGAAAATGCTGGGGAGAATGTTTTGAACCGTGTGGGGTGAGTCTGGGCAGATGCAGGGTCTGATTTCTTAGGTGATACGGGTCATCGTATTTATTATTTAATAAATACTGCGCACGGTGTTCACTAATTATTTAAGGGCAGTTAGGGTCATAATTTTTCTACGGTGTCAATACGATAATTGTAATACAATTAGTGTAGAATATTATCGTATTTTTGGTTGGGCAAAACAGGTACCTACTGGTCCTCAAATCTCTAGGGTACAGAGGTGGGTAAAGAGCAAAAAATTAAATAGGGATTAAATACGTACGTTTGTAACGATATTTGTGCGACTAAAACGAAGCACAAAACGAGGTTTCTGCGAGTTGCTAAAAATACAAAAAATGTAGTCTAGGAAGTCTAGGGCAGGGATGTAAAATTAGTTTAGGGTTAACAGCTAGTGTGGTGCCCTAATTTATTGTGTAATAAACATGTGCACAATCAATAGAATATATAATAAATAAATTTAAAAAGTTGCACTAATTCTAATTAACTAAAAATAATATTAAAATACTGAAATCTGGTCGAGGGAGTTTACACACAAACTCGAATAGATTCGAGAAGAAATATGAGTCTATAAAACTAGGCTACATCAGCAGATGAATAAACAATATGACATAATAACCATAACTCCGGTAGAAATGATATAAGTACCTGATACCAAAGCCTGCCAGACAAGCAACTCCGTCAGCAACTTCAAAGACTCCGTAATCGTCTACGCTGCAAAAACTGACAGGAGACCAGGTCCTCAGAGGGACGTAACAAGGTACAAAAATAGCATGCCATAGTATAACAGAAAAAAATAAGTGCAACGCCGGTGTAATCTAGCACAACCACCTAAGTGAGACACAATTTTGAAGACAATGTTCGACGCGTGTGCTGTCCAAAATAAAATCGTAGCTCCGGACACAGAGACACACGGGACGTACCGCAGCTCCGAGCAAAGAGTCACACAGGTGATGCTACTACTCCAGATACATGAACACTACATAAATAGATCATATACATATATATAGCGCGTGCAGAGGAGCCCAAACGTCTAGTAACTGTCTTCCCCTTCCCAAGCGGTCAACGAGTGTTCGCTGAACCTGAACCTCTATCTAACAGTCTCGACATACTGAAGTAACTATCAACAATCACGACCCTAAGTCATCCCAATTTTTGGTCATGCTGACAATATCAGGATACAGGAAATCTGGCACGATGGCAGTGTCTGGATATGTCATAGGATTATGATGTAACCAAGTGTGTACATCAAGGTGTTGCGAACATCTATCAATCGTTACCAGACGTTACCGACGAACGTCTGCACCCGGTTATGACCCAGACGCGGGGTAACAATTCTGATCCAAAGCGCACACAATGCATATAATAAGATAAATAGAAATCTGGTAACTGAAATACAGGGTGGCAATGTACACTTGTCTGGATCCAGATGCTGAAGATGGATCTCCGGTACAACGTTCAAGTCCGCGGGTCCCGTAGTACCTAGAGACGAGATACAAGCTCAATCAATAAACTATCACGATGCTAAAATAAGAGGTGACACACGACTAGCATATGTTTCACTCTTTGTTACAAGCTCACATAGATACTAAGCTAGAGGGTTGACCACGGTTAACTAAAGGTACGTTACATCTAATACGATCATTCACAGTAGAATATCATCAGAACAATCATCAATCCCCTATATTTCTCACGGTATTTTTCAGTAGTTCAAGCTATGATCATTCCACCCTTGCATTCACAGGCGTTAACATGCTCATTTAAATATCATCCTCGAATAAAATAATTATTAATTATTAAACCCTCAATTTGTAAAATCGTCATTCTATTATTCAAACACCCTTTCACATATACACATATATTCCTTTATCAATTTGTTATTAGTTATCAAGTCCTCAACAATGAACAACTTAATAATATCCCAACACCATTTCACAATAATTAACCTGCTCCTCAATACCCATCACAATGCATATAACAAACTGTATAAAACCCTAAAATCTCACATGGCATATATAAACCCTAAACTCAATCCATATCATTCTCAACCATAAACTCAATGCATATACATGAACCTAAGTTCAATATAACAATAAACAATATTAGACTAACCATATGGAGATGGGGGAGAGTTTACCTTGGTGGCGGTGTTGTGGCAGTTGGCCGAGGGGTTGGCCGAGGGTGGAGGTGTAGGCCGGTCGGATGGTAGCTGCGGGTGATGAAGGAGGCTCGAGGTGGTGGTTTCTCGGCCGGAGGGAGCAGAAAATACAAAAAAATAAACCAAATAAAACCCAACCCATATGTGATCTATTCGCGAACTATGTTGGCGAAATTTAAAGACAAATTTTTGCCAACAAAGTTGAAAAAAATATATAAAAAAAAACATTTTTTATAATTTCGTCATTTTTCATAATTTTGCCATCTTAAACTTTTTCGTTGAAGTAAATTTCCAAAAATATTCGGTTTTGCTAATTAATTTAAAATTATTTTCTCTACAGTAAGTTTTCTGAATTCAAAAAAGGGGTTTGAAGACAGAATCGTTGGGCCGAGCCTAAATTGGCCCACAGTTTCATCGTCAGCTCAGCTGGGTACGTTCTACTAGAAGAAGACAAATTCCCCACACAGTGAAGTAAGAGAGAGAGAGAGAGAGAGAGAGTGTTTTAGGGTTTTATTACTCTCTTAACGAACGAAGAGAAATTTGAGGAAGAAGAGGAAGAAGAAGATGCCGTGCCTTAATATCTCCACCAACGTCAATCTCGACGGAGTCGACACCTCCGCCATCCTCTCCGACGCCACCAAGACAGTCGCCAAGCTCATCGGCAAGCCCGAAGCCGTCGGTTCCTCCTCCTCCTCCTCCTCTCGTGCACTCATTATTTTTTACTACTCATGTGATTATTGTTATAAAATTTAGGTTTGATTTCATATCTCGATGTCATGTAATTAGCCAGATTTCGTCCATCAGAATGGGTCTGTTACCGAAACAAACAAGAACAATTATCCCAAAATTTGGGTTCGGATATTAGAGTACCAAAATTTTGGGCGATATTCACCATAATGTTAGAAAATACCATATGATTTGTTACAGAGTCTTATCCTTAGTTGGTGACACCTTCAACTTCCCATGAAAATGCATTCATTTCTTGTTCGATCTCAGTGTTATTGCCACTCATCTATCTCAGCATCTCATTTTTCAGCTCCATTAATTTGTTGCATAAGTGATGTATGAAATTTATAGACTGTTCTGCTACGGAGACGGCTCCACAATAACAAAAATAAAAAAGAAAGAGATGAAACTTTTATGCCCGACTACCCACTATGGACATGACATAAACCCTCTATGTTGATACCAAACCCCTTTGGAAAGTAGTAAGTTGGCGACGGTAGACCTACCTTATAGCTCTGTAGTTTAAGCTCATGCAACTAAGGTGCACTCTCCATTTTACGCAAAATATGAAGTCGTGTGTAGACAAAGAGGTAGGACGATACAGTATTAACGGATCCAAATATGAAACTGAAGAGCTTGTGTTGGCTTTGGTGATGGTTTAGCAAGTGGCCTAGAGCAGAAAATATTAAGAGTCATCTTATTTAAGTCTAATGCACCTGGATTTTCCCCATTATCTGTTTATCAGTGAATTATATATATATATATATATATATATATATATATATATATATATATATATATTACAATAGGTCATGTGTTGCACTGTTATACTTTTTGCAAGATGCACAGTTATTTCACAAAATGGGTCATCTAGATTTTAGCGCCAGGCTCGTTTTCCAATTGTTGTTTATCAGTGACTGACTGAATTTATTTTTTAGATTTTCCATCACACTGTTTTACTTCAGATTAAAGTTCACAATTATTAACAGTTGCCTCGTGAACTGGCTGAACCCCTATGCTCTCACGGAAAGCAGGAAGGGAAACCTAAATCGTAAAGTTCTAACACTCTGATCACCTATTGACGACTTATAGGAACAAAAATGAGCAAATTTTTGTACGACTCACCATGGACTGCTCGTCCAAAGTGGTTATCTTTTGTTATGCATGTTGCACTGTTTCCCACTTGTCACACCTTTTGACATATCTTATCTTGTAAGCTGTTGTTCTTATAGAGCTTTTTTTTTAGACGTTTACTAGTTATGTTCTATATGAATTAAGGAAAGAAAAGAAAACAAATTCACTACTAGTTTTGTGTATTTTATAAATATTTGCATTTCGGGATTTGACATGTTTTACTTTCTACTTTTCACGATAAATCAGAATAAGTAAAATCATTAGAATAGATTGCTAGTCAGTCAGGTCTGTAACCTCAGTGTCTAGATTTCTGCAGCTTTGCTCGCTAGAGAATTACGATTCAACACAAAGGAATCTAGGATGTGTACTTATACTATGAGGCTCTCTGTACATTGCTTTGGGTCATTCTTAATGTTTATCTCACTTTAATGTTGGTTGCAAAAATTTATCCCAAAATTTCCCCTTCACTTTGATTGTAGTATGTTATGGTAGTGCTCAAGGGATCTGTACCAATAGCATTTGGTGGGAGCGAGCAGTCTGCAGCATATGGTGAACTAGTCTCCATTGGGGGACTGAATCCTGCTGTTAACAAGAAACTGAGTGCCGGAATTGCTGAAATTTTGGAGAGCAAGTTGTCTGTTCCCAAGTCACGGTTCTTCCTCAAGTTCTTTGATACAAAGGCAAGATTTCTCATCTTCAGTTGAAATTTCAAACTGACAGTACTCCATTTTTTCTCATTCAAAATTTCCTTCTTGTTAGGCTTGTCAGACCCAAGAATATGCTCAATGTTTGCATGCTTTACACCAGAACTAGATCATGTAAATCATTTACTGTCTGAATTCCTATTATGTTCTTAGCCTTGGGATTCTTCTCTCTATTGGCCTTTATTTAACAATTATGATAAACCATCCAAGTTTTAGTAATTTTGTACTTTTTTGACTTTCTTTCTAATTGATAGTTCTGATGTTCATCTATCTTATATTGCAGGGTTCGAACTTTGGATGGAATGGTTCTACTTTCTAGATCATGCACTTCTATGGGCATGTTGGTCAGCCTTTCTGGGTTCTATATCGCGTACAACATTGCTCTTATGAATGAATCTATTATCTTTGATGGGATATTGAATACAAACACCACTTTTATGTTACCTGACTTGATAAGTCATAAAATGTTTCGAACTATTTGGTCCCGTCTTATGTTCATCTTCTGAAATTCTTTTTTGATATCGTAAGTGCATGCTTCAATTTTTCAGTTTTTTTAGATAAATTAGGTTATCAAAATATGCCGTGGTGGCAGATACCACTTTTATATTTCTACTAGAAGAGCTTCCTGCTTCATACTAACTTGCCCTAACCGATTATATTTAATTCTAAGCAATTATAAATATCCTTATATTTATTGTATATTATATGTTTATAATACAGGTATCCATGTTTCCTCTGATTGAATCTTACTCTTGCCAATAATCAGCACTCTACCTTGATTGATTGTTTAATAAGGCCAAGAGAGATGAAGTTGGTAATTGTAGCTAGACTGTGATTGCATTTTCTATCATTTAACTTTTAAGAAGGATATGATAGGGTGTGGCCTTTTTAAGATAAAATGTCAAAAGTGTTCACATTGCAATTCATATTTGCTCTTCTAACATAAGGATTTTTAATAATTTATTAGTTAGATGTGCAAGAAAATTTGAAAGCTGATAATGTAGTTTGGAATGTTGTCCTTGACATCTCACCATTATTTCTTAGACAAAAAAGTCATGATTATGGAACGAAAAGATGAGTTTGTTTCTTTTTTTCTGACCTCTGTTAGCCTGTTAGGCAGATGGGGTTAATCTGAAACCTTGACAGGGTGAAATGGGAATGGACTAGGATTTATTCTCAGGCACCCTTATAGCTGAAATGACGTATTCTTCTTCTGTACCTTGTAGTGAAGTTTATATCATCTTGTTTCTTGATTCCTCTACCTTGAAAACTCATCTAGCAACTCAAAGGGGTTGCCTTATGTTATCTTTCATTCCTTGTTTGTTTATGTTGCTCTATATCAATGAAATTTGGCTGGAATCGATCCCATCCTTCCCTCAAAATAGAAAAGAAAAAAGTTTCCTCCTTGCCATTTCTCTAGAAGAAAATTTTCTTATTTATTACCAAGGAAAAGTTTTTTTTTTTTTTTTGCATATAATGGCTGTTGTATATTACATTAAGGAACTGTCTTGTGATATCAAGTATATCAATAACAAGGGCCTGTCTCTTTTCTTCTTTACCTCTTTCCCTTTTGCCATCACTTCCTATGCAATCCACCAACTGAAGCTTTGTGCTTGTCAACCTATATTCAGAATTCTTAGGACAAAAGCAATTCTTTGATTTGCTTCAACTTTAATTTCATCACGAACTCTCTCCCAACAGTGATGGTTGGGAATGTATCTATGTTGTAGGATCACAGTATTGTACAGGCACTGCAATTCTCTATGTAGGCACAAGACTACATCTACTTGTTCAGCTTAGTAGTTCTCGAGTGTTGACGACTCCTGTTGTGTCTATGCATCATGGGTGTAATGAGATGTTGATAATAGTATATTATAGGGGTCGCATTGGTTACAGTAGTAATTTATCTTCCACTTATTTGGTACATCGCATCACTGAGAATTCTTGGGTGGAGGTTTTTTGCTCATTGTCGCAAACTATTGGGTTTTTATTGAATTTTGTCATTAGTGATCAGGTCAACCCATTCCATGTTGAGGCAAACCAACCTGGTCCCACCGTTCCTCCAGCTGCGTGTTCGCGGGGCTGCAGTGGCGCGATTCTGCGGAGCTGCGCAGACAACGTCACAGTTTTGCTGCAACTGGAGCTTGTTCTGTTCCCATAACCGCTTATACTTACAAGCCATGTTCTACATGATTGATCCTATCTTTGCAGTGGCGCGATTCTGCGGAGCTGCGCAGACAACGTCACAGTTTTGCTGCAACTGGAGCTTGTTCTGTTCCCATAACCGCTTATACTTACAAGCCATGTTCTACATGATTGATCCTATCTTTGAGGCGCTTATGACCACTTATGTGGTCAGTACTGCGCAGCTCCGTGGGACTGTTGTTCTGCATCAGTATCACAGTTTTTCTGCAGTTGGTGGTTGTTTTGTTTCTGTAACCGCTCCTGCTTTCAAGCCACGTTCTACGTGACTGCTTCTATCTTTGAAGCGCATGTATGACCACTTATATGGTCAGTACTGTGCAGCTACGCGGAATTGCTGCTCTGCATCAGGATCGCAATTTTTCTGCAGCCGGAGGCGGTTCTGTTCCCGTGACCATTCTTGATTTCAAGCCACATTTTATGTTACTGCTCCTATATTTGAGGTGCCTGTATGACCACTTATGTGGTTAGTTGTAACTGACCAAGGAGTGGGTCTCTCCTTAAAGAGACGCCAACCTGTGGCAGGAGACACATAGAATCAGAAAGAAAAACTTCTCAGAACCCTCTAAAAGTCGTCAAGTGTTTTTTTTTTCCGAGTGCCATTGTTGCAGCACGTCAGCGCCCTATCCAAGGAATGACGACTTATAAGAGCATTCTAAAAAAATTGGTGTTCTTTGGAGTGGACCAATAGAGACGATCGTATATTGCTTTGTGTAACAACGATCTCTATCACCTCAGCATGCTGATTAGCTAACTCTGTTAGTTCTGTTTAACATTAATTTATTTTGCGCTCTCTCTGCAGTTTCAAGTGCTGTAAGCAGATTACTCTGTAGCAGCTTTGCTGCACCTTCAAGCTATTTCAATCGCTGACATTTTCTCCCAGCGAACTCAGACTTGCATTTAGGAGATTAATCTTCATTGACTTTTACGATATTTCCAGGAAAATCTACAACACTGTTAGTTCTGATTAGCTAACTCTGTTAGTTCTGTTTAACATTAATTTATTTTGTGCTCTCTCTGCAGTTTCAAGTGCTGTAAGCAGATTACTCTGTAGCAGCTTTGCTGCACCTTCAAGCTATTTCAATCGCTGACATTTTCTCCCAGTGAACTCAGACTTGCATTTAGGAGATTAGTCTTCATTGACTTTTACGATATTTCCAGGAAAATCTACAACACAAACTATATATTAATTTTTGCTTGCATTAACAATGTCTTTCCTGCTGCATGATTGTGGGTTCATTTATACTCCTTCAATTATAATTTCCTATTTAAGTATTTTTTTTTTTGGTTATTTAGTAATAGAGTCTCATATATATATGGAAATTAGGATTTGGATCTCCAAAGTGTCCGGCGTTAGACTTTGGTTCTCAAAATCACTGTTCACGTAGGGTCTCATATATATATGGAAATTAGGGTTTGGATTTTGGGTCTTTAAAGTGTCCGACATTAGACTGTGTCTCGAAATAACTATTCACTAGCCTACGTGAACAGTAATTTCGAGACCCAAAGTTTAACGTCGGACACTTTGAGATCCAAACCCTAATTTTCATATATATATATATATATATATATATATATATATATATATATATATATGAGACATTATTACTCAATAACCCTATTTTTTTTTGTTGTATCTGTCCTACCCGCTACTTGTCATAGTGCTTATTGATTGTCATCTGGAGCTAGATATTGTTAGTAGATGTGACTTTATTTTCCGATTTTTAGAGCTTTCTGATAGTCATCTCTAGGTTGCTATTAGAATATTCAGTAGTTGAGAGGGTCAGCTAGTGGAATTACCAGGCCAAGATGAAAAGAAGAATGGTCATCCAAATAGACAGGCTGTATTTGGCTGGATATTTTTAAAGATTTAGACCTGGTCAAGAGCTTGTTTCAGCTTTTGGCAAACACGGTTTAACATCAAGTCAAATGTTTTTTTTTCTTCAGTAGCAAACTTGTTAAGAGCAGGTTATAATCATTTCCGTGTACATATATTTACAGATGATTGTTACAGGAAAAATTACATAATACTTTGTAGACCCAAAGATTAGAAGGATCAAAGTGCAGTAACGGTGTATGTGAATGACCCGGAGCTGGACGTCTGCATAAATAATACTTTGTAGACCCAAAGATTAGAAGGATCAAAGTGCAGTAACGGTGTATGTGAATGACCCGGAGCTGGACGTCTGCATAAATCTCTCTTGGGCTATATTTTAACAAAACCATCAGAAAATCTGAAGAAAATGAGAGTACAGAGTGGCCCGGGCATGTAGAATGGAGGACTAATAGAAGCACGATAGGAGTGTGATAGGATACTCAGTTAAAAGGTCTACCGAAAATTGGGGTTGTTTCGTTAAAGTTTTAGAGGCTTGAGAATGCGTTTTTTGATATTTTACCCATATTTGGTAAGTCTGAGATTAAAAATTGAGAGGAAATATGAGGGATTTCAGATTCTCATATACGTAGGAAAGTAAAATCCAATGTTCTCGTTGAAAATATTTTGTTTTTCTGGAGATGTTGGTTGGGTACATTAATTACATTTTTTTTTGGACAATAATATACTTAATGTCACAAACTGAATTTAAGTAATAGTAGCATCATGAAATTAATAAAATGATATTTATGAAAAATTAAAAAAATTAATATTTTTATTCCGTCTTAACCAAACATGAGAACGAGAAAATTGAATTTTTTGAGATACATATTTTCATCCGGATATGAGAATGTTGAATACATTTTCCATAGGAAATGAATAGAAAGGGGATTTCTAGGAATACAAATTCTTCATCCAAATGCCAACTAAGAGTTTATGTAAACGAACTATGCTCAACACTATATGAAGAGGCTGAGACATCTGCTAATGTTGAATAACGCTTAACTAGTAATAGAATGGAAATAAAAATGTAGATAATAAGGGCCGACCCGTGCCGAAATTGGCCTGTCTGTCTGGCCGGTCCAAGCCAGCTTGGAGAAGTGGATCGGTCCTGGCCGTGCTCCAAACCAAAATTCGAAATCCAGTTGGAGCGAGGATCGGGCTGAGATGGATCGTTCTGGTTAGGGTGCGGGTTGGATTCGGTCCGGTCTAACTCGATTATTATTATTTTTATTTTTGGCTTTTTACTTTGATTACTTAAAAAAATAGTAGAAATATAAAAAGAAAATCTTAGTGAAAATAAAGATACTTTATTGATTTTATTTATTTGAGAAATTTAATGACATTTATATTTATTTTTAAAAAAACTAAGAAAGTACATATTTTATCTTCAATTTGATCTTTGGTCTTCATGTTCAACTATTTGTGAATTTTTTTTGGGCATTCTTCAATATCTTCAAGATTTGATTTTCATAAAAAAATGAATGTAACTCTGCAAGACTTCCACGATTCATTCTTCAGCTAATGTAACGTGCTCTAAAGTAAGAAAATCAAAGCCTAGTTTATTAAGGTTGGCACTTTCATTTTTAAGTGTTAAGTCTATTTTTTGCACAAACATGATCTTGAATACAAACACAGGGTTCAAAAATATATGGTAGCATACTACTTCTTTTCTTGTTTAACATTTTTGAACATTCATTAAAACAAGATTACGATACTATCGTAGACATCAAAATTATTAGAATATCACGTGGCAAAGAAGAACATATATGATAAGTTTTTCTTATGCTTTCTACTAATCTAAAATTGAAAAATATGATCCAAAATTGTCGTCATATTCATCATAGAAGGTTAAATACAAGGACAATTTTTTAGTTGGTATGAGATAATATATATTTTTCTTCTTTATAGTATAATTTTGACATGAGATAACTGATAAATTAAACTAGAGCTGCTATTAACTTGAATGGTTGACCCAGTTCGGTTGGACAACTTTTTCTTCACATAAACTAATTAGAGTATCTAAATAGTATTAATTTATATTTTTAAACTACTTATCTCAGTGTTCATATTTTTATTAAAATCATCTAACAAGATAAATATACCATATAATTTTATTTTAGGATTTAAAGTCAAACTAGAAAAATATAAAAGAAGTATATCATACCAATATTTTAGAAAATCTGTTTCTATTTTAGTAACAACATAATCAAAATTAGGAATATGTCTATATTTTACAAATAAATAAAAAATATTAATGATCTCTGTTAAAACTAAATGATAAGCTAATAATAAACTTCAAATAAAATACATGTAATGTCGTAAAATAATTCTAAAATTCAAAAATTGAAGTAGCAACTACTCAATCATTCCTAGTTATTTGATAATCAGTACTTGAACTTATATTATTATATTATATAATAATATAATTATATTTAATATATGATTTCAATATCAAATATGTCGAATTACATCTTTGTGGTAAGTATTTAACATATCTCCTAAATTTTAAACTATATCGTTCACATAATATTTTAAAGTCTTGTCGTCGGCCTATTTGGTGAAATGTTCAAACTAATTATAAATGTTCTAATATTTTCTATGGGTTAGTTGCTCTACTTCAATATACGAAAAACGTCCATACTAAGAATATTTTTTTACATGTTACTGAGAATTAAGAACATTTTTTTCATTGACTGAATAAAAATGTCCTTACTAAAGACGTTTTTATTTTCTTAATTTAAGCTGCATGATTTAAATGTTATTTAATTAGGTTTAGTTGTTTTTAGGTGAATTGCAATTATAATATTTTTAAGAAAAAATTTGAGTTGTACTCCACTTTATTTATCAATATTCAAGGTGTACCCTACACGATTACCATAATGTATGACGTTCCTCTACTTTTAACGGAAACTAACAGTCAACTGTTTTGAACGTTAATTTTTGACCGAAATACTCCTTCCCTCTTTTCAGCCTCCCCTCCTCTGTCGTGTACGAAGGAGAATATTTTTGTCCAAAATTTTTGATCACCAGTAGTTGACCGTTAGTTGAAGATAATTTCTGTCAAAAGTGGAAGGTATCATACATTATGGTAATATTGTAGAATATAACTTAAATATGGATAAATAAAACGGAGTGCAATTCAAATTTTCTCAATTTTTAATGTATGTAATTTACTGTAACTTTATTTTTTTTGTTCGTGAAAATGTCTGAACATCTTATTCTCGTTTTGGTCCTATTGAGTCCGGTCAAAATGTCTTGGCTCCACCTGAGACTTCTCTCCACCTTCCAATTCCTTCGTTCCCAAGTCACCAAAACTCCACCCCTCTATTTCTTCTCCACCCTCTCTATTTCTCCCTCCCCCTCTCACCTCTTCCAACAAGAAACAACCAAAAAAAGAGAGAAAATCTCCCTCCCAAAAGAACTCCCATGGTGTCCTCTTCCTCCCCATCCCCACCAATACTTCCCATCTCCCCCGCCCAATCCACCACCACCGCCTCCTCCGACCCCTACGCCTCCCGCCAGTTCCTCCTCACTCAGATCTCCGACACATTCCGCGCCTCCCTCTCCCGCCGCCGCCCCTGGACGGAGATCCTCGACCGCTCCGCCATCTCCCGCCCGGACTCCCTCTCCGACGCCCTCTCCCGCCTCCGCAAGAACCTCTTCTACTTCCGCGTCAACTACCTCGCCCTCGTCGCCGTCGTCGTCGCCCTCTCCCTCCTCACCAACCCCTTCTCTCTCCTCCTCCTCATCCTCCTCTTCTCCGCCTGGTCCTTCCTCTACCTCTTCCGTCCCTCCGACGCACCCCCTCTCCTCTTCCTCGGCCGCCAGCTCTCCGACAGCGAGACCCTGGCCGGATTAGTCGTCCTCTCCGTCCTCACCTTCTTCCTCACCTCCGTAGGCTCCATCATCATGTCCGCGCTCACCGTCGGCGCCGCGCTCGTCTGCGCGCACGCCGCGTTCCGCGCGCCGGACGACCTCTTCCTCGACGACGAGGAGCCAGGTGGGGCCAAGTCAGGGTTCCTCTCGTTCCTAGATGGTCACGCCGCCGCCGCCGCTGGACCGGCTGTCGTTGCTGCTAGGGTCTGATCTTGAGGTTTATTTTTCTACCGTTAAATTCACCGTTACTGTCTTTGTTTTGGCTAGGTGATCTTGTCTATCTATTATAATTATCATGTATCTTACTTTTGATGAACGAATATATGGGGGGAGGAAGGGGCTATGGAGTCGAATCTTTTTCTTTTCTTATAATTTGATTCCTTTGTTAATTACTTTGTTGTATATTTCATTCTCGTTATGAAAAGCTTGTTCCGATTGATAAGTTTCCACCCTTTGATCTATTATTTGTTTTGTTAGGGGATCTCTATTGCAATTAGTAAATTTCATTGTTTAAATTGGTCAATTTGTTATAGGTTTTGTCATATCCTGGGAAATTGACCTGTAGATTTCATTTTTTCTAAGGTGAGGTCCGGTCGATCTAGATTTTGAACTTGAAAAGTAATTAGGTATATGATGTTTGGATCGTGAAGACTTCTCGATTTATATGAGAGGAATTCTTTGTGATGCTGTTGGGGACAGTGTTTGGTTCTGATTTTTTGTATAAGAGAAGATTTTGTAGTATTCGTATAGCAGGAGCCCGCTTTGACCACACAGAGCAACAGAAAGAAGAGAAGAGAAGAGAAGATGAAATGAAATGAAATGTGCCAATCATACGACATGTTTGGGGGTTGGCCAATAGAAGTTAACAGAGTTCATGTAGAGTTGTGAGTGGAACTTGAAAGATCTACCAACCGTGATTCCAAATGGCCGTCCAACAAATCAAATCCTGCGTTGGTTATTTTCGATTAAGGATTCCTGGTTTATTTTAAGAACTTCTGCTTGAGTTTCTAAAATATGAATAGGCTGATTAGCTATATATAGGATTATAATTTTGGATTGTAATCACTTTTGCGTATTTAGTTAAGTACTGAGAGATCTTTCTAGGGTTTGCTCATGGAGGTGGTCAATGGTACCTACACCTCAATTATATTGCTTTACTTGGGGTCTCTAATATGAGTGCATGTGATTCTCATTGACCTTTTGATATATCCATATTGATTATTACTAATCTGGTATATGTACTCATCTATAGTGGAATGTTTCACGTCTTCGGATCAAGTTTGCATCATTTGCTCAAGAAGTATACACTAAGAACTTTACATGGTAGTGACAATTTTCACACATACCTAGATTGGGCTGTGCTGGAGCCAGTTGATGTGGTAAATGTATAAGCTGAGTTCAACCACTAGATGGATGCTTAGGTTGGGGTTTTCATGGATGAATCAGTTGATGCAATTCGCTCACATGTCTTACATGGAAGACATACATTCAAGGGCATTGTTTTTGTTCAATGTGATCCTCTGATTGGTCTTACAACGAGCTCTGACCGGAAGATACTTGTTGTTGACGGATGTTGGCAGCAAGCATCCTAGAAGATGAATGATAATTAATACTGTTTTGTAAGTGTAATTATTTCGGTTGGTGAATGTTTACTATTCGTTATAGCAATTCTTGTTCTTATTTGATTGTCTAACTACACACAGTCATGTTCATCTTGCATGTAGAAAACAAGGTTTTTTTACTTGGGCGACTTTTAATGATATAGTTAATAACTGTTGTCCGTTCAATTATTTGATTGATGGATACTTACTATTTGTTTACTAATTTCTTTGTTTGATTGTTTAACTAATGATAAAAGTCACCTAGGTTCATTTTGCATGTAACAAGGCTTCTATTCTTGTAGAACTTGTTAGGGAAATACTCTATTAACCCCTACCTTTTAAGGGTATATGTTAGGTGATATGCACAATACTTGTTTATTGACCATAGCACATGGTTTTAAATTATTTTGACCGTCTTATTTCTGATATATGTTGGTTCCGGTTGAACAAGGAAATAAAATTTCTTTTATGATTTTCTGTCTTGTTTCTGATTTATGATGGTTCTGGTTAAGAAAGGCTATCAAATTGCCTTTATTCCTTTGACCTCTTTATAGTTTGTTATAGTAATGCATTACATAGTAATGCATTACTTTCAATAGGAATGACATGGTGACTTAATGATAGTCAAAATTACTGCCCCCCTTTGTAACTATTTGGATGGTGCATGCCATGGTTTCACACTACCTCCCAATACCGAAACTACAACCGACCGACTTAAAACTGCCCAAACCCCTTGAAAAGAGGTCTGCCCAAACACCCTGAAACAGGTGATACCGATACTCAAAGAGGATCTGATTCTGATAACGATACTGCGAATAAACGCTTCCTGTTTCTTTTTCCAATCATAAACTTCTGTTTGACAGTTACTCTCTAGGTTCATTTTGCACATAATAAGACCATTTTTAGAAGAGTGGCGAGTTGTGATTCAATTCTTATTTGCTTGTTCAGTTTTGAATTTTGAAGCTTGAGTTGCTATTTTTTAAAGTAATGAAAAACTGGTGTGATCTTTGCCTGTTTATTGACCCTAGAACATACTGTTAAATTCTTTTTACCGGTCTTGTTTCTTGTATGTAATGGTTATGCTGAAGGAAGCAGATGCTTTTTTAACTTTCTTGTAATTCTGCTACCAAAGATTTGCCCTTTTCTTTCCCTCTTTGTTGTGTTACCCATAAATATAATATGCGAGGATTGACTGCAGCCTGTCCAGGTGTATTACTTATACGAAAAATAAATTTTTTCTCTGTTTATTGGAAAAAAGTTTAAATTTTTGAATATATTTGAATTAAGATTTGTTATATATATGTTTATATTTTAATTAGGATTTGTTATAGATATGTTTATATTTTTAATTAGAATTTGTTATAGATATATGTGTACATAATTAGATAATCTCAGGTAGTTAAGCTACTAGTTACGATATTTTTTTCTTAATTTTTAATTGTGATGGCTCATTTAGATTAATTTTTAATTACGATTAAAAGTTAGTTTTGGAATTGTTTTCTTTCGTATTTTTCTTTCTTAATTAATTGAGGGATATACATTCGAGCTCTAAGACGACTCGTTGCCGTTAGTTTTGAACTACTTAAAAATAGTTGAGATTGTGAAGACTTGCCGCTTTAAGCACTTCTACTAGATGTTTGCTTTCTTTACTTTGTTACTGCTGTGCTCGATTTGTTGTACCAGTTCCATATGGATTGATAACAAGAAGTTTCTGGAGGATTTGTTATCTGCACCTGGTACCCAAAACTCACAAATGCCTGAAGCAGTTGTTCATTTCTTTTTCTTTTCCTTTTAGTTATTGCTGCTTCATATTTCTTCTCGGTCTTGCTTTCTTTTGATTTCGCGAACTAACAAATGATATTCAATTTGAACTATCTGCTGTACCCTCGGTTAACTAGATTTTAGTTGTAGCTAGGCAGATTTTATAACAAGCAAGGTTTGGAGGATTTGCTGTCTGGTTAGCAAAACTTACAATACAGCAGTTTTTTTGTTCTTCCCCTTGTAGTTATTGCTGGTCATATTTCTTCTCAATCTTTTATTTGTTGAACAGGATATTCAATTTGAACTAGCTGTTGTACCACTTGCGTTTTACAATTTTAGTGAAAATCTCTTGAATTAGAGGTTTAAGTATATTTGTTTTTCGTTTTTCCTGTCCAGAATTCTGCTTGTCAATTTGGCTGTATTTGTGATAGTTCTATCCACATTTTTATTGTTCTGAGTTTTAGTACTGTAATCTTTTGTTGAAGAACTCGGAGAAAGTATGTTTGGGCCGGCCTTTTCCTAGAGGAACCCATGAGTTATTAATTTTTAAAACCGGCCATGAAAAGCAGATTACATGCATCTGATTACTTGGATTTTTTTTTTCAAGAGACTAAAACTAAAATAAATATATTATCAATGTTAGTGAAATTCAGGTGCCACATCCATATTTTATTTAGCTTGTGTAGTCGAATTGTTTGGGCCTCTACTTGTGTCCTAATGATGACTTTCCATTCTTAGATCTGTTTGGTTATAGCTGGAAGGTGGGGACGGAAGTTGGGACTAGACTAGTTAGAAGTTTGGAGCTGAAAATGGCTAAATTGAAGGTCGTGTTAAGCATGCACTTCAAGGAACTCATTTTCAACTTCAATCCTACTTACCACATTATTTAGTAAGGACGGTATAGGCATATCGGTCGAGTTTGGCACGACAGTGCTTTGTTTAACTGCCAGCCAGATAGTAACGTAACCGCAGCTCGAGGACTGGGCCATTCTACCTGACTAATCACTGCCCATATGGACCCATCTATCGCTGCAATCATGGTGAGCCCCTCGAAGATCGAGTCTACTCTTTAATGCAAGAATTGATGGTTCAGTGTATCATGATATGAGTTTTATCAGTCTAGTCGGAGGTGGATGGAGGGTTAAGACGAGCGAACTTTTCTTTAGAAAAGAGATAGCGAGCAGGTAGGTATAACGAAGGGGTTTCTTCAGGTCGCATAGGAATAAACTACCGAAGCGACTAATGGTCCCAGATATAAGACTTCGTCGATTGAGAAGTGAAAATAACTAACAGTTATAATTGCAGTGTAACTTCATTTGTAGAGTTGAGTTTAATAAGTGGAATGAGGAAGCACTGTGGGTGCTTACCGAATGAAGTGAGGCATCGCCGAGTGAGAGTGAAGCGAGGGTGAATCTCCGAGCGGCTAAGAGTGAAAACCAAGGACTCCTGGCCGTCCTCTAAGGTCCTTGACCGTATTACAAAAAAAGAGGGTCGGAAAGGCCAAGAGAGGAAGAGAGTCAGCGAGTCCGAGAGAGAGAACGACATAAGTGTAGCGAGCTCCGAGCGAACGATTAAAAGGGAAGGAGGGGAGTCCTGGGTTGGGGGGACCATTTCCTCCTGGACGAACCAGAAACATGAACGACTTTATGAGCGGATGTACAAGTGCATCATGGGAGATTACCCTGTGAGCCCATAAAGTTGAAGTCTTTGGCCAATCTTTTTTGCCCTTTGGTCAGTCTTTCATCTATTATGTAGGGCAATGAAGGCCCATCTTTGCTATCTGGTATTTAGTACTAGATCTTGATGGTTTGTTGAGCTAATTTTTTTAGCATTCTTTTAGTAAATCTAACCCTGATTAAACAACAGATTGGTTCAATTTAAGCCATACGATAGGTAGGTTTCTCCGCACAACTTGATGCATATAACAAATCATTTTGCATCACTTGGACAGCTCTCGAATCCGCAACTCTAGAAGCTCGAGTCAGAAAGTACATTGGTCAAGTTAGCTAGGGTTGCAGATTAATAGGTAAGGAAGAGGGCAAAGAATTTTAACAAAGAAGGTGAAGAAGACATAGGCTAGTTTGAGTGAATCAAATCTACCGATATTTGAGACTAGTTTAGATTGCTGTAGAATTTATCTCATATGTTCATTTCTTTGATCCTTGCTTGGTGTTAGTCTCATCTCATCTGTTCAAATGTTTTTTTTTTCTTGATGTTCATTGTCTAGTGTTTCGAAAAGGACTATTTGAGCTTCGAAATAAATAGCCCTTTTGAAAATATATTTATCTGAAATAGAAATTGTTTGGTTCGTGTTTTGGGTTTGGTACCAAACAGAGTACTTAATGAAATGTAAATTCGCTCTTAGTTCGGTCAATGCGAGTTGCTTAATCCTTTTTTTATGTAAATTGTAGGGGACTTCTAATTGGAGTCTATTTTTGTTTATCCTTATGGTATATGTTCATCTTTCTATTCAATTGTTGTCACATGTTATTTTTATGCAACCTAGTCTCGTTTGGTTTGCAAAATTATTGAGATTGTGAAATGAAAGTAATTACTTTCCTATGTTTGGGAGCCAAAAGAATTGAGTAGGAAAGGAAATTGATTTCTAACGGAAAAAAAAAGTGGTTCCCTCCATCCAACCAATGATTCACTTTTCCATTTTTAAGAAATTTTTTTTTTTTTAACATTTTCAAACAAAAATCAATAAAAATTATAATTTTAAAAAAAAAAGTAATTGATTTATTTCTTATTCACGAATATAGTAGTTTTGACCTCGAGTTTGTAGCTTAGCAATTTTTTAATACAGTAATGAACACATGTTAGTTTTTATGAGGTGAACCAAAATACGCTCATATTTGTTGGGTCTTTTGACTCCTCGTCCCATCACTTCGGACGCAGTTATCAAATCCATAAAAAAAACCTTTATTACTTCACATTTAACAACGAAAAAAAATCTCTGGAAAGTATAATACCAAGGGAGAGAAAAAAAATACTAGAAAGCACAACACAGCTGACAGCCCTGGCCCTGAGAAAAAGTTATGAATGTGACCCACTTGAACTTAAGATGCCTGCTAGATCACCTGCTGTTCTCTCCCATATTTTGGAAATATAGCCGTTAGGTTTCGGTCAGAAAGCATCATCATCAGTCAGAAAGACCAAATGATTTTTTTCTTTTCACGTCCCCAACCCATTTTTCTACTCAAAACTAGCCGTTAGCCCCGTTAAGAACGCTTCTCCCCCAACAAACAAATCTCTCTCTCTCTGTCGTCATATCTTCTCCACCTACTTACTACTAAAAACCCTACTCTCTCTCTCTCTCTCTCTAGACTCCTTTCGTCGTCTTCTTCTTCTTCTTCTACATTGAAATGGAACAATGGGCAACATTGCTGAAATGCAAAAACGTCGGATTCAAAAACAGCAACATCATCAACCAGTTCCTCCTAGTACCACTCTTCACGCTCCTAATAAGTAGCCCGCAGTCCCTAGTCGCCCAGCAATGGGACGGCGTCATCATCAGCCAGGGCAACTACGACGGCCTCCAGGCCTTCAAGCACTCCCTCTCCGACCCCCGCGGCGTCCTCCGCAGCTGGAACGACACCGGCCTCGGCGCCTGCTCCGGCGCCTGGCTCGGCATCAAGTGCGTGAGGGGCAAGGTGATCGCCATCCAGCTCCCCTGGCGCGGCCTCGCCGGCATGCTCACCGACAAGATCGGCCAGCTCGCCTCCCTCCGCAAGCTCAGCGTCCACGACAACCTCATCGCCGGTCAGATCCCCGCCGCGCTCGGCTTCCTCCCCGACCTCCGCGGCCTCTACCTCTTCAACAACCGCCTCTCCGGCACCGTCCCCCCCTCCCTCGCCGACTGCCGCCTCCTACAAACCGTCGACTTCAGCAACAACTTCCTCTCCGGCACCATCCCTCCCTCGCTATTCTCGGCCAACAACTCTAAGCTCTACAGAGTCAACCTCAGCTACAACAATCTCTCCGGCGAGATCCCCGTCGGCATCACGCGCTCGCCCGCCCTCACCTACGTCGCGCTCCAGCACAATAGCATCTCCGGCCCCATCCCCGACACTTGGGCCACCTATCAGCTCAGGATGCTCAGTCTCGATGACAATGATTTCTCCGGCCCCGTCCCCGGCTCGTTCGGTAGGTTGCCGATGCTGAAAGTAGTGACTCTCAGCAACAACAGACTCAATGGCAGCATTCCGGACTCCGTCGGGAACCTGTCTGCTCTGCTTTCGTTGGACCTCTCCGATAACGAGCTCGACGGAGAGATCCCTGCGCCCTTGGCTCGACTGTCCAACTTGACCTTCTTCAATGTATCCAACAACAATCTCTCCGGCCCGGTCCCTCCCCTCCTCTCGCGGAGGTTCAACTCTAGCTCTTTCGCCGGAAACATCCTGCTCTGCGGCTTTAGCCCTTCGGTCCCCTGCCCCTCTTCTCCGCCTCCTGCGAAGCCGGCCCGCCGGCGGAGGAGGTCGAACACTAGAGACATCATCCTCATTGCGGCGGGGATCACCCTCGCAATCCTGCTCCTCCTCTGCTGCGTCCTCCTCTGCTGCGTGATCAGGAAGAGGGCTGCTTCGGGGGGCGGGGAGAGCAAAGCCGCCGGCGGTGCTGCCGGGAGAGGGGAGAAGCCGGGGGCAGCGGCAGCGGCAGTGGAGGTGGAGTCGGGGGGCGACGCGGGCGGGAAGCTGGTGCACTTCGACGGGCCCTCCGTGTTCACCGCGGACGATCTTCTGTGCGCGACCGCGGAGATCATGGGGAAGAGCACCTACGGGACCGTGTACAAGGCCACGCTGGAGGACGGGAACGAGGTCGCGGTGAAGAGGCTGAGGGAGAAGATCGCCAAGGGGCAGAGGGAGTTCGAGACCGAGGTTAACCTTCTCGGGAAGATCCGCCATTCCAACCTCTTGGCCCTCAGGGCATACTACTTGGGGCCGAAAGGCGAGAAGCTGCTGGTTTTCGACTACATGCCCAAGGGGAGCCTGGCTGCTTTTCTACATGGTGAGCTCAACTCAACTACTAGTATAATAATACTACTATATCTCTCTTCTAATTCTGTAACATCATTGTGTGACAATGAAGCAGCTCGCGGACCCGAGAGCCCGATCGACTGGCCGACGAGGATGAACATAGCCATGGGGACGGCGAGGGGGCTGAGCTACCTTCATAATGACATGAACATGACCCATGGCAACCTTACAAGCGCTAACATTCTCCTTGATGGCAATACGAATGTGAAAATCTCCGACTACGGGCTATCTCGCTTGATGACGGCGGCCGCCAACGCCAATGTGATTGCTGCTGCCGGTGCTCGCGGATACCGAGCGCCGGAGCTGTCCAAGCTCAAGAAGGTGAACACAAAGACCGACGTCTACAGCCTCGGGTTGGTCATGCTCGAGCTCCTGACGGGGAAGTCCCCCGGGGAGCCGATGAACGGTGCAGATTTGCCGCAGTGGGTGGCGTCGATAGTGAAGGAGGAGTGGACCAACGAAGTGTTTGACCTGGAGCTGATGAGGGATGCGGCGGGGACGACTGGGGATGAACTGCTCAACACCCTGAAGTTGGCATTGCATTGCGTGGATCCCTCGCCGGCGGCGAGGCCGGAGGTTCAGCAGGTGTTGCAGCAGCTGGAGGAGATCAAGCCGGAATTGGCAGCAGCAAGCACGAGCGAAGAAGGGAGTGCAACTGCTGCTACTGCTGCTGGCCCATCCACAGTTGCTGGTTCGTCCACTGCTACTGCTACTGCTACTGCTACTGCTACTGGTGCTGGCCCATCCACATTTATTGGTTCATCCACTGCTACTGAGTAGTAGTAATAGTTTGATAAGCAGGATAAGGTGTTCACAATTCTTTTTTTTCTTGCAGTTTTGATAGACAAATCCAGGACTTTTTCTCTTCTCCCTGTTCTGTATATAATATACTTAGTAGGAGATTTGCTGATTAATTCATTCTTCTTGATTAATTCATACGTGTTAGCAATAAAAGTGTAGAAACGGAATTTCTTCCGATTTACAACTTTGTGGACATCACCCCTGCTCATGTTGTTTCTCTCCTGAAAATAATTATACGTTTTAAGAACTAAAAATGGTAAAGTATAATTATTTTTAAAATAAAAAAAGTCCTTGTACATAAAACGGAGAAGTTAGTTTAATTAACCCTCGGACAATGTCTGCCAGTGGGCAGCAACAAAAGAAACAGGAGAATTGACAAATGAAGGTGCGAAGATAAATGCTATAAAACACGAGAATTTCTTTACAATTCTCCTAAGAATAATTCAACTATTTACTTCTGAACAAGTTTGATATTAATTCAACAATAAGGAATAATATCACTCTCATTTGGAAACTGGTGGATGGTTCCTCGTAGGCAGCAGACTAAGCTGAAATTGTTTTATTTGGGATGACCGATTCCTAAATTTGTTTGTACATGTGGGGAAAGAAAAAAAAGTTAAAACCTCAAATATACAATTGAATTCTAGCTCACTCTCTCTCCCTCTCATATCTGCTTGTTTCTTCCACCACCTGCGCCCACATGCTTGCCGCCTTATCTGCATATCCGATCTATTCATCAAAAGCAGAATTCTTGTTAATTGCAAACTAAAAGCAGACTGGGAAACATTGGAAGAAAATTGCCTGACATATGGTAATAGACATTCAACAGGCAAGAAATATAAATTCAAAACCATAACATTCTGACCATAGTCATCACATGGACAATATTGTCTCAATCAAATATACACAAGATGAAGAGGTTTTGATGATGATTTGTAGCTTTCAAAGAAAGACTCTTTGGTCACTGGACTTGTGGACTGGCAACCACAAAGGTAATGTAGGCAGTGTTTAGAGAGAATGTGTGTGTGTGTGTAGAGAGAGAGAGAGAGAGAGAGGAGAGAGAGAGAGAGAGAGAGAGAGTGGCATGGAGGGGAGATAACGACTAACAAATGAGAATCCGACGGGGAAGCACTAATTTACAAACAAGTGAGAATCCCTGTGATGCAGGTCCGCGTGGCTTCTTGAGGGGAGCTAACAAAAATTACATGCTTCAAAAGATGTGTGCTCTCTCTCGAACCCAGGACCTTCACCCTCTCACCAGTTGGGCCACCCCATGGTGGCTACAACAAATATTCAAGATCCATTAAATTTACTAAGAAACTACTTTCATCTTCCTATTTGTTCTATTTTAGTCCTTCCTCATTAATCCATGAGGTAAACCAAGTGTCCTCCTTCCTACAGTTTCTCACTCTTTCCCTTCTTTGTATCCATTCATCATTACGCCCAGGTCTAGTGTTTCCTCCATCTTTCTTTTTGTTTAGTTATTTGTTATCAGGACATCCAATTTCCTATAGACATTGAAAAATCAAATTATACCTTTTTTTCTCTTTGAGTTGTACGTCCCAACTTCTAGTTGTTAGACCCAACACAAACACAGCAGACCCTTTTCCCAATCAATGGACTACATCTCCAGGGAACTGAAAAAATCGCGGCTGTGTCCGTGTTTCCATCGTGGCAGGCATGTATCGGACACAAAACAGAGTTCAAAATATACTAAGACACCAACCCCCATGTCGTATCGTATCTGCGTCCATGCGACATAGAACGTGGCAATAATCGTAGGCTATGGATCAACACTGCTGCACTAACAAGAGAGTAGTCAAAGATAGTGCTGGAGATTATCCTGCTACTAAAAGACTTTCTCACACATCAGAAATAGTAGGTATAATAATTTTATTGCTCAGGGGAGAATATAAGAAACCAATCCAGCTAAAGCTTAAATTTGATAACACAAGGGCTCATGCCCGCATACAGATGGAAAGGGCTACAGGGACAGCTGAGATAGTTGGTCCCTTTCACCACAGTGCACGTCCTAATGATCCACATTGCTAATCATAATGAATACACCTTTCCTAATGATCCACATTGCCAATCATAATGAATACACCTTAAAGTATCAAGAATAAAGAATGTTCTCTCGCAGACAAAAAAAAAACATCATATGGTCACAGACTCGCAGTAGCTATTATTCAAATGCAAACACATGATTTATTTTTCTAAAACCATAGGCTTGCATCAAGTTCAGGATTAAGTACTACCATTAGATCCGGATGCACTTACCAGCCACAGCAACATGAGGTTCCCTTATATTAGTTTTGGACATTGTGTTAGATGCTTGATGACATTAAAGAAGGTTCAAAGTCTAAAGTATTTCGAGTTCACTGGTGTATATGAAATGTGCCTTTAGCAAAAGCACAAGAAGTGAGGGACTAGTTCACGTTGATGGCCTATAAAATAAAAATAGATCATTTTTGTTATTTAGAATCAATTCCTCATAGAGATTTTGAGACGGAGGGGGATGTTGCGAGCAGTATCAAAGCATCATGATTAAAATGGAGAACTAGTTCTGGAAGTGTTGTGTGACTGTCAAATACCACCTTCGAAATTGAAAGAAAAATCTATAAGATCATTAAAAGACTAACAATGCTTTATGGAACAGAATGCAGCAACAATCATAAGAAATGTCTAAAACATGAAATTAAAATGCTTAGGTGGACAAGTGGCATTGAGATTTAAGATTGATTATGAAATGAGTGCATTCATAGAAATTCCAAGATGGTGTCAATTGAGACGCATGAGAAAATCTTTTGTGATGGCTTAAGATGCTATTATATTAGTTGAGGGCCTATAACCAAGGGTAAATGAAAACAAACAAGGATAGAGGTAGTATAAAGGATACAGCAGTTGTGCTAATGTAACAGAGGAGATTGTGCTTAGGGCCTGTTTTGTTGGATGAAACTGGGTCCTTTCTTGCATTCAGGAGGAACTCAATTGAGTTCGGACGTTTGGTTGCTACTACTTGAAAGTGTGTTTTTCTCATGACAAGATCTGTTGCAGTTCCGGTCTCCAGCAAAAATGTTACTTTTCACCTCCACCAAAAAATAGCAGAAGTAGAGAGGAAAGGGAGGACTTTCGAAGGAAGGAAAGTCTAGAGAAGTGACGGATTTTCATGGATCTTCTTGCGGTCACCCCAACAATCGAGAATATGAAAACAAATTATCACAACATATCAAAAAAAGGAAACATAGACTGGATCACCATCTCGAGTAGTTGGTGACAGAGACGGGCATCACCGGCACGGAGAAGGAGGTGCATCGGCCGGATCTCCAGGTGGAGGAAGTCGCAGAAGAGGAGCTTCAGAGGAGTGGAGAGAGAGAGAGAGAGAGAGTGGGTTGGATTCGGCTAAGCTCCAGCACGAAACTGTCCTCTTCTTCTTCTTCTTCTTCTTCTTCTTCTTTCTTCTCCGCCTTCTTTCTTCTTCTTTGGAGAAATTTTTTTTAGAGAGAGAGAGTTTGTGGGTTTGCCCTTTGCTGTAAATTGTTGGAAAGGACGACTGAGGCACTTGGGGAAGAATTGGAAATGAGAGAGACCAAAAGGAGGACCATAGCAAAGAGACTCAAAGGAGAGAAAAGAGTTAAAAATTGTTCTATAATAATAATAATAATGTGTAATATTTATACCAAAATTGTTAAATTAGTGTAATATTTTATCAAATAATAATAATAATAATAATAATAATTATTATTATTATTATTATTATTATTATTATCAAAGTAGTTAAAATTTTGCGGCTTAAAAATTTCTTAACTTTTAATTTTAAACACATAATTTTTTAATTATTTATACCAAGGTCTTAAATTTTTAATCCATACACACACAAAAAACTAATTTGGGGTAAGCCTACCTAGGATTACCGCATCTCCAACAAACATCCACTTTCAACAACCATCAAAAAAATCAAACTCATTTTTCTCCACTTTCAACAACCATTCAAACAATCGAACTCATTTTTTCTCCACTTTCATATCTTTCGATTCCACCAACTAAAAACCTTTTGGAATGTCAAAATTTATGCGTACGCAAACTCCGTTTTTCCACTTTCGCATTTTCGTACACTTTTGTGCAACCAAACAAGCCCTTAGTAAAACTCAAAGAGAGGAAATGATTCCAGGTAACCCAACCCACAATTTCGGGATGAAGACCGTTGTTATTGCCTAAGACGCATGAACTCTCCAACATTCATGTTGTGACCATGTTGTGCCATGTCAGACACACATGGGCACTCCAAAATACAGTAGGACACATCAAAATAGGTGTTGAATCAATGTTGCCATGTCTGAAACGTGTCGTGTCGAATCCATGTCCGTGCAACATAGTTAATATTGTATTATTCAGTATTATTGAAGTCTTAAGTTGAATATATTGTAATGATAGGTTTGGATAGTCCATCAGAATGAACCATCATATCATTTTGCATGGGAGAATAACCGTCTTATGCATAGGGAACAAAATCCCTACTATATAGGGCCTTACACAAGCAAGATGCATCGACTATAATCAGAAATACAATGTTCAGAGCAAGGGGACATGCCAAAATCGAAACTATATTCCAACTATTCACAATCATGCCAAAATCACTGCCATGTACACATTCACAATCGCATCAAGTCATCTCGTGTCCATGCCTTTGCAACACAATAGTTCATAGTGACTGGAAATATTCGACCGTTGAGCCACAAATTTTATCTCGGAAAAGGATAGTAAAGATAACCTCAGTGTTCCCACCACAATAATGGACTTGCATTCCTTGGACCAATATTTGTCACAGAATTTCAAGTTTCTATCATGTGATATGTGGCATATGCAAAAGCTAGCTGAAAAGTCTAGATGTCATTGTTATAGGATCTGAATCATTTGATCCTCCTCATTGTTTTTACAATATTTATGGCAACTGTAACATAGCAAAATATGGAAAAAGAATCAAATAATAATAATTCTTGAATATAGATATGAACACAGGTCGATGAACACAAAAGGTTTTAACAGGAGATAAAAATTAAAAGTGACTAGTCTAATACCTGATTGATTATAAATCCTTTTAGCATTCCCATTAAATCATCACGTCTTTCCCTGTCTAATCTCTCAAATTCGTTCCTATTATTCTCCTGCATTGTGGCTCAAAGATTTGAAATCAGCATTACACTCCACCATGCAGTGCAGTTATATTGTGATCATAAAGAGTAGCTTGAAGTAAATAGCTCCACTGTCTATTTCTAATATAACTTTTTAGCACTTTGAAGGGACTTTCATTGTTTATCTAATGTTATAATCCATATCTCCAAGAACTTTAACTAATATTACCACGAGAAACTGGACTAAATGTGTAATACCATCTCTTTGGCAAGCACAAAATGAAATCATTTGTTCGAAACAAAGATTAAGTATCCAACAGTGAAGATTATTTTAGTGAAGAGAACATGAACATAATAATGAGATATCAATACGATACTTAAACACAATATTACAAAAAATACTCTTACCTATTGCTGTAAGAAAGACAGACTTTAATAATACTCACAACGTCTAGAAACGTTACTTTCTGTATTGCAAGGACACGAAAAAATGGTGTATGTATCCGTTTCGTGTCGGTATCATACTTGTGTCCATAGTCATGCAGCATAGGTGTAATTGCCCTGACCCAAATCCAGATAATTTCAGTATTTTGGTAATTTTCTGAACTCATAATCCTAATCTTCCTATTTAACGAGAGTCTAATTCCCTTGTAATTAAATCCTATTCCATTTCGGTTAAAAGAAAAACAAATCTTAATTCTAAATTAATATTAGATAATAATAATCTCAATTAAAATTTAGTAAAGTGTGAATCATTAACGATCCCCCCCCCCCCCCCCCCCCCCTAAAAAAAAATATGCTAATAAACTTCATAATCCTAATTTAGTATTAATCACTAACTAATCAAATTCCTAAGCAAAGCTAATACACTACACCTACACCCACATCTAACAAATCTCCACCCCCCACCCCCAATTCTCACTCTCACTCTCTCCTTATTACCATTTTAAACCACCTCCCATTTCTACACTCCTCCCCTCTCTCGATTGTTTTCCTTCCATGCAATAACCCCTCACTGTACACCCAACAGCTACCTGCAACCCCCCCCCCCCCCCCTTCTCTCTCTCTCCATGTGCAACCAAGTCCACCTCCCCTCTCTGTTCACTGCCACACCCTCTGACGACGTCTGCTGCTTATTATTATTACTACTTCTTCTCCTTACATTCTCATCCCTCGCACTTCATCACCTTCATGATTTTTTTTTTACCACTGCTCCCTATCTCTTCCCATTCCAGCCGTCTCCTCGCACTTCTGCCTTTAGTATTAAGCACCAACTAATCAAATTTCTAAAAGCAAAGCTAATACCATACACCCACACTTAATCCCCCCCAGTCTCTATCTCAGTCTCTCCTTATTACCATTTTAAACTACCTCCCATTTCTACACAGTTTTCCTCTCTCAATTGTTTTCCTTCCCATGAAAGAACCCCTCATTTACACCCAACATTTTTTTGAACCGCTTAGATCTAGACGGTCGCCTGGGCATGCGCTAGGCGGCGACTGCACGCCCGCCTAGCGCCTAGAGCTTTTTACAACCTTGTCCCTATCTCCTCCCATTCCAGCTGAGCTCCGACTCCGCCTCTACCTTCAGCCATACGCTCAGCCCCAATGCCACTTCCCTCCAGCCTCCTTCGCCGTCCGACCCGGAGCAGTTTGCCACCTCGACACCTCCATCTCGGTCGGTAGACGGAAGTCACCTCCAGCTTCCCATCTAACACCCAAGCGTGCACCAAGCACCCCGACACCCTCCATTGGCCTAGCTCGCTCATCGGCGTGCACCCAGCCCCTGACACCCTCCGGCACAGTCTTTCCATCCCTGCGAGGCCTAACTGCACCAGCGTAGTCCTCGGATCCGACCGGTGCAGTCGAGCACTGAGCGCAGCCCGGCAGGCTCGACCGTAGCCAACACCTCCGACGTGCTCGTCGGAGTCCCCCAAGACTCCATGACCCACTCGCCATCCTCCCTGAGCACCATCGATCAGTCATTTCCAGTCTTGAATCCGAAGACCCGTCATGACCCTCGTGATTACTGTTTCATTGGATTCAGATTTCATTGTTTGGAACGACGACTTCGTGCAAAATTTCCCGTCAATCCGACTTTTGGATCATCGATATATTTTCTCCGCATCAATATTGGTATATACCCATTCACCTATGTCAATTTTCAGCTGTTAATTCATCTGTTTGATATATCAAAATTGGTCGCCAATGTGTACCCTTAAACTGAATTATTTTGGGACAATTTTGGAACTACTTTGCGGGATCGTAACTTCGCCACCGCGACTTCGGTTGACGAGCCGTTTTCTCTTATTTATTGCTGGTATACCCCTCACAGCCCCCACAAATTCTCATAACTTAATTCGATTGTTTGATTGATTAAACCCACACCCAAAGTTGGTGGTTCGCAGTGTAAAAAATTACATTTG